>ML106412.1:0-54854 GCA_003697995.1 Taxidea taxus jeffersonii
GAGGGTGGTGGGGTTACATTATATGTTTAAATAAAAAATAAATTAATAAAAAAATAATGAAATTAAAAAAAAAGAAAATGGGGGGTATGTATCCAATGGAGTATTATTCAGCCTTAACAAAGAAGGAAATCATGTCATTTGCAATGACATAGATGAAACTGGATGGTGTTATGCTAAGTGAAAAAAGCCAGATGGAGAAAGACAAATACTGCATGGTATCATTTATATGTGGAATCCAAAAGAAATGGAAAAAGTTGAACTTACTGAAAGAATTGAAGGGTGATTGCCAGAGATCGGGGTGGTTGGGGAAAATGAGAGAGGTTGATGAAGAGATACAAACTTTCAGTTGTATAATGAAGATCTGAAGATCTAGTAGTGTATAACTTGATGATAACAGTTGATTATGACTGTATGGTATAATTGAAATTTGTTAAGAATAGAAACTACGTTTTCTCATAAAGAAAAAAAAAGAAGAAGAAGAAAAAATATGGGAGGTGATGGATATGGTGATTAACTCAGTGGAGGGAATCCTTCGACAATGCACACACGTATCAGATCATCATGTTGTACACTACTTTAAATATATTATATGTTTGTCAATTATGTGTCAATAGAGCTAAAAAAAGAAAAAACATTCATAGAATTTCTGGAAGGATTAAATATATATATAATTAAAGATAATATATAATTAATATATAAATATTAATATATAATATAAAATATTATATATTAATGTTAATATATAATGTTAATATATATAATATATAATCATTATATATAATATAATATTATTATTATATATTATATATAAATAATAATATATAATATATAATAATGTTAATATATAATGTTAATATAAAATATTCACAAAGTGCTTTGAACTATAGGCATGCAAATATTACTATCAAAGAAATCAATAAATGAATATTTATACTTATATTTATTACTATCAGAAGGAAGGAAGGAAGGAAAGGAAAATAAAGGAAAGGAAGGAAACCATGCCTTATAGCTAGTTTTTCCAATGATGGAGGTGAGAAAAGGCTCAAAATGGGTTCTGCTGTTAGCACTCAAACTCATGGCTAGTTATCTCGTTCTCCCCTCTTATTTATGCCTATGGGGGGAATAGTTGGGGCTTCCTCAGGAATAGGCTAGCAGAGGAAAGCCACCAGCTATGATCCCTCTCTACTTGCCTGACTTCGCCTTACAATGAACAGAGGATTTTACCCTTTCCCTGAAGGGTATGAACTTGGATTATACTTTCTTGGTCAATCCAATGAAGAGTTAAAGTCAGATGATATTTAAATTATTACCATCTCTAGTTTATTTATTTATTACTGCCATATCTTTAAAATGTTACTCTCAGGGTGCCTAGGTGGCTCAGTGGTTTAGGCCTCTGCCTTTGGCTCAGATCATGATCTCAGGTTCCTGGGATCTAGCCTCGCATCAGGCTCTCTGCTTGGTGGGGAGCCTGCTCTCCCCCTCCCCCACCTTGCCTGCCTCTCTGTATGCCTACTTGTGATCTCTGTCAAATAAATAAATAAAATCTTAAAAAGTAAATAAATAAAATGTTACTCTCATGCTTATCATACCCAGAAGCCTCATGGACTCTTCGAAGGTTTAAACTATTTGCTGATTTTTGCGTCACCAGCACCAATAGCCTAGTATATAGAAAGTGCTCTGTAAGTCTGAATTGCCATGAGTCATTTGTGGCTATTCCTAAATCTGCAGATGCTGCCATACTTCCCAATTTCTAATGGTTACGAAGTCATTCAGCGCTCAGAAAATCAGGCTTTAGCCCAGCTGAAACTACCTTCTCTTTTCAATCAATGGTTTTGTTGAAAGCTCATTTTAATAAATATACCAGAGAGGCGTTTTTGAACAGGCAAGAGTCATTTGGTTTTGTAAAATGTCGAGGTGGAATAAGTATTAGATGCTTTTGTTATTTCTGCCACTTTGGTTAATGAAGCTGTCTCCTTTACAATATAATTAGAGCAAGAACAATTCTCTCTCCAAATATAAAGTGACACACACAGGATCTTGTTGCTCGAGTGTCCCTCTGAAGAGTCACAGGAAACCATTCAAACACGGGTTTTGACGTACGAGGGTAAATACAGCCAATTAAGAAAATGGTAAGTAATTTCATGAGAGAAATTGCAGTTCTCACTAAAGATGTTTAAGCATCCCTTTTGGATCAAACCACCTTTTAATTTTTAAGATCCAGAGGAAGTTGCTGCATAAACATGTTTTTGTTTTCTCTGGCCAATACGTTATTATAAGGCCGTGGTCACATTTGCGTTTCTAAATGCAAAATCAGAATTCGAGGAGAAAAAAAGTGTGGTTATAGTGATCTCCTTGAGACCAAGACAAAATTAGTCTTTTAAATTCAGTGTTCTGACGCCTCAGAGGGCCAGAAAAGTCAACGAAAATCATAGAGCTCCCAAGAGAAGCAATTCAGCTCTTCTTCATGGTCTATTAGGCTAGAAACTTTTCTGTTAGACAAGACTTTCTTCAGTCTACCTCGTAGAAATTGGTATTGTACATAAAGTGTCAACTCCACGACACTGGTTTGGTTCCCATTCTCATTGCCTGACTTCTCCTTCCATCTACTGCATCCCCCAAAATGCTTGTTTTCTAGAACAAGCATTTTTTTTTTCCTCCAGGACTTGATACATCTTTCTTAACCAAAGACGTCTACAGACAGTCAAGAAATTGGGCTTCGTAGAATTGAAACATCTTGGGCTTTATCTGAGACACATTGATTTCCTCCACCAGACTGAATGGCTGGAGATCTGTATTGATCATTCACAGTTTTACTGTAGTTGAAGTATGATGACATTTTTTTAAAGCCATGAAACAACTTATTTTGAGATCTGGCAGAGATCTACACTAAATCTTTAGGCATCTCTAAGTTACTAAAGTAGGATCACACACATAGGATAGATCATGTTTGAATTTGTAAAATGTGTGAGATTTTAGGTTTGCAGGGTTTTGACATAGGATCTCATTTTGTTTGTAAAGAAGAGGTAGATATCCTAATGTCATTCCTCTGCCAAAACTTCCTTCTCCTTCATTCAAATATGTAGGGCACTGTTGGGAATTACTGAGCTTAGTTAAAAGAGTCTGAGATTTAGCATCTGAGACAATGATATTCACATCTCCATTCTGTCATTTACTAGATTTGAGGCTTTTGGCTACCTCTTAATCCACCTAAATCTTATAAAATTAGGCCAATAATACCTTTGTTCCAGGATGAATGTCAGGGGAAAAATACTGACATTTACATTGCTTGGTTTTTGTATATAGCAGAGACTAAATAAATGGTAACTATTTACCACATTGTTCTGTAAAATTTTAATATTTGTTTTGGTGAATTCTGTATAATAGATGTTGTTTTAATTGACTAAAATGAAAAGTATATTGTAACTTATAACAGCCTTTATAGATAAAAAGTTCCTAGAGCTGGGGCCCCTGGGTGGCTCAGTGGGTTAAGCCTCTGCCTTCGCCTCAGGTCATGATCTCAGGGTCCTGGGATCAAGCCCCGCATCAGGCTCTCTGCTCAGCAAGGAGCCTGCTTCCCTCTCTCCCTCTGCCTGCCTGTCTGCCTACTTGTGATCTCTCTCTCTGTTAATTAAATAAATAAAATCTTAAAAAAAAAAGTTCCTAGAGCTATTCAAAATATTCTGAAAGCAGTGTTACTAGATATTTTTACCCTGGTCACTAAAGAAAGTCTATTTAATGCTCACATTTTGGTTTTCCATTCTAGATCTGTAAACCAACATGGCTGTTCTTCCAGGGCCAGTCAGAGTGGCCCATCACATACGGTAAAATTGTTTGTGTATGTTTTGTAAAAGAGATACCTTAAGTTGTTAGTTTGGGAAAGGGGAGATGAGACAGCAAAGATGTGCTTGGGAATTACTTAGAAATGAACAGAGTGAGGGGCGCCTGAGTGGCTCAGTCAGTTGAGTGTCTGACTCTTGATTTCAGCTCAGGTCATGTTCTAAGGGTCTTGAGATTGAGCCCCATGTTGGGCTCTGTGCTCTTAAGCCCGGGTTGGTTGTGTGAACACATATGTGTTATTTTTGCCTTGAGAAATTGCTTGAGAATCCTCTCTCTCCTTCTGTGCCTCCCCCTCCCATATTCTCTCTTTCTCTCTAAAATAAATGAATAATTTTTTAAGAAAAGAAAGAAAGGAAGAAAGGAAGGAAGGAAGAGAGTGTGGATAATTTAGGACACCTAAAGAACAAAATGACTGAATCATTTTAAAGGTTGATGTGTAGGAAGTAGAGGGACATTTATCAAGACAAGAACCAATGGGAGGTTCATTGCACAAAGCAGTAAAATGGTAGGGGTGGAAGTGGTAAAAACATGTTGTGTGGAGTTTTTTTAGCCCTCAGTTGGTCAGACTGTGGGAGGGTAAACAGATTGAAAACCCAGTTTGCTTATCGACGGAATAGCTGGGAGAAAATTACATGAAAATGAGAAAAGACACTTTGGGTCATTTTGCTACATTTGAAGTGAAAACTTTAGACATAATGCTGACAGAGAACAAACTTTAATTAAGCCTGGGCTGTTTGTGTGAGTGTGTGTGTGTTATTTTTCCCCTGAGGGATTCTTCTTTAAAGACACAATAGTCCATCTGAATTATTTTTTATTGGATTTTGTGTAATTTCCCCACTCACTTCAGCAATGCTGTTATTGATGCAGTTGGTGCTGGTTTCTAAGAGCCCTCTTTGACTTATATCATGACCTCATTGGCATTTAGTACAAACATGAAGAAAATTCCTCTTTTATAGGCAAAGTATCTGCAAAGTCTAGGGTGCTCAGTATTGAATACAATGGCTAGTATTTTGAATTTTCTGGTATGGAAGTATCCAGTGTGCCCAATATTTTTGTTGAAACTGTGTGGTACAACTATGGCCTCATGCTTGGCTATATTCAGTTACAAATATTTTAACAAAAAGCCAAGAGAAAGCCAGACAAGATGGTGGTCACAATGGAAGTTTCCTGTGTTGGAAAAGCTCCCTTTTCCTAACCAGAGCCCTGTTGAGGCATTGGTGGAGGAGTGGCTTCAGAAACAGGGGAAGTAAGGGAAGGAGAAACGCCTTGTTAAAAAGACTGAGGGAGACCACCAGCTGACCTGGACTGGAAGGATTCCAGAGATGGAGTGATAATTCCCTCTGTGGCCCTTGTGTTTCCAGCATATTGGCAAGGACAAATTATGCTTTTTGAAGGATTTGGGAGGGATGGTCAGAATCACTTAATGTATCCCAGCTCTAGTTATGAATATGCTACTAACAAACTCACTATATTACCTGAGGCTAGTAATTCGTCTCTAAAAGGAGGGAATCCAATTAAAATGATCACTGAAGACTTTTTCAGGCATTTTCATTGTTATTAATATTAATTCTGTTCAATGAATGACACAGAACTGCTGTGACTTGAGAGAAAATCAGGGACTTTGGTAGAAAATAGTCAAAGGCAAAATTTGCACATATGATCCTCAGATATTCAGATTTTAGAATGTGAAGGAAAACACCAGAGGCCTTCCACTTTGCTCTGAAGTCCTGCTGCGTTAGAAGCCGTTGGACAGCATGCCTGTCGCCTGACTTTCCATCTTCCCCACTCCACTATTTGCTTTGGAAAATTCACTTTAAGGAAGGCCAGAATTTGCACTTATAACGCAAGGGAGATGAGAAGTAGGTGACCATTTCTTCTCAGAAGCTGGGAGCACGGAGACAACTGAAGTTACTTTTGGAAGCTGCAGGCCTATTATCTTGGCCCTTGAGCTTCATAATTCTGGTGCTGTATACATATAATGACTTCCACAGACAAGGTTGCACTGAGCCACTGATCTTTGGATTCTTTGTAATGAGTTTGCTGTTTTCAGAAAAATAAATGGTAGTTTAAAAGAACTTAACTTTGGACCATTGGTATTTATTGAGAAGAACTTACTGTTGGGAGAAATATGGTCTTAGGAGCAATTAGCCCATATTTATTGCTGAAGGTAATATACTGTGCTTTTCCATCTTGATTTACAGGGAAATGTGGAGTAATTTTCTACCAAGCAAGGAATCTTCCTCTTGCCTATTCAAGTAATGTTTCACCTTTGTTTTCCAAAATAGTTTTAAGATTTAGATCTTAAATAGATCTTAAATTAGATCAAAATAATTTTAAGATTTTTCTCAGGACTTTTCTCACCTGTATGGAGTTATTAATTTCAATTAAAAATTAATTAAGAAGTTAAATCCAAATCCCAAGCCTGATTTATTACTGTTTCCACCTCTGGATAGCCATCTTGCCTTAAGTAATTCCCCCATTGGATGTAGCCTCAAGATGTTTTCTACCACCTTAGATTCACTGCCTGCTAATGAAAAGTGCAATCAGAGAACTGGTTGTTTGTTCTGCAAATTCCAAACCTGCAGAATAGTTACATTCAATTAACTGAATATAGACAGAACCATGTGATTATTTCTTCAGTGTGTCCATTGTCATTAAGGCTCAGACTATTAAAAGGCAAATGGCACCTATAGGCTATAGTGTGCATATGCATGGTAGGGTAAAGGGGAGATAGGAATGGACTCAGATGATTTGAACCTTTCAGGGCAGCCTCACCTCTCTTTCACAAAGTACTTTTCCCTTCTACTTTTAAGACTGGCTTTTAGAATTTTAGTGAGAACTAAAGGGTCTACTTTAATTCTTGATATTAAATGTCAAAGAACACGAATGGTCCTTTGCAGAAGTTACAGGGGTCATTTTTTAAAAAATATTTTATTTATTTATTTGTCAGAGAGAGAGGGAGAGAGAGTGAATGAGCACAGGCAGACAGAGTGGCAGGCAGAGGCAGAGGGAGAAGCAGGCTCCCTGCTGAGCAAGGAGCCTGATGTGGGACTCGATCCCAGGATGCTGGGATCATGACCCGAGCCGAAGGCAGCCGCTTAACCAACTGAGCCACCCAGGCATCCCACAGGGGTCATTTTTTGAGGTAAATTTTAATAAAAATGTGATCTGGATTTTAAATACTTAATCCAGTGAAGTAAATAACTTGTTAAAATTTAGGTACTCAGTGGTTCATTTGTTCATCAACAAATTATGAAGTGTCTACTCTGAGCCCACCTAGCCCTTAAAGCAACAGGAATTCCCACATAATTCTTATAGCTGGGTTCATTATTTTGGATGACTTACCACAGTGCTTTACCAGATTGCACAAAGACTTCAGTTCTTCATTCATTTTGCTTCAAGTTGGAAGGTTAGAAAAATATGATGCCACATTAACCTTCAAGTGACCATAGGCCTTATTTAATTTGGAAGTGTAAGAACCAGGATTCTTTTTTTTTTTCTTTTTAAGATTTTATTTATTTACTTGAGACACAGAATGAGAGTGGGAGAGAGAGAGCATGAGAGGGGGGAGGGGTCAGAGGGAGAAGCAGACTCCCCACTGAGCAAGGAGTCCCATGTGGGACTCAATCCTGGGACTCCAGGATCATGTTCTGAGATGAAGGCAGTCGCTTAACTGACTGAGCCACCCAGGTGCCCCAATGAGCCAGGATTCTACTCAGAGATACTTAAGCCCAGAAATTTTCAGAAGACTTAAAAATGATTCAGAAGTTAAGATATGGAAAGATTGACATTTAATCATGTTTTGATTTTAAGCAGGATCAGAAGAACCATATGATAAGAGATCATTCCAAAGTATCCAAAAGAAGCCTGGTCCTGCTCCAAGGGTTGTGTGCTCTCCACATAGGTTGGGCATGAGGGGCTGGGCTAACTAGAACATTCTATGGCCAAAGCCAAAATAGGCAAGGCGAGCAGTGCCTGGGTGACTCAGTAGGTTAAGTGCCTGCTTTCAGCTCAGGTCATGATCCCAGGGTCCTGGGATGGAGCCCTGCATCTGGCTCCCTGCTCAGTGGGGAGCCTGCTTCTCCCTCTCCCTCTGCCCCACCCCCACTCTTGCTCTGTCTCTCATTTTCTATCTCTCTCAAATAAATAAATAAATAAACGCTTTAAACAACGACAACAAGATAAAATAGGCAGGGGGAAACCTAGATCACAACAGGGGTTATACAGCCTGTACAGATGGGGAGCTACAAATAGGAAAAGGAACAATAACATTAGGAGTATCTGAGCAATGTAAAAGAAATAAGGGCAAGTGATTCAGGATTTTTAATTTTGCCCAATTTTTTAGGCAAAAATATTTTGCTTAATATCCATTTTTTAATGACTATTAACACCTTCTAAATTCACTTCTAAAAGTGGTAGCCTGGAGATTTAAAATCATGTCTAGGGTATGTTCTGGGTCCATTGCAACCCAGTGTATTAGTTTCTTGTGGCTGCTGTAATCATAATCACCACAGACCATGGCTTCAAACAACAGACATCTATTCTCTCAAAACTTGGAATGCTAGAAGTTGAAATCAGTTTCACCTAGGTGAAAGCAAGGTGTCAATCGGGCCATGCTCCCTTTGGAGGCTCAGGGTGGCTTCTGGTGCTTGCTGTCTTTGCTTGTGGCTCTATTGTTAATTTCTGTTCTGTGGTCACACTGCTGCCTTCTTGGTGTGTGCAAAGTCTCCCTTGACCACCCCATTACAAGATACAGGTGGTTACACTTAGGGTCCACCCAAATAATCCAGGAGAATCTCCTCATCTCAAAATCCCTAATTTAATCCAATCTGCAAGGACATCATCCCTTAAAAACTATGGAATATAAAATGCTTAGGTGCCAGATATTTGAGGATTAGCCATGGATATCTTTGGGGGGGGGCATTTTTAGCCTAGCACACCCTATAGCTCTCAAGTGATCAGAAAAGTTAGATTTGATTGGCTCATTGGTAGGAAAGAGTTTCATAAAAGTTGGCCCATTGAAGATATTTCCCTTTACTGGCATTCTATCTCCTCTGTCTTCCCAGGAAGAAACATGGAAGCCAGACAAACAACCACAGCTATCTGCTGCAATTCTTTGTCATACCTGTCTTGTGGGAAACATCTTGAATGCAAGCCTAGACCCATGTTGAAGGATCTATGTCATTAAGTGTCCTGTGGAGGAGGAAAAGGGTAGGAAGAGGAAAAGGAAGAGAAAGAGAAGAGGGAAAGAGAGAGCAGGGAGGACTAAGACCCATAAGAGAGAAGAGAAAATGTACAAGGTACATCAGACTTCCATCCTCAAACCAGAAATTTTAGCCAGTTTTAAACATTTTATTTATTTATTTTAGAAAGAGAGAAAGAGAGAGAGAGAGCAAGAGCACAAGCAGTGGGAGGGGCAGAGGCAGAGGGAGAAGGAATCTCAGGCAGACTCCCTGTTTAACGTGGAGCCTCAATCTCATACCCTGAGGTCATGACCAGAGCTGAAATCATGAGTCAGACACTTAACGGACTGAGACACTGAGTCACCCCATTTTTAGCCATTTTGATGGAACTGATCATATGTTTATTGTAAGATTTTATAGGCCAGATACACACGACACCAGGCACAAGGCAAGGTTGAGTAAAGGCGCTCTCGGCAAAGTTCTGAGACTCAAGAGAGGCAAGTCTGGGAAGTCGGGCGAGGGAGGGGTTGAGTGGGTCTTTTATCTGGGTTAAGACAGGACATAGGTTCACAGCCATATAAGGTAAGGTATTTGGGGCGTGGGTTCACAACTATATATGGTGAGGTATTTGGTGGTTGGAGGGTAGGGGGAGTCCTGATATTCCTGTTTCCTGAATAGGTATTGGTTTACTTATGGTGACGTGTCCTCGGCATACGTCCTTCAGCGGGAGAGTCATGGGTAAAGGAAGAGGGCGGCCTGGAAGATGGCGGCCCAGCAGCCATTTTATTATTCCTCCTGCATTCCCAGAGCTGCCGACCCAACATTTATAATCATACTAACTAAATATTATAATACAGTATATGAACATTAAATAAGCATTATTCATGTGGAATTATGTGTCTGAGTAATTCTATAGAAACAATGGACACAGCCTGAGTAGAAGAGTAAAATGTCATCTCTTCTCTGATACTGGTTGAGTTCTCTGTGTAGAATTACTCATCCCATCTTGTTTGCTCTCAGACAATAGCCCACATTCACTTGCAGCGCCGCTCAGGGCTGTGTGTTGCCCACTTTTCTGTTCAGTAGACTGAGAGCTTTGTGAGAAGAGGAACCCTGTCCACATAACTTCTATTTAATGAGAACTTGGTATGTGCAAATCACTTTATGTGTATTTAATATTCTAAATAATCCTCCAAGGCAAAGATTTTCTTCCCATTTTAAAGATGATAAAGCCAAAGCAAAGAAAGTTATCAATTGTCAAGTCACAGAGCGAGAGAGAGAGGTAGAGCTGAGATTTGGAAGTAATGGTCTGATTCCCAAACCTTTACTCTTATATCATCTAATACATTATACTACCCTGCACCTCACATAGTAGGATAGTCCAGTTCCTTGAATTGGTCAAATTCTTTCAAAATCCAACAAGTAAATTACATGTATGAAAAGCAATCTTTTTTTTTTTTTTAGCTGCAGTTTTATTTTGTTTTTAGGATTTATTTTTAAGAAAGTTATTGCCTTACTCTTTAGATTATGTTTCTTTCCAACTCAGGAAAAGTGTGGAATGCCTCTAATTAGGTAATCAAACAATGTAAGCTGTAAAATGTTGTGATAGCCTCAAACTCCAGTTTCCATTGATGTTAGCAGGAGAGGAGGAAAGGTAAAATGAAGGTCTTATTTTGATCTTATTTTCCTAATAGATGTAATTTATTTTTCAGAACTCACAGTGCACTCAGAAGGCCAGGATGTAAATGCCATCTACATCATGAATAAAAAGAAGGGGACAAAGTGGATTTCATGGAAGAACTGAGCCACCATACTGCGTTCATTGATGTATTCAAGAAACATTTATTGGATGCCAATCTGTTTAGAGTTATTTTTTAAAAGTATTTTATTTATTTATTTGACAGAGAGAGAGGGAGAAAGAGAGAGAGAGAGAACACGAGAGCAGGGTGAGAGCAGAGGGAGAAGCAGGCTCCCCACTGAGTAGGGAGCCCAATGTGGGACTCCATCCCAGGACACTGGGATCATGACCTGAGTTAAAGGCAGACGCTTAACCCACTGAGCCACCCAGGTGCTCTCTGTTTAGAATTCTTCACAAGAAACTCAGAATGTAAGCTGCTGAATAGTATCTCTGCTCACCTTTGAACCATCAGGAAATTTAGGAGTGTCACTCCATAGTTTAAACTTTGGTGATTTTTTGGATAGCTTCTCTCTTTTTCTTTTTTTAAAGATTTTCTTTTCTATGGTTGAATGATGAGTATGTGTGCACCACATCTTCTTTATACCCATTCATCCATCAATGAACGTTTAGATTCTTTCCATGTGTTAGCTGTTGCAAATAATATAACGTGAACAAACATCTTTTCAAATAAGTGTTCGTGTTTTCTTGATATAAATACCCAGAAGTGGAATGGCTGTATTATGTGGTAGTTTTATTTTTAACTTCTTGAGGAATTTCCATACTGTTTTCCATAGTGGTTGCACTGATTTACATTCCCAGCGGTGGTGTGCAGTTTTTCTTTTTTCCACATCCTTGCTAACACTTGTTATTTCTTATCTTTCTGTTAAAAGCCATTCTCACAGGTGTGAGGTGATACCTCATTGTGAAGGCTCCTGCCTTCTTTTTTTTTAAGATTTATTTATTTATTTTAGAGAGAGGGAAAGAGAGTTCACGTGTACACGAGTGGGGGAGGGGCAGAGGGAGAGAATTCTCAAACAGACTCCCTGCTGAGTGAAGAGCCTCACCCAGAACTAGATCTCAGGACCCTGAGATCACAGCCGGAGTTCATTCCATGAGATCATGACCTGAGCTCAAACCAAGGGTTGGACATCAACCAACTGAGTCACCTGCACACCCCAAAACTCCTGCATTCTTTTTTTTAAAGGTTTTATTTATTTATTTGACAGACAGAGGTCACAAGTAGGCAGAGAGGCAGGCAGAGAGGGAGGGGGAAGCAGACTCCCTGTTGAGCAAATAGCCCCATGTGGGGCTCGATCCCAGCACCCTGAGATCATGACCTGAGCAGAAAGCAGAGGCTTAACCCACTGAGCCACCCAGGTGCCCAAACTCCTGCATTCTTGATGTTATATCATTCCCTTGCTTTCAGTATTTCTCATGACATTCTTTCTAGCCAAGATTCTTTGGAGAACAGCCTGTAGTCACTCTACCTGTATCCTTCTTTCCCACTGCACTCTGGTGCTCACCCCATTGACTTACACAGCTTTGGCAAAGGGCCCCATGGCTAAACCCAGTGGATTTTTCTACCCTTTCCTCAAAGGCTCCTATTACTAAGGTAGTTTTTGAAAATATTCTAATATATTAATAGAATTTTTCTTTGATCTTCTCTTACCTCAAACTTCTCCTGTAGGTGGTGATGCCAAGGGTTCATCCGTTCATGTTTTCCATTTTAACTATTAATCTATATTAATCCTTCCCAAATCTCTATATATATTTGTTAAATTTCCTCTAAAGTGCATATTCATGCCAATTCCTTTCTGGATATATACATTTGGATGTTTCCTGAACACTTTAAAATCAACCATTCTGGCAGGATCACTCACATGCTTTTTATAACTGGGACTTCCTCCTGTGTTTCTGATCACAGGAAACAGTAACACCATCTACTCACTTATCCAGACCGGAAATCCGGAGTCCCTCCAGATCCTTCACCTCATCATCCTCTCTATCTCACTACCTAAATGCATCTTACGTTCATCCCATTCTCTGTGTTTCTGTATGTATTCTTCAAATATGTTTCTCCAGCATCCAGTTTCGCCCCTATCAATCCTATCATTCCTGTTGTTGCTGGAGTAATTTATCTGACAACATTTTTCACTCCTTCATTTGCTTCATTTATCTGTATCATGTTTTTAGTAACCCCAATTTAACACACTGATGCTGGAGTGCTCTCTTAGAACCAAGCCCTATAGGTACCCTGCAGCACAAGCATGACTATGTCACTTCCTAAGACCCTCTAATGCGTTCTGATGGTAGCTAAGATGAAAACTTAAATCATTTATGGCCCTCAAGCACCTGCTGGAGCCCCCTGCTTATTTCTCAACCTCATTTTGAACCATTTGCCATCTTGTTCTCCACATAGATCATCAGTTTGTGGGACCTGCTACGCTGCTTCCTGCCTCAGGGCCCTTGTATGTGCTACTCCCCCATTGCTACTCCCTCCCCTCCTTCTTACCCTGGAACACATATACATTTAAATGAAAATAAAATGAAGATTTGTTTTTGATGTTATTCTAGGATCTCAGAGAACTGTGTCCCTTTCCTTCAGAGGACTTGCTTCAGTTTGTAACTAGATAATCATAAATACAGTAATTTAACTAATGGCTATCTTCCTCAGTTCCCTGTTAGGCAAAAACAATGACAGTCTTGCTTATCATAGCAACTGTGCATCAGTTCTGTGCATATAGTAGGCACTTAGTACTTGTTAATTAAATGAATGTTCTTTTTAGTATTTCTGATGTTTTAGGTGACCTTCTTTTTTCCCCGGAGAATCATCTTCAAAAGATCCTCATTTACCTAGAAGAAATGGCAAATGGGGTTTTTTGATTGTAAAGAAATCTTGATCTCTCTTAAAACAAGCAACACACACACTCTGCAAGAAGGAAAGTACATGTGGGGAAGGCAGATGTTTTCACTGAAGTTTTAATTTCATTTGGGATTTTCTCATAGGAGGAATGTGTTTCCCCTACCATACTTGGTTCTGAGGCATTAACTACCACCATCCCTCTTTATATTCTGTGCCAAGAGGAAAACATTCCCTTCCTTTATTTACTCTTAACCCTGTTGACATTTTCCCCCTAAAAAGCATTTTCTCTGTAATATGGAAGAACTGAGGTAAATATTGAAGCTCCCAAGGAACAGACGGGTTGCTGAGCATAGTCTCACTCTGTGTAAGGATGGCAGATTTGTTTCTCCTTTCACCACATCTCTCATCCATTGGTAGTGGCTGTCTGGAGACTTGTGTGAGAGGGAATCTGAGGGCATGGCCAGTCTCAGTAGGAAAGTGCCCTGTGACTAATTAATTCAACACATACTTATTGAGTGCATGTTATATAATTAGCAGGCTGGCCAGGGGCGTGGGAGGAGAGAGAGTCAGCAACCCAGCTAGTCCTTCTCTATACACGAATGGCTGATACAGTTTTATAAGCATCTTGCTTATTTTCTTTCTCCTCTTACTCAAAGCTTATCCATCACTTGCATGACTCTTGGGCACCATTTTGACTTGCTGATTTCAGAAGCAGGGCTAATAGAGAATTTTGTTTTGTCACTGGACAGGAATTAAAAACCCTTTCCTCACAAAACCCCCCAAATTTTCATGACTTAAGCCATACATACATTCACTTTCCTCCTTTTTTTCTACCTCCCTCCTTACTCCAGGCTCTCTTTCTCTCTATTGTTTTTTAAAAAAGATTTTATGTATTCAAGGAGAGTGTGCAAATTGGGGTGGCAAAGGGAGAGGGAAAAGCAGGTTCCCCACTGAGCAGGGAGCCCAGAAGCAGGGCTTGATCCCAGCTGGGGTCCTGGGATCAATACCTGAGCCAAAGGCAGATGCTGAACCCCAGGTACCCTTTCCTTCTCCTTCCCCCTGTCCTTCTTTCCCTCCCGCCCCCCCAACCTTATATCCTTCCTTCCTTCCTCCCTCTCTCCCATCCTTCCTTCTTTCCCTCGTTCTTTTTTCTTTTCTCTTTTTCTTTCTTTCTTTCTTTTGCTTTCTTTTTTAAAGAGATATACTTTGCTCTCATCTAATTTGTACTGACAGGTCCATGAACTCTCTGGGGCCCCTGTGAATAGTCTGGCCCTTAATTCTTGAGCTATGGTGGACACTGCTAGCTGTTTTCTCAACATCCATTTTTTTTCTTAATGGCCACTTACTGGTCACTGGGTAGGGATGAACATTGGATACTTTTCCCCTTCTTGTAGGACACAGGGTGCGGGATGCAGGATGCAGGATGTGATAGCTGGAATTTCAGGAATCATTTTGTGATGTGGAGGCTAGAAGTCATGAAAGTAGAGCAGAAAGATAGATAGACCCCTGGTGTCTGCTGAACCTAATAGAGCTACCCTTCAAGCAAGTACAACAATAAAGCTGTAATATGTTTAAGCTACTAGTCTGATTTCTATTATTTGAAGCTAAGTGTAATTCCTAGCAGTACATGGGTTATTCAGCTCTGGTTTTTCCTGGATTTTTTTATTATATGCTAATTCATGTGATGCCTTTTTCTTTTTCTTTTACTTTCAGGAAGGAATCTCACATCCATGTTCCTCTGACTGTGTACACTCCATGAAGGCACAAAATGTGACTATTCCACAGTTTTTCCTGTGTCTAATGCATTGCCTGACATGGAGTAGTTGGCTGAATAAATAACTGATATCTGAATGAATTAATAATAACACATACTTTCTTCAAAGACAAGTTGTATTAAAAGAATTAGCAATTGTAAAATGATCAGAGAGCCAATCTCTCAATGTTTAATTAAATATTCTGCTTACCTGAAGGCTAATAAATACTATATGTAGTTGTAGGATTTTTGGAATAAGGAAAAAATCATGTTTAACATTAAAGCACAGTAGAGTTTGGGGTCCCTGGATGGCTCAATCATTTAAGCGTCTGACTCTTGGTTTTAGCTCAGATCATGATCTTATAGGTCTTGGAATTGAGCCCTGTGTCCAGCTCTGTGCCTATCAGGGAGTGTGGAGGTTCTCTCCTTCTGGCCCTCCCCCAACTCACACATGCGTGCAATCTCTCCTTAAAATAAATAAATCTTAAAAAAAAAACACAATATAGTTTGGCATTTGACAATTTGTAAGAAATTTGAATTTTATATTTATGAACTTAACTATAATAATAGTAACATTTCTTTAACGTGCCTTCACTTAAGAGCATTCCACACTCTTCATGGCTTAGAGAAAAGAAAACATATTAAAACCTCCCCCATAATGTACACCTGTACTTTTTAGCTTTAATCTTTGCTGAATGCTTCCTACATATTGAGCTCAGTTACAATTGTTTTACATGCATGGCAGTTGTATTTTACCGATGAAGCAGGAACTATGTTTTTCCCACTCTATAGTTGAGAAAACGAAGTTACAGAAAGCTTAAGTAACTTCTGGTCTTAATATTGTATTTGATATTTTTTAGGAGTGTGTATATTCATTCATATGTTTATCCATTCATCAAACACAAATTATTGTCTGTTTGCTTATTGAATTTTTTGACTTGGAGGCTAGAAGTCATGAAGGTAGAGCACTACCTGCTGGACACTGTGCTAAGCTCTAAGGGGCAGTAGAAATATTTTGTCCCCCCCATTAGGATATATATAGTACAATGCAGCATGATACATGTTTGATATGGGCTGTCCATCTAGATGAGTTTGGGTAGAGGAAAGGAGAGATCCCAGAGGCTTCCAGGAAACAGTGGCAAGGTTAGAAAATTACAAGACTTTCAGATTTGGCCAGATAAAGAACCGGAAGAATGGAGTGTTCCATACCAAGGAGGGTGGTATCTAAAAACATGAGGGTAAGGAAGCATGGATTATTCCAGAAAACAAAATGTAATGAATGTGGCAGAGGAATATCCTGGAGTGGACAAAATGGAGAGACATGTGACTTTCAAAGGTGATCAGCTGTGCCAGCTCATTGAGAGCTTCTTTCACTCAAGAGAGCTCAGATATTATTTTATTTGTACCAAGGAAACCAAAAAAGAGTGCTGTAGTTACCTTTATAGTTCAGTAGTGTAACTGCCTGCAGTGTGGAGAATAGCACAGAATAACTCCTGAAGACTCAGGTAAGGGTGAATGAATTAGGATCCCGCCATATTGTTTGAATTCATATTTAATTGAAGTGAGATCTCCTGCAAATTTTGAAGGTCTATCCCCATTTAATCCTGAAAGTTTATAAGTCCATGAAGTATCTGCATTATGGTTGAATGTTTCAATAGGGTCAAATTTCTATTTTCCACCCTAGTGAGGAGAAACAGAGAAGTGTATAATACAAATTGGTAGGTAACTTCAACTAGTTATTCTATTTTTAATAATTCTACTTTGATAATTCTATTTTAGGAATTTCTAACATCATGAAAATATATTCCCAGACAACAAATGGTGCTATGCAGAAACACTGGGAGAGCCTTAGGAAGTGTTCTACTGTTCCATGCTGATCTTACCTTTCTGTCCATAGTCTCCTTCCACTATATTCCATTCTGGGCATTGCCTGCTACCTTCTCAAAAAGATGCACAAAAACAGCTTTTCCTCAAAACTTCCAGATGGAAGTATTCTATTAAAAAATTGCAACACGCCCCCTACTTTATTCTGCAGAATTTGAAATGGAGAAGAGAAACAGGAGCTATCAAACATATCAGTCAATGATACCCATCCGTGCCTTCCTCTATGTGAATTTATCATTTTTTATTTGTAGTTCCCAATCCAAAAAACTCTGAAAAACTGAAGTATTTTCAATGGCTGATTTGTCAGCAATACCTGACTAACTCTGAATGCAAGTCCAAAATCTGACCCGAGGTGATGAAAGGTTATTTTATCATCTGCATTTCACTTGGAGTGAAGACTCTCACACTTTGCTGAAGAAGTATTAATATGTTTGATGCGGCTTGTGGGGTCACATAAGACATCAAATATGTACTTTATTGCCTTTTAAAACATTGCCCTTAAAAATTTATTTTGAGACATAGATTCATCTGCAGTTGTAAGAAATAATTGATGCAATATACCTTCCACCTAATTTCACCCCATGATAACATCTGGCATATCTTTAGGACAGTAGTACAACCAAGGCATTGACATTGATACAAGTCATTGACTTTATTTGGGTTTGGCCAGTTTTATATACACTCACTTTCTGGTCTGTGCGTCTGTGAATTTAATTCTTTGCAATCTTGTCCCATGTAGGTTTGCATGACCAGCACCACAGTTGGATGCGGAAGAATTCATCCCACGGATCTTTCAGGGCTACCCTGTTAGAGTACAGCACTCCCCTTCTGGCTAACCATTGGTAAACACTAATCTGTCCTCTGTAATTTTATTATTTCAACAATGCTAGATAAATGGAATCATTACAGGACCGTCTGCGATTGGCGTTATTTACTCAGGATAATGCTTTGGGAAAGTCATGTAAGTTGCTGCATGCTTTTTAATGTCTGAAAATTCTGAACTCCAAAACGCTTCTAGCCCAGAAGTTTTGGATAAGGGGTTGCCGAGCTGCCCTGAAGGTCTGCTGCCACAGACAGAGCCCTGCCTACTCTTGGAACCGTTGAGGAACTGGCCTGGCAGGACCTTGGTGGCTTGTTCTCATCAGTGGTGGGGGCTGGAAACAGTTGGAAATGTACATTTCTGGTGTCTGGTTTGAAAGCTGCTTCTGCTGCCCTGTGACATTTGCATCATGGTGTTGCAACTTTTCTTAGTTGGCATTCACAGCCAGCTGCCTCACTTGCCTTTGCCTGGATTTCTCATTCTCACTGCATTTTCCCTCCTGGCTATCAATTCTAACCCCAATTAAGCAATCTGCTTTCCTTTTGTTTCTATCAGCCCCTTTCCCTGGGACTGCACCTGGTTTCCCATATCACTTACACTGACTCCAATCCGCAGCCGATCTAGGACTCAGGGCTCCAATTTCAGCACTTGCTTGCCCCAAGCCTGTGCTGTGTTCTTTCTGCCCCTCAGACTCCGGAAGTTGGATACGGGGTCTTTCCTGGAGTGCTTCCAAGTTTGGATTCTCATCATCATAGAGGAAGTTTTGCTGTCTATAAAATCAAACCATAAGCATAGCAAACGCTTATGTTCTAAAGCAAAATTTGCCCCATTGAAGCTGACATACAGTTCAAAAGATAGCTTTGGTAAATTCCACAGCAGACACTGCCACTAAATATAATAAGATAATGATCTATTCTTGACATTTGACTCAAACCTATCTCTGAGAAGTGTGTGTGTGTTCCTCGAAAATTGCTAATGATAGATATTTAGGGAAAAGGTTACAAGACAGAATGACCCAAGGAAGGGCATTTACCATGTTCATCCTTGAATCTCCATTCTCTGTCCAGCCTGCTGTAAGGAAAAACATCAAGATGGTGGATGTTATAATGTTATGGTCCCAGTTGACCTTGATTAAAAATGCACATGCAGAAGAATGAAACTGGACCTTTTCCTTATACCACACACAAAAAAAGACTCAAAAGACCTCAATGTGATGAAAGACCTCAATGTGAGACAGGGATCCATCAAAATCCTTGAGGAGAACACAGGCAGCAACCTCTTTGGCCTCAGCCGCAGCAACTTCTTCCTAGAAACATAGCCAAAGGCAAGGGAAGCAAGGGCAAAAATGAACTATTGGGACTTCATCAAGATCAAAAGTTTTTGCACAGCAAAGGAAACAGTCAACAAAACCAAAAGACAACTGACAGATGGGAGAAGATATTCACAAGTGACATATCAGAAAAAAGGCTAGTATCCAAAATCCATAAAGAACTTATCAAACTCAATATCCAAAAACAAATAATCCAATCAAGAAATGGGTAGAGGAAATGAACAGACGTTTCTGCAAAGAAGACTTCCAGGTGGCCAACACACACATGAAAAAGTGCTCAATATCACTCAGCATCAGGGAAATACAAATCAAAACCACAGTGAGATACCACCTCACACCAGTCAGAATGGCTAAAATTAACATGTCAGGAAATGATAGATGTTGGCAAGGTTGTGGAGAAAGGTGAACCCTCCTACACTGTTGGTGGGAATGCAAGCTGGTGCAGCCACTCTGGAAAACAGCAGGGAGATTCCTCAAAAAGTTGAAAATAGAGCTTCCCTATGACCCAGTAATCACACTACTGGGTATTTACCCTAAAGATACATATGTAGGAATCCTAAGGGGCATGTGCACCTGAATGTTTATAGCAGCAATGTCCACAATAGCCAAACTATGGAAAGAACCTAGATGTTCACCAACAAAAGAATGGATAAAGAAGATGTGGTATATAATACAATGGAATACTATGTAGCCATCAAAAGAAATGAAATCTTGCCATTTGCCACTATGTAGATGGAACTAGAGGGTATTATGCTGAGTGAAATAAATCAATCAGAGAAATACAATTATCATATGATCTCCGTGATATGAGGAATTTGAGAGGCAAAGTGGGAGATCTGGGGGGTATGGAAGGAAAAAATGAAACAAGATGGGATTGGGAGGGAGACAAACCATAAGAGACTCTTAATCTCACAAAACAAACTGAGGATTGCTGGGGGTTGAGGGGCTAGGGAGAGGGTGGTTGGATTATGGACACTGGGGAGGGTGTGAAATGTGTAAGCACTGGTGAGTGCTGTGAAATGTGTAAGCCTGATGATTCACAGACCTGTACCCCTGGGGCTAATAATACATTATATGTAAATAAAAATAATTTAAAAAAATGCCTTCCTTTTGGGGAAAGCTAAACCAAAGAAGGAGTTGTTGGATCACCAAGATTTTGTGTCTAGCCCTACAGCTATTTAAAAACACACATCCAGGGGCACCTGGGTGGCTCAGTGGGTTAAAGCCTCTGCTTTTGGCTCAGGTCATGGTCCTAGAGTGCTGGGATCGAGTCCCGCATCGGGCTCTCTGCTCAGCAGGGAGCCTGCTTCCTCCTCTCGCTCTCTCTGCCTACTGATCTCTGTCTGTCAAATAAATAAATAAATAAATAAATAAATAAATAAATATAAAAACACACATCCAGGTGAAAAGTAAAAACTTGATTTCTAATAGAATTCATGGAATTTGTTCAGGTGAAATGATGTTCTGGGAAGTTTCCAGATGTTTCAATGTTTCACTTTCCCACCTGGTGTTTGCCATTATGCAGAACAGTGTAACATTGTTCTGTGATACCTTCAGTTAGCATTGGCTTGCCAAAATTTTGCTTGGGAATGTTAGTGGGATCCATTGATCCCCTGAAGTCAATTAGGAAAGAAGAGGGAAGAGAAGAAGAAAAGGTAATATCTTATCCTGACTCCTTTCTCATCTGAAATATTGTTAATCTTTCCAAAGAGGACAAATGACACAGATTTGGCAACTAAGAAAGAAAATAAGGGCAAATTAAAAACAGGTAAGGTAATTTGAGCAATCTTAAATATCTATACAGAAGAAATAGGAAAACTGAATATGCCTTTTTTAGAGTGCATGGAAGAAAGGAGATAAACAAATAAACCAGTTTTCCTTCCTTTAAAATGTTTTGTCTTGTGGTTTTAGAAACTCCTCCCATTTTCTCTAAAAGTCTCCCAGAATAGCAATGAGATGAGTTCCTCTCTGCGATTTTTACCTTCAGTTAGAAGTCTTTTTTTATTCAAGTGCATCCTCACTGAAGAAACAGCCACATTGATAAGCCTTTGCTTTTGCTTTGCATGACAAAGCTACTTCCCGAAAAATAATTTTTATTCTACTTCGCAATTCTATTCACAGTTGAACAAGTCAAAAAGCGCATAAACTAAAAAGTATACAAGGAAGTGGATGTGTCTGGCTGATTACCCATGATGGAATCAGTGAGGTTAGGATAAATGAACACGAAAATAAATGCAAATGGGTTTCTATTTTTTAGTGTAAATTAGAGACATAACTATTTGTTGTCATTATCATTTGTTTGTCTCGAATATTTAAATCACCACTTCAAGCAGGCTTTAGAACCTTTTTACTATTGGGTATCCGGAAAAGTGGTGGGCACAAAGTGGGTGCTGAATAAATATTTACTGACCAAATGCATGCATGAATGAGGATCTCTGTATTTATTCTCTCCCAGTCCTTAAAAAATATCATATGACAGCCCCCCCCCCCAACTTTGACCAGAGCAAGTGTGACTTTCTGAGTCTGGAACTAAATGATTTATTTTGAAAAGTGGAATGCTTTGCTTGGGGAATTTTAGTTGCACATAATATAATAGCTACAGAAATAAAGATTTTTCCCCCCCTGCTATCCGGTTTAATTATCTAATTAGGATTCAGTAAGCTATGCAGAGGCAGAGCCCTATGGGGCTCATTAAGCCAGCAGGGTTAGAAGTGTTGCAAGCGAAGAAAATACATTTTTGAGTCAAGCCTGTTGTTGCTGAAAAGCCATTTGGTTACTACAACAGGGCTTGCGAAGAGGAAACAGCCTTGGGGCCAGATGGGAGGCAGGTATCCTGGGAGAACCACAGGCCGGCAGTTCCTGGGCGGAGGACGAGACTGACTTACAGCTCTGGGGCTCAGCGCCCTGGGAGGTGGGGGCGGGGAGCGGGGGAGGGACAGCGGGGTTCTGACTGTTGATGCTCAGGGTCACCCAAACTTCATCTTTTGAGCTGGCTGGCCCCAGCTTTGCCGCCAAAGGAACAGTTTGAATCACCACGGCCTTTGGATTGAAATCTAAGCTCCAGGGGAATAGGAACCCTTTCCCGTTGCTGCCTTGGCGGTGTTGGCTGCTAATGCGGGGGATTCCAGCGTTTCGGTCTCCACGGCCTCTGGATCTAAATCATTCTACCCGCTTGAAAGTCTCACGGAGTCGTTAAAAGAAAGAAAGGGAAAAAAAAAAAGGCCACACACAAAGCCACAGGCCCTTCACATCTAGTTTTGCTGGACAGGGATTCATGCTAATTGGAAAACAGACCGCACAGCCCGTTTCATAAACTGAGAGAGACTTTGGTTCTTTTTGTTTCGTATTTTAAACTTGCGATCGCCAGGCCATGAATTTCGTAACCAGAAAACAGAAGAGTTATTTTTGCACCTGGATATAAACTGCCGCAAGTCTCGATAATGTGGCAAGCTGCTACTGTCCCACAAAAGACCCGTTCTGTGATGTTGAGTTACACTTCCAAAGTGCAAAACCACTGAGTTGTCAACAAATCTAGCTCCAAATGGCTGGATTCAAAAACAATCTGGAGGAGGTCTGTCGTTTTGATGTTTCTGACAGCCCGGTGTGTAGCTTTCTGAGGGCTCTTTTCATCGTTGGAAATGGTTTTGCGTTAGGCTGTTCCTCGAATGAAACGCATTTCCATGCGAATTTATTGGGGTTTGCAGCCCTCCATGGCGCCTGTCCGCCTCCTTGATTTTGGCTCTGCTACCGGTTCCTTTTATTGGTTTTTGGCAAGTTGCTGAGGGCATATGTTTTGGACTTTTCTTGCCTAATTTGTGAGATTCTGCTGACATCCAGGAAAGTGCCGCAAAAACCTGTTGCTCATATCCAAGCTTATGTGTTTCATGGCAAATCCACCGGCACTGAGCTCAAGTTTCTTGATGACAAGGCTTATTTATGGAGGAACAAACGTAGGCAGTATTTTGTGAGGCCACGGTGTTCTTTTTCTGGGAGTAACATTTGGCATTTCCACGCAAAAGGGCAGAGAGTTTTTAAGCATCTCCTATTAAATGGGTGTCCTGGAGGGCGTGATTAGCCGCCCCCATCGCCCACGGCGACCATACCATTTTATCCAGCAGGTTCCATACACCTACCAGTTTGCCCTGATGCATCACCTCCAAGCTGCAAGGGAGATGCTGTTGAACACATTTTGAAGATGAAGAAACTGAGGTTAAGTAACTTTCCTACAGTCTTAGGGAATGCTGAAGCCAGGATTTTAACCTTCCGACTTTCTGTGTCTAAAGTTTAGATCCCCCCCCCCCCCAGAGAAATTTGGGACACACTGCTGCCCCTTGACTTTTTTAATAAAGAAAATTTTGCTCTGTCATTTCTGTTCTATTTTATAGCAATCAGTAAATATATATCATTTGTACTCGTTGATGCTGTGAGTAATGAGAAAGACTCAGACCAGAGCAATGCTTGTTGACTAGGGGTGATTTTGCCCCATCCAGGGAACATTTCCCAAGGTCTGGAGCCATTACAAATTGGCAGATTGGGTGAGTGGTGTGGTGCCTAGTGGGTTAAGGCCAGGGATGTTGTTAAACATCCTAGAATGTACAGACAAAATCCTGCAACAAAGAATTTTCTGGCCCTAATATGTCAACTGTAGACTAGAAGTGAGACCCTGAAACATGGTGGTGTAGTTTTAAAGATGGTGGGAAAGATTGTATTATTTGTTCAAAATACTTGCTGATGCTCCCTTTTGGGACCATCCGTGTGGGAGAATTATACATCCTACTCCTGTGAATACCAGGCATGGCCATTTGCCTTGTCGACCAATGAAATAAGCATAGAAACATACAGAGCCGTTCTGTAGCTTTCTTTCCCTTCTGTCATAAGACTCAAGTTCCAGAAAGGACTTCTTCACCTGGAACCTCAAATGAGGATGACATGGAGGAGATAAGAAGGCCACTCAGAATAACTGGTATCATAAGCAACAAGTAAACTTCTGTTGAAAGCAAATGAGATTTTGAGTGTTTTTTCCTGCAGCATAACTGAGTCTATGCTGGCTGACATAGATGTGGTTATATCGGCAACAGTTGAGGATAAAATGGGAGTGTAATAAGAGGAAAACCCAGAAGAAAAGACTGGAGCCAACGCATGCCAGAGGGCAAAGAGTGGATTTGAACTTTATGGGTGGGAATTTTAGTGGGGGTGAGGAAGAAAATTAATTCTGAGAGAGCAGAGGGAAAGAGGAGTCAGAAAGGAATAGACACATGAGGCCAGAAATCAGTTAGAGTGTGAGAACAAGAGGCCAGAAATCAGTTAGAGTGTGAGAACAGTAGTCCCAATGAGAGAAGCAGGAGCCTGAACCTGGGGAGGGTCTATATAGGTGAAAAGTTGGATGCTTACACAAGAGTGATTTGGAGAGAGAAAAAAATTGTTGGCCATGAAAATTTACTTGGTATGGACAAGAAGAAGATGATGCAAAGGTGATATCAAGATTTTGAGAGTGATTTTCTTGGAAAATGGTGTCACATAAGAACATATTTTGGAATAGATGTGATGATTTCCTTTGGGAGTGTATTAAGCTTGAGATAAAGATGGGCTTTATGGGCTGCCCAGTGAGAGATGTTCAGAGGCAATTGGCTATGAGGGTCTGGACAGTGGGAATCCTGATGTGATTTACATATTTCGGCATCATCTGCAAATGGGTGCAATTTGGACATTAGCTAGGGATAGCGACTGGAACTGAAAGAGACACTCAAGGAAGTGGAAACTGGAGTTTGGGCAAAGAATGAACCTGATGGGAAGTTTTTCTGGCATTCAAGTAGATAGTGCAGCCATGTTAGCTTGTGAAGAGCTGTTTGGATCTTGCAGAGGTAATTAAAAGTGTACGGAGGCAATCTGATGCCTACTTCTTGGTGCTTAGATGTCTTTGCTGTTATTCTGAAACAGTTAAGCTTTGGTTAAAAAAAAAAGTAGTACATGGTTACAAGGTCAGGAATGTGTAAACACTCAAGATGAAAGTTTAAGTTTGAAGTTTTCCTTAGTGTAAAATGAAAACCAGAATAACAGTAGCACTTATTGGGAAAAAAAATCTTAATTTATACTTGAAAATTTATAGTTCTAGACTTTATTTATTCTGTTTGGGCTATGCTTATCAGTTAGAAGTGAGTTTACTACACTCTTTATGTATTGGCTATATTTTTAAGTAAAATTGTTCTTGATTAGGTCATGGTCAGTTATCCTGATTCTCTGTTTCCAGACCTCAGAGAAACCTAACTAGCAGACTCTTCACTTAACAAAAGGTCCGACCAAGCTTCTTGTCTGTGCTGTTTCCCACCTCCTCCCAGGTTCACAGGTAAGACACTCATTAGTTTTGAAGTTTTGCCAAGGCAGCTCGATGGATAAAATAGGCTGGTGATATGTCACGTTCTTGGAGCAGAAGTAAGAACACCACTTACTTTCTCTTTCTCTGGCTTCGCACTTCAGTAGGTTAGGATTCTGGGACACCATGGCAGAGAAATGCTCGCCTAATGGCCCACCATCAGCCTGCTGGTGGCTGCAGGAATTACCGACAGAGCGCCTGAGAGAAGTCACAGGGATGCATGTGATTGTCTTAGGAGAGACAGCATTAAACAGGAGTGTATTAAATACCACTATTCTCTGTGAAAATAGAACCCGCCCCTCTTCCGAAAGCAACACTAACCGGAGTGATCTCATCCAGAATAATAATTTCCTCTCATTCCTCCACCGAACCGGTCTGTCAGTTCGTATTTACTGTGACTAAAGAGCCGGGGACCTTTCTCTGATTTGGAGAGTTTAGGAACATGTTCCTCTTTCAGGATATCTAGTAAATTATTCAGTAAGGCCAGTCCTTTGGAGATCTTGCAATTGACACCAGAGAAGGCCATTTGATCTTTCATTTTCTGCGGCTAAGCAAACTTGCCACCATGGGTAGAACATCTCCTCTGATTGTAGAGTAAATTGGAATTATGCAGCTAAGTTATGGAGCCTCATGTCTCCAGGCCCTGAATTCACAAGGTTCTACCTTATTTCCTTTACTGAAGGTCCAGCGTCCTCATGTGCCCTCTGCAGCAACCTCTGTTTCTCTTCATGCTCTGACCGTTCCTTTCCATCTCTTTGGAAATGTTGTGTATGTTGTCATGTACCTGACAGCTCACTGGCATTAGTGATGGACTATTAATTTGATTAGCTAATCACTGGAATATGTTATAGGGAGTGGCCATCTCAATGGGCTTTTTCCTAGGTTACATATTCTCCTGTTAATGCAGACCTTCCAGAGACATAAAGCATTAACACAAATAACTGTCATTAACAGAATAATGTTCAGGAGGGTGGAGGAGATATATTTAAGAAGGCTTCAGACCTCCTTTTAATTATACCACTTCACTGATCAGCAGCTTGTCCTCTCTACTCTGTGTGTGGGGAATCATAATTGAATGCCATTCTGATGTGGGTTGAGCAAAGATAAAGCCATGACCTATTTTTAGTATTGTTGCATTTCAATTAATGATGAGGGGTAATCAAATGATTTAGCTTTAGGCTGTTTTCTAGGTTCCAACTCTTTTATTGTAATTTGTAGTGCAGAGACCTGAAGAAACTGACTAATTCACAAGACGCAATGAAGAAGAGGAGAAGCATCAGGGTAGGCCCTGGTGAGGAGGGTGGCGTACCCGATCTTGTGATTTTTCTGAGTGATCCTTGCTGCTGCTCTCCACTGGCAGTTTAGTAAGGAGGCAAGTGGTTTTTTAAATGACTTTTGCCTTTCAAGGCAAGTCGTTCTGTGGGTGAGGTCATGCTACTGTGAGCCAGATGAAACAAGGGAGAATAAAGGTGAGGAGAATGAGGAAGAGAAAAATAAGCGGGCTGTGGCTCAGACAGTAGAGGGATGTGCCCCTCCTGAAACCATTCAAGAACTGGTTTTGGGCTGGGGAATAGCTGAAGCCAGGGAGCGGAAAAGGCCTATGGTGAGGGTATCTAACAAACGCCAAGAGCAAGGGCTGGACGCAGGGGTCCTGGGTGACTCCCTATGTCTGGCTGCTTTGCTATGAGAACAGATCTGCTCCTTGCCTCCGGTTTCACATTTCCTGGAACATGCATCTCTGCAATACTCAGACCCTGAGAGATCTTCGGACATGATGGGCTCTAAGAGAGGCTCAAATCTCTGCACTTTTGGAGGCCAGAAAGGATGGGGGAAGTGTATCCTTCTGTTATCTACAGATGAAGAAATGAGATTAAGTAGATGAACTTACTCACCCCCAAGTCTCCCAAAAAGAGAGAAGAATTAGTTTTTGGGCCACAGACTTTTAAATTTCGCAGCTTGGGTTTTTCACATTCACTCTGTTGTGTTAAGGTGGCACAAAATACGGATGCTGCCAATACTAAAATACAGCGAGTGACTCTTTGTAGGTATTTTCTCTTTTCTCAGCTATCCGTATGTTCTGGGTCCCTCTTGTGGTGGTTGGAATAGGCTGGGCAAGGGTGTCGCGCAAAGGGCCTCCATGGACATGTCAGGTCTTCAGGCCAGATGGAATCACTGAGGTCTTTGCCAATGACAGTAACAGCAGTCAAGGTGAGAGAATTCATATCATGGGTTAGGAGTAAAACAGAGCGGTCTGAGGAAAATTGAAATAATCAGAAGGGAACTTGCCCAGATGCACACTACCTCATCTAAGTGCAAACAGCATCTGTACTGTCATAATATGCCTTCCTGAATTTCTGTGCCCTCAGTACAACCAAGCTCTCCACTTTCTCACTAGATCTCATCAACTGTCTCTCAAAGGAGATCCCTCCAGCAATTCTTTCTTCTATCTTGGATCAAGTTTTCACTCCCTAGTGGTTTCTAGAAGCAATCACATGTTCTGTTATTGTCCTTGTTTTAGAAAAATCTTCCTTTGACTCTTTTCTCTTTTAGCAACTGTCCCCTGGTAGCAAATACTGAAAATTTCCTTTCTTCCAATTCTATTTCCAACACATTCAAATTTGACTTTGTCCTGGACCACACTACTGAGACTGCTCTTGCCAATGTCACTCATGACCTCAATGGTTCCAAAACCTGTGGTCAGTTTTCAGTTTCCATCTTAACCCACCAGTAGCAGGTGATAGAGCTGGTCACATTCTTTCTTCTGAAATACCTTCTTTGCTTGATTTCTAAGGTACCATAATGGTTCGTCTTATGGGCTAGACTCTCCTTTTCTGTCTTGCTTCTTCTTTCTTTTGTTCTTGACCTCCTACAGAGAACACCAGCATTCAATCTTGACCCTCTCCTCTTCTCTGTCTACACTGACTCCCTTGATGCTGTAATTCAGTCTCATGGCTTACAGTGCGACCTATATCTTAAAAATTTCCAATTTATGTCAGCAATCCGGATCATGTTGCTCCTGTGCTCAAAACCCTCCAGTGAATTCCCACCTTATGTAGAGTAAAACCTGAAATCCTTACCTCTCCGAGCTCATTTCCTGCTATCCTTTCTTCTCTAATTCCCTTCTAGGTACACAGTCCTTAGGGCTTTTGCCCTGGAGCAGTTTTTCTTAAATAGCACTGTAGCTAACTTCTTCACTCTTTCACGATTTATTCAAACATTCTCTCTTCAGGGGTACCTACCCTGAAAGCACCTCTTAAAATTATAGCATATTCTTACCCCCAGCACTCTGGAATCCCATTACACTGTTGTATTTATTCCTTTCCCCCATAATATTTATCATCTTCAACATACCATGTAATTGACTCATTTGTAATATCTATTGTTTATTGTCTGTTACTTTCTGGAATATCAGCCCAACAGAGGCACAGACTTTTGTCTGTCTTGTTCCCTGATGCTTAAAATATTTAGAAGAATTGCTTGGTATGCAGTTGATGATGGACGTATTAAATGAATGAATGCATAAATACTTTTCCTTTACCAGGGGGAAGGTTATCACGAGGAGGAGAGAAGGTGAAGCAAATGGTCCAGGACGAGGATCACAGTCAAGCCTAAGATGGTAAAGCTTTGTTTTATGTTGTAGAGGTGGGTTTGACATATGTCAGTTACCCCAAAGCCCTGAAAACCTAGTTTGTTCCCAATTCTGCAGATGGTGTGGCTTCCAGAATCTCTACTACCTTGATTTTCTCCTTTGCATACAGTTTAGTTTGTTGGAATCCCTTTAAAAAAATATGGTGCTCAAAATGAAACACAGTGTTCCAGATGCACTCAGACCAGTGGCCCATTAATGTAGTTGGTCCTCATCTCCCTCTGCCTGAACCTATAAGTTCAGCAATGTAGCCAAAGAGATCGTTAGCTTTCCAGGGTTAAATGACACATGACTCAGATGGAGCCTGCTATCAGCCAAGCCACAAACTACTTTTTTTTTTTTTTTCATGAACCACACATACAAAATTTGCTCAATTCTATTCTTTTAACCTATGCGTATGACTCTTATGTTTTTTTCTATGAAATTTATCTTTTCAGTTTAGGTCCATTATTTTGGCCTGTCAAGGTCTCAATCCAGCATTGTAGTATACTTAGAGAAAAAGATTGTCAAGGTATTGATAAAGTGTTCTGGGTGGGTCCATGGCAAAAATCTGTGCCAAGCACTTATACACTTTATTTCCATAATAACAGTATCTGTGCAATTCTCAGAATATATAGATTTAAGCCGGATATTTCTTAATCTTGCCCACAAAAATGTTACTGAATACTTTTTCATATGGTTGGCTGAAATCCACACGTCCTATGCCTGCTGGATTTTGCTGATTTTCCAGTCTAGCATTTTTACCAAAAGAGAAAACGAGGCCAATTTGGCACAATTTTATTAGATAAGCCTGTGTTGGCTCTTCACGACACCATTAGATGAGCTTACAAGCCATCTTTTATTAATTCTGTTTCGAGGTCAGGCTTACTATTTGCAATTTAAAGATTTAATCTTCTCCATCATGGTGACGTCTTATCTCTGTTTATTTTGTGACTTATATTTGTGAGGAACCATTCCTTTCAAACTATTCTTTCTGGATGGGTGGCCTTGTCATTTAAAAAATATGAAGAATCGTAACATATTATTTTATGTAAACACATATTTGTAATCTTATCATACAGATTTGAGCACTGTCTTTCCTTTCCTGTTTTGCTTGGCCCTCTTCTCTCCTGATCCCTCCTCCTCCACTCACATTGTTGATTCTGTATTAACACCTACTGAAAATATTACATTTCCCTGTATTTTAGCACACTCATGTAATCGTAGGTGACCTTTATGAACTCTTAGCCTATTTCAAAGAGAATCAGTTTGAATATCCTTCTCTGAGAGATGATACTACCCACGAAACTGTCCTTGAAGCATCTGTTTAAGACTTTGAGACCCCAACCTAAAAGTAATAGAATAATTCATTTGTGCTTTCTTTCAGTAAGCCTTGCTGAGCTTCTCTTGTGTGCTACGTACGCACTGTGCTAGGGTGTGCAGGAAGTCCCAACCTTTCCAAGGTGTTGTGTTTAATCCATGTCTCTATCTTTTCTTTTGCATTTGAGTGGGGGAAAAAACAAAACAAAACAAAACCCCTAACAACAACAACAACAAAAAAAACAAGCTCTCTTGCTTAGGATGCTTCTTTAATGGACAGAAGGTTTGCATCCTCCTCAAATTCATATGTTGAAGCCCTAACCACCAGTGTGGGTGAATTTGGAAAGTGGCCCCCTAAGAAAATAAAGTTAAATGAGGTCATGAGGGCAGAGCACTGATCTGATAGAATTAGTAGCCTTTTAAGAATACTAATGCTAATACTAAAGATACTTGCCCAAATGAAGATAGAGCCTGTTGGCTGAGAGCCTCAAAGTGCCACAGATTTTTACCACAATTTTTTTTCTTTTTGGGGAGGGGCTTGGGGCAGTGAACAAAAGCATATTCTGCAGTATAGAGGGAAAATATCTTGATTTAATAACATTAAAGATTGTAAGTATTCATTATCTGAATATTGCTACTTGTGTGGCCTACTTTCTCTCAAGACTCAAACATGCAGATTCCTGCTAAAATATTCAGCAATATCAAATATGGGTGTGCGTATTATGAGCTGAATTGTGGCCCCTCTCCCAAACCTTCTAGTACCTCAGAATGTGACTGTATTTGGAGATAGGGCCTTTAAGGACGTGAAGAGGTGAGTAAGTTAACATTGGGTCATTAGTATGGGTCCTGCTCTAATCTGATTGGTGTCCTAAGAGGAAGAGGATTTTAGGATGCAAAAAGAGACACCAGACCTCTGCCCACAGAGGAGAGACGGAGTGAGGAGACAGGGAGAAAGGGGCCTCCTGCAAGCCAAGGAGAAAGGCCTCAGGAGAAAGCCAGGCTGTCAACACCTTGATTGTGGACGTCCAGTCTCCACAACTGTGGGAAATACACATCTGTTGTTTAAGCCGCTCAGTCTTGGTATTGCCTTATGGCAGCCCTAGCAAATTCATATGGACTGGATATAAACTTGGTCTCTGTTTTGTTTTTCAATTTCCCCTTCTCTCATGTTCTCTAGGTACTGCAAGTACCTTGTGGTCCTTTTGCTATTTAGAAAAATTCTTCTGGTCTGCTCTCAGATAATCTAGCACAGTATCATTTCTATGAATTTTAAGTACTGGCAAATTCCCGTGAAGACCATGATTCTCTGCTAACCAAAAAGCTGGTCATCATAGGGTTAACCAGGCATTTTAAAAAACATGTAGAGTACAACACACTGTCTATTAAAAAATTGGTTCTTCCAAAACAATGAATAGCCTTGCCTAGGACACGCTCTGAAAGGACTTTCAATTTATTATGAAGTTTAACATTTTATTTGCTTGAATTTTCCTTCCAAGTTCTGCCTGTGACATTCTCCATCTCCTTTTTACAAGGATAAAATAGAAGTGTACTCATCCAGATGGTAGGAGGTTGGTAGAAACAGACCTTAGAATGAGCCTTAACTCTTAAAGCTATGCTCAGTCTTCAAGGCCAAGGTGACTCAACATAGCACTCAGAGAGATGAAGCTAGGGTCTTGGCTCATGCCAGGCTCTATTCAAAATAAATAAATAAAAACAGGGATAGAGACGGGAAATAGCTGGAGTGACTCAGAACTTATTCCCTGGAGCCCAAATCTCCTTGAGGTTCCTTAGCTAAATTCCCACACTTAGTGTGTTTTATGGAGCCAGCTTCTAATCTGTTCCTTGCTTTACCATGGAAGCTTTTGCCCTACAGCTGGACCTCATTTGTTTTGGATTTTTATCTATAAATTGCTGTCAGTAAGAATCTTTTGGACCTAATTGGTGAAAGTGACCTAAAAAAGGGAACCCCAGAAAGGAACCAGAAAGAACTGAATTTTCATCCATTCTTCCCCCAAGAATTTTTATTACTTTGCCAGGGAACAACTAGCTTTGAAGTTGGAGTAATATCTTTTATTTAAAAGCTAAAAACCACCTTAGATGAAACACCATCAAACAAAAGCCTGTTTCTCAGTCCTGGAGTTGAGTATGGAGTGGCTAGTGTTTGCCATTCAAAGTCCCATTTGGACACACTTCAAAGAGGGACTCCAGGCAGAACTGCTAAAAGCTCCACCAGCACCAGGACATACGGATTTCCAGTCACTGGGGCCTGAACTCAGTTCCTGCATCTGAGGAGGATCATAATTGCTGTCCTTTTAATCTTCTTTGCAGCCTGTCAAATGGAGGCCACTTCACAGCAGGACCCATAGGTTCACAATAATAAGAGCAAAGTTTATAATGGTTTGATGTTCTTAAGAAAAAAAATCTTTGCAGTGAAACTGGGGCTTAAATTGGAATAAAGGGCTTCAGGAGTAGCTCAGATGATGGAAAAGCAATTCCATAATCTAAGAACTGGTCATGGGCCAGATACAGCTGTTGTGAATGTCGGTTTACAAACTAAGGAGTACCTATATATAAATTTTTGTATTTCTATAACAGCCAATTTTTAATCTCTCCATCCCATGCTATGGAGGTGGAGTAACTTGATCTCAGTCTTTTCAATGTCCTCAAATCCTGATGGTGACTCAAGGTCATCTGTATAAATGTCTCAAATAGGAAGTTTTGGAGTACCCATGATGCTGTTGGGACTTGGCCATGTGCCTAAATGACTTGCTATCTTGATGCTTCTGTACCTACCTAACCCCACTGGTTCCAGCAGCTTTGTTTAAGACTTCCACTGCAGAGTCTGGGACATAAGAATCGTTAGGCCACTTGACACAGGGCATGTGAGGCTCACTATGGGTCTGGACCAGCCATTCAGCCAGTACCTCTCTGGGGTCCTGCCACTTCCTTGAGGCTCTACCAGGTGAGGCATGGATTCTTCTGCTTCCGGAGTTTTCATAAATCTTTTGGTTTGGCCACATTTCAGGGACAGAGTAAGTGCCCTCTCTAGACTCATCAATGTCTATAACCTCATCATTTTGCCACCAACTGCCTTTCTCTGCCCCTAGCCAGGGGGATATTTTCTACGTTTGAAGTAGAGGTGAGACAATGTGAGGAATTCTACTGTCCTCAGTCTTCCTGGGTTGGGCAGCCCAACATTCCTCACTTCTCTTGCTCCCAAAGAGTTCTCTCTGTCACCAGTCTTTTTTGTAACTAAAGACTTTGTCTTTGGAAATAATATCCAGGAAGATATTTCTTGTTCTTTGCTCTTTTGTTATGATATATCCTTCCCCTAGGAAAAGAAGTGCAGGGTTTGTAGGAATTGGGGTGAGGGTGAAGGATGTAAGATGCAGAGAAGGGACAGTGAGGAAATTTTTAGGAAAAATTAGTATTGACTAACATTTCAAAAATATGATTGTACCTTGGTAGCTTCCTATTGATATATCAGAGCTCATAGTTGACTACACTTGGATAGTGCTTGGCAACAATACCTCATCTTCTACTTGAAATTTTCCTTGTCTATGCTGCTGTTTGTGCCTCTGAACACACTCACCCCACCTTTATACTCAATTGATCTTAAGCAATTCTTTGGCTGGACAACCCCAAATCCTCATGCTCTAAAATTTCTTTCCACACGCATGCTTTCCCATTCTTGAAGTCCTTCCTTACCAATCCCCAATGGCTAGAGTGGGCTCCCCCTGCTATTCACTTTTCTCGTGCCCTATCATTCTCCTCTCATAACGCACACATGTCATAACAATGAGTATTTAATCATGCTATGATTTGCTAAATATTCATCTTGCCCATTGTGAAGATAGGAACCCTTCTTTCTTGCTCACTGCAGTTCCCACAGCACTTGGTATCTAGCAAGTGTGTAATAAAATATTTATTAGCTAATGAATTAATGAATAGTAAACCAGCTAGATGTAAAGGGAGGGGAACAGAGGACCAAATTTGAGTTCCTACTATTCTAGGCACTTTCACATAAACCTTACCTCAGTCCTCTGGAAAAAACAACAACAACAACAACAAAACTTCATTACCCCTGTTTTGTAGTAAGGTTTCTGAGGATTCAAGAATTGAGGGAGGTTATTTCCAAGATTATTCAGTTAATAATTGAAAAAGGGCAAATGTTTTGTTACTTCTCTACTTAGCCTGTTATCCTTAGCATCGGGCTTGTCTTTGAAAATAACTTTGTAACTTCTAAGAGCAACTGATATCTTACTAAGTGATATTTGCTTTTTTTTTTTTTTTCTTTGAGCAGAAAGAGTATCTAATCAGGTGAGTACTCTGTAGAAAGAATTTTAGGCAGATCATGGTGACAGTATCTGCTGGAAACCCTTCCTTAAATTATTTACATAGAGATGTACCTGTGTTTTGCCTGTTGCCTTCCTGTCTTCTAAATACTAAACGTGTTTCATTTAAAATATTGCATTCATTCTATTTTTAGGGTCTTGTTTCCAGAATATGAGTTTGGAATTGGGGATAGAGCATCTACACTGTGCTGAACATTAAAACAAGGCAGAATAAAAACAAACAAAAGGAACACATTTCTATTATAGTAGCTTATACTGTCAAATGCAAGAAACGTGACAACATGTATATTTAGTACAAGAAAGATAGGATGAATTTGGGGGCTTAAAAATGCATTAGGGCAAGGACTGGCTGAGGGAGATCAACACAGATAGGGCATTAGAAGGATTCTTGGGGATGAGGAGATTTGGGCCAGGCCCTGAATGAAGCAGAGCATTTCTGCAGACAGATAAAAGGTGATCACAGGGAGAGTTGACATTCCAAGAAAACAAAATGGTTTATTCTGGCTCTAGATGTCCAATTTAGAGAACTTCCGAGAAGTACAGGCAGCCCCTGTGTCAGCTTACACGTTGGAATATAACACATGGGGTTTGAGTTTCTCTGAGGTTTGAGTGTGTCAAGGCCAGCTTAGGTGTTCCTCAAGCAGAGCCAAACTCTAGATTAGTTTCAGCGTGTTCCTGATCTCCTGGAAATGCTCCTGACCACAAGACCAGTCTTCGGGTCTGAGCAGATGAGGAGATCAGGAAGCCCTCCCCAGCATGCCTCTCACCCACTCCAGATGGAGTTAATAATTTCCCTGCCCCAGCAACCTCTGCAACTCTTACTCTCCTCGATGCAGTCACCACATTGTTCGTTTTGTTTGCAGGGCTGTCTTCCCTCCATGCTCTGAACTCCTTGAGAGCAAGGCTTTGTTTTATGCTCAGTGGCCCCAGGTGTCTTCAGCATCTAATACTTTTCTAGCACTTAGCAAGGAAGGGACTCAATTAATTGAGGTCAAATGAAGAGATACTGCTCCCAATCCCAATTCCCTGAGTCTTTACAGAAGCAGTGTGTTTTTATATAGGTTGTTATGAAACTCATCTAGCTTTATGAATTATTCTTTAAAGAAATTATTTGGGTATATTAACACACAATGTTACATTAGTTTCAGTCACACAACATAGTGATTCAACTGTTCTGTATGTTATGCTACGGTCACCACAGGTTTAGCTACCATCCGTCACCGCAGAAGACTATTATAATATCATTGACTGTATTCCCTTGCTGTGCCTTTTTAGATATTCTTATGTTACTATTTGACAGATGAAACAGTGGAGGCTGAGTGATTAAATGACTAGCTTGCATTGTTAATAAGTGCATCTTCTAGACTTGAATTCCATTTTTTTTTCTTTTCCTTTCTCTTCTCCTCTCTTCTCCTCTCCTCTCTTCTCTTCTTTTCTCTTCTTTTTCCTTCCACCCATCTTTCCTTCCTTGGTAGCGAATATTGTGCTTTGCCTTGAAGAACTAGTTTCAGATCTATGTTTAGGAAGAGGAGCAAATTCTGAAGAAAAGTTTAATGAGAGTCATGAAACTCCCTAATTATATCTATGTCATTTACCATTTGTTGTGAAATCAGAAATGTCCTTTTTAAGAATTTTATTAGCATGATCTTCAAAAGGTTCCTTTTCAATTTCATACATTTTCTGACAGCAATTACTGATAATAGAGCTTACATGATGTGGGTCAGTTATTTGGGGGGAGAGGGTTTGGGAGAGGGTGGTGGGGTTATATTATATGTTTAAATAAAGCTTAAATAAAAAGAAAAAAAATTAAAATAAAAAAAATAAATAAAGAGTAAAAATGAAAAAAAAATAATAAATACTTGATAGTGCTTTCCTAAGTGCTTTATATATTTTATTTTAATTAGTCTTCACAACCACCTAATGAGACAGATACTACTGTTGTCCTCACTTTACAGACAAGGAAACCGAGGCAAATGTACATGAAAAAACTTTACAAAGATGATACAGGAAGCAGCAGAGCTAGTATCCCAGTCCAGTAGCTGCCCAACGTCATCAAATATTTATTGAAGATCTGCTCTATACCTCATACCATGATGTACCAAGAAATAGAGTGATGCATGAAACAGGTGAGTTCCTGTCTTCATGGAACTTTTATTCTAGAAGTGGATGACAGGCTGTAAACCAATAAATAAATATGATAAATCAGACAATGATAAAAGCAATGAAGCAAATATCTAAGGTAACGTGATAAGGTCTGACCAGGTTAAAGGAGGAGTGTGGCTACTAGAGATAACATGGCAGGGAAGGAGGTGACAGTTAAACAGGACTTGAAGAGTGGGAGAATGCTGCCTATCCAAAGTTCTATGGGAAAGGAATAGGGAAGAGCATGTTTCTTCTGACTGGAGCTGGGGAAAGAGTTGTGCAAGGGAAAGAAATGGGGCAAGGCCATCTTGTATAATCGTGGTAAGAGTGAATTTATTCAAATTACAATGGGAAGAGTTTTCCACAGGAGAGTCAAGTGATCTGATCTGTGTTTTATACACGTCACTCTGGGTTTTTAAAAATTTTTATTTGTTTTATTTCTACCTAACTTTCCACATAAAGAAAACTTACATTTGAGGTCAGGAAATGTACAGTATTTCTTGTTTGTATCCTACACAGTAGAGAACACAAGCCAATCATGTAGCACATGTTCAACATAAAATAATATGTTGATATTAAGATCCCTACTTCATAGGTTTACTATGAATACGAAATGAGTTAATGCATGCATGACGCTTGGAGTAGTGCCTAGCACGTGGCTAGAGAGCAGCATGTGCTTACTGTGACTACTACTACTGTTGTAGCTTCCTTAGTTTTCTTTGATTAAACCTCTTGCACCTATTCCCATGAGTTGAAAAGATGAGGAAATTTGACCGGCTAACCCAAATTGAAGTTACGTTACAATAGATAGGGAGTCCGGCCTTGGCCATGTGACTCTGTTTTGATCAGGGTAATCTGGAGCTGGTGTAGATGTGGGAGTAGGGAGGGCACTGGGGAGGCCATACCATGGTGCTGGCGGGTGGTGGTGGCTCCTGGGGTGAGCATGGTGGCTGCAGGGATGGAGAAGAGGGAGTTGGGTGGGAAACATTTTGGAGGCTGAGCCTGTAACTCTTATGGTGGTTTAGGAGTAGAAAATAGGAAAGGAAGGAAAGGAGGATGACTTCTACATTTTTTACTTCAGTTACTGTTAGAATCTTTATGTCCTTTTACAGAGTTGGGGAAAGACTGAGGGAGGAACTAATCTTGAGAACTGAGCTGGAATTCAAGAATTTTCATTTGAAATACGATTTTGAGTTTCTTTTAGATCTCCATCTGGAGCCTTCAGGAAGCAATTGCATGTAGACTCAGGAGCTCGGGGGTTGTCCTCTTGAAACAGAAGTTGAGCAGCCAGATTCAATAACATCACTATTGAACTTTTGTGGTTTCAACATTCTGCTCTAGAGGAGAATCCACTTTTTCAAACGTATGCCTTGACATTGAAAGTTTCAATTCTTATCAAAGCAAGTAGGCTATAATTTGCATCGCCACCTCAGAACGGCAGTAATGTTAATTAGGAAGAATATGGAGGAAGCAGGCCATGCTCTTCTGAGAGAAAAATTGCAGGTGTGTGCGTGCGCATGCGCTGGAAGCAAGCTTACACTGTTCCTGGGAAAGAAGGTCACAGCAAATATCGTCTAGCAGAAGTTAAGAAAGCTTCTTAATGAGACTGCTGGAGATATTGCTGTTAAAAGTGGAACTTTGAGCAAATACAGAGATGATGCCTAGTAATACAAATATAAAAATGCACCTCATTCCGCAGCAGAGCATTGTAGAACTGGAGTACAAGGGGAAGCCGAATTCACACCACATCAGAACAGAAACCGTTCTCTCAGCCCTATCTAACAAAGGATTTTCACCAACTCAGGTGCTGAGGAGCTACAAATTTCTGTCAGAATTCCCACTGTACATCCTTTATAATTTTTGTAAGATTTTGTTGATTTATTTCACACATACACACACGCGCACACACACACACACACACACACACACACAGCGCAGTAGAGGCAGAGGGAGAAAGAGATTTCCCACTGAGCAGGGAGCCTAATGTGGGTGGAACTCGATCCCAGGATTCTGAGATCATGACTTGAGCCAAAGGCAGATGCTTAACTGAGCCAAAGGCGCCCAATCCTTTATAATTTTTGAGTGCCTAAGTTAACTGTGTAATAAACTAATATATCTAATTTTAGTTTTGGTTCAATCTTTTAAAGAAATCCATTTTTATTTTCATACCCACTAAGTCTGAGATAAAGAGAACCTCCAGATTTTATTAGTGCCCTGCTGGCTATCACAGTTAAGATTCTGGTATCTGCATGGGGAGCAGACCCAGATAGCAGATCTGCCCACATGTTGCTATCTTAGTTGAGTTAATTCCTTCCTGGATCTGGTACAAGTTTTGAGTAACACCTTAAAACATGAACACAGATAAGCTGGCCATATTTCCTATCTGAAAGCTAGTAAAGAACAGTCCTAAGCAAGCAGGACCTAGCCTAGGTATTTTCAATTGGTAAGAGGGGATGTGCAAATGTGTGGAGCAGTCAGCCCTTCTAAGGAAAAATGGCCCTGGGTGGTCCTTCTTAGCTGCTGGGGGAGAAGATCTCCACCGCTACTCCTGGACTCAAATCAATCTATCCTCTATAATTACAAAACCCAGCTATTGTCCCTTTAGACCTTGCCCAAGTCCCTAAATTGCTCAGGAAGTCAAGTAGAATTATTCATCCTTGTCAGTTAATGTTTACAGCTCATTCCCTGTATGCTGGCCATTTCACTGACTCGGCAACTCGCTGTGAACCATGCTCCCTGGGATGTTGAGGATTAATAGAGCAAGACACAGGATTTGGCAAATTTGGCTCCCTGTGGATAGTCTGTTTTCCAGGGAGTTGAGAACTGCTGGGACAGTGACTAAGCCAGAAGTTCATCTTCCACAGAGTTCTACTTGCTTTCTGTTATTTTATACCACTCACCACACCCTGTGTTTATGGAGTGTTTATTTGCCTACCTAGATGCCCATGAACCAGAGATGAGAAAAGGTATCACAAAGCCTGTTTGACAAAGAAACAAAACTGGAACTCCTGTTAGGCCTTATTAAATGCATTCATGAAAGCATGTGGACATATGTAAGGGGCACAGTTAGATAGTAACAAGAAATGCACCCTTAAATATACAAAGAGGTATCAAGGAATGAGACAGTCAGGTGTTTCTTAAATGATTTCTAAATCTTAGAATGCTTTCTTCAACTGAGGAGCTATGTGGAAGCCCAATGTGTAGAGTAAGGCTTAGAAAGGCAGGGTGAGGGCTGTTTTTCCTAATCTTCCCTGAGGCACTTCCCTCGAACTGGAGAGGTTGGGCAGGATCATTCTGCAGGTCTAGTTCCCAGGCTTTATTGCTAAGGTAACTTAGCTCCGAGGAGCTCCACGGTGATAGTCCAAGGTCACGTCATAAATAACTTGAGTAATTACCGCTAGAACTTGGTTTTACTGACTCCAGATCCATTGTACTGTGCATTAGGTATCTATGTTTCACACTCAAAAATTCTGTGTAATCAGTGAGTAAAGGACTCTATAGTTATTGTTGTTGTTTTTGTTTAGATCTTCTATTTTCAAAAAGGAGTTGGGTGGTTAGAAGATACCACATGGTTTTATAACTTGGTCTTTTCTCTCTGGCTGTTGGGAAAAGTCCAGCTTTCTCAGCTAAGGACGCGAGTTCCTTCAGTGTGCTCGTGCATTGCCTCTTCAGCCTATAGACAACTCCATGGTCCACCCATCTGCATACCAGCTTCTCAGGGTCCTGTGCTGACCTCTTCCCTCTTCCTGAGCCGCACATGTTTTGGCTGGTGCAGACTCTTCTCCCGATGCCCTCTTCCTGTGTCTCTTGCCACTGATACCCAAGCATCTCAACTGTTCCCATTTTCAGATACTCTTCTGCTCTTGTCTTCCTTCTGTTATTTCTCCAATGAGCACTTGTCTGAGATTGCCTTTGTGTTAGTTATTCGTTAGTTAGTCTGAGATTGTTATTCGTGTTAGTTACTGTGTACCTATCTCCTTCCTTCTCAGTTGTGAATTGCTAAGAGAGATCTGGAAAATATTCATATTTATATCTTCGGTTAAATCCCTGCCCATACCCAAGGCCCCCAAAGAGTTAGTCCGATAGAATTGTATACATATATTGAAATAGTCTTACTTTCAAGTTTTGATTACATGTGACAGTAGAGGTCCAAATTGGTCAGTAGAGATAACCCAATTGTGAGAGTGCTATGGGACTTTGGAATTTTTAAGATTTATTAATTTGTTTGAGAGAGAAGTGGGGGAGGGGCTAGGGAGAGGGAAGGAAGCACACACCCTGCTGAGCGTGGAGCCCCACTTGGGGCTCGATCTCACAACCCTGGGATCATAACCTGAGCCTTAATCAAGAGCCAGCTGATTAACTGACTGAGCCACCCAGGTGCCCCTGGAATTTTATATTTATAGGTAAATGTAGGGATATTCCATATTCAAAGAATTAAACACTATGGAAAATTTTACCTCAATTTTGAGTATGTAGGACTTGAGTTGTTCAGTCTGCTTCTGCAGTTCTCTGTTAACATTCTTCCCAGTTTTTTTTATTCTTTTTGGAGTAGTGCATCTCAGTGGATATATAATTGCATGATTAGAAAAAAAATCTTTTTTATTTAAAAAAATTCTCAAGCTCTTTTTATGGCTTGTTTTTTCTAGAAAATTTGAAGGTATTGATAGTTAATTTATTTTATGTATATAAATATATACAATACATATTCTATCTATTCACCTATCTGTCTGTCTCTGTAAGATGGGAGCAGGTTTGAAAGGACTGTCGTTTTGGTTTCTGCTTGATTATAGACTTTAATACGAGAAGAGTCACCCATGTTGTTGGGCCTGCTAGAATAAACTTTCTTGGGGCACCTGGTTGGTTCAATTGGTTAAACATTTGACTCTTGATTTTGGCTCAGGTCATGATCTCAGGGTCCTGAGACTGAACCTCCCCACTCATTAGGGAACTTCTGCTCCCTCTGCTCTACTCCCCACCCCCTACCCATGTGCATGCTTTCTCTCTCCCTCTCTCTCAAAATAAATAAATAAACCTTAATTTTTTTTTTTTTACTTGTAACAAAAGGCCACATGACATTATAATCAAGTGTATGAACTTTGGAGTTAGGCTACCTGTATTTGAGTTACAATCCTACTTCTCAGTTGTGTAAGTGAGGGCAATTTGTTTTAACCCTCTGTTTCCTTGACTGTAAAATGGGGTAATAATGGTACTTACTTCCTAGAGGTGCTATGAAAACCAAAATGAAGTAACATGTAAAGTACTTAGAATGGTACCTGGCACTAGTTCTAAGTTCCAGTTTCATAGGTACTAGTTATTTTATTCTAGTACCCTCTTTTCATTTTCTTTCTCCTTGCCCCCCAACCCCTCCACATGTTCTTGGATACGTTCTTGAGTATTAGTTTTATGGCTGAGATGTACATGTGTAAACACAGACATACACACTGCAAGGAACACTGCATACACCCTTTTGGAGAGTAGCCGTTAATGGCATGAGAGCGTTCTTACACCAAGGGTTTTATGAAGGTGTTAATAGCTTTGTTCAAAACTGAGAGTAGAATATATGGAAGAGTGATTAGAAATGCAGTCACTGCATTAAATAAATTTTCAGATAATATAGCATGGGCTTTACCACAGTCAACTTTAGTGTATTATTAAAGGATGAGCAGAGCTGAATATCTCAAAAAGCCATTCTAGACTGAGAAGTTTGCTGATGTTAAAGGAGTGCAAATATATGCAGTTAATGGGTGAACCATGGGGGAGAAGTGTTTGCTGACTCAGCCCAATATCCTGTTCCATCTAATTGATATTATTTACAGCTCTTTGGGAAAAAAGGCCTCCTGGATGCCTTGAGATGGTTTTAATGATCCCATTGCTTGCCATCAGTCTGCATAATAAGATTAACCTTCACAGGCATTTTCCCTGAGTCCTGAGACTCTGCAGGTTTTTTTTCTTATCCTCTTTACATTTCTAAAATGTATGTGTTTAGTAGAGAAAGGCTCCAAATTGTGTTCACCGTGCTTGATTGGGTGCATAGTTTTTCCACTTTGAGTTTTAAACAGATTTGCAGATTGAGGAGTCTGCAGAGGTAAAGCTGCTCTATGCCTTCCTGAGTGGACTACCTACAGCCCCCTTTAGGCAGATAATTTAGCACTCACCAAAATTCACAGTTGTTTTCCATGCTTAATCATAAATGCAAATTCCAAACCTTACATTTACCATTCTTTTTAGTATTATCACTTACAGAAACAATATTGTGAATCCTTTGTTCATAGAAACTGTAGAAGGCAAGACAAGAGTAAGAGGAAATGAGGTATATATAATCTCTATCTATCTATCTATCTTATCTCTCTCTATATATGATGTTTATATATATAGAGAGAAAGAGCCATTGAAAGTTGTGGCATGACTAAGGAGCCTGACAAGGACTTATCTGGGAAAGTATAAGTTAATGCCAAATACCAAAATAAACACCAAAGACTTCATATAGATATGCACACCTCCTGTCTACACAATAGCAGATATCCAGATGCATGAAAATATTTGCATGCTGAAGTAGATTCTATCTGACACTGATGTCATTTAGAGGCAGACCTGACTCTAAAGGGTTACATTCCTTCTTGGAGGTCTCTAGTGCTCTCTTCTGTGTGTGTGACCTGAGGAGCTATTGGAGAATTAGAGACTTACCTGCTTTATGCACTAGGTGGTCTCTGCTTATCTACTTAGCTTGGAATGATACCACCTTGAAGAATAGATCTTAGTGATCTACTAAGTTAATTCATCACGGATGATAAGCTGCTTTTCGAAAGTAATTTGATAATAATTTGAATAATTTAGAAATGATATAAAAACATCTGGGGAAATTTGGTTTTGTTTCTAAAAGAAATCAAGAAAAATGTTGTGTTGCGTTACTTGGAGTCACCACTAATCGTGAACACATGAATGTTTCTTAACCAATCTAATCCTTGTTTCCTTCCCAAGTAATGGGGGCATAACTATATCAATTTTGGAGTTGTTATGAGGGTAAGTAAGAATATCTGTGTTAAAATGCTAATCCAAGACCATGCATCATAGGTGTTCAATAATTGGTAGTTGAAGGTTGATATCAGATACTTGGACTTATTGACAGAACTTTGAGATTGTGTGGTATAATTGCACTAAATCACATGGTAACTGTGGCATGAGTATTTGATGCTTTTCTCTTTTATTACTCCTCAGCAAAGTAAGTTTTATTTTTAATAAAACTGGGACTTGAAGATTCATCATTCTGTAGTCTTCGGTTGAGAATGCTTGACAAAAGGGCTTCCCTCCTTGAGAGAGCTCAAGTTAATAGTTGATAGCCTTTCTGTTAGTCTCTGCTGCCCAAAGGAATTTCTCTCTGCTCCCAAAAGAAGTAAAAGAGACAGATGTTTTATCAGTTTGGGAAACGATTATTGAAGGTAATGCTTACTACTGCATGATTTGATTCTCAACTTGCCAAAGATTTGGAGGAATTTAAACTTCTAAGTAGTTTCCACTTATTAGATTTTTTCTATTTAAGTAATTATTGGGGGGAGTAAATATCATATATAATTAGATTGATTTTGTGTGTATTTTTTATTTTTTAAAGATTTTATTTGACAGAGATCACAAGTTGGTAGAGCAACAGGCAGAGAGAGACGGGGAAGCAGGCTCCTTGCTGAGCATGGAGCCCGATTCGGGGCTTGATCCCAGGACTCAGGGATCATGACCTGAGCTGAAGGAAGCGGCTTTAACCTACTGAGCCACCCAGGAGCCCCTAATTTTGTGTGTATTAACTCAGGACCATGTACTACTATATTTCAGGGATCATAAACATTGGTGGCCATATTGCTAGGAAACAGACATGAATGAAATGTGTCAGGATGGTTTGAACTATGGACTCCTGGATATTGATCCCAAGAACCCCAAGATGAGGGTTGGAACTTGAATTCTGAGTTCTCTTTCCTGTTAGGAGATGGTGCAGAAAAAGAGGCCTCCTGTCACTCTGGAGACACCCTCTCATCGCTCCTTCACCAGGAAGCACAGAAAAATAGGGTCTTAGCAAGAATCCAGTCTTGGGACAGAAATACACTAATTATTTTAACAGAGAGAATTTAATGGGAGCAACAGGTAACTTGGTATTAATGAACTGGAAATGTAAAAAATGAACATTATTGTGTCCCAGAGGTAGTCCTTTATTGGTAAGGCTATCTTCATGTGTGTGTGTGTAACCCCTGTGTTTGCACAGGGTCTCAAATGTAAAAGGCCCCATGAGTGATTTAATGCTCTGCTGTCACCATCTTGAAATTCTTGTAATTTTTGAACAAATGGTCCACATTTTCATTTTTTACTGGACTCTGTAAATTATGCAGTTGGATCCACCTGGAGGAAGCAGCTACCATTCTTAAGGGTAAGGAGACAGCCAGAGGAGGTTGACATCATTCAATAGAAAACCTTAGAGAAGGGGGCTTCTGAGGTGTGGATGATACTTGGTACTAATATCTCTGACTACAGAGAAGGGACCCTCAGACCAGGACACTGAGAATGGGTGTCAGTCAGCTGGTGTTGGAGTTGTGGAAGGGGCATGCCAAAGCTTGTTCTAGAATGCCTGAGGTGATACCATGAGGCTATTTTCTTGAGTTTTAGAACCTCAGACTGGGCTGAAGAAGTATTGTTCAAGGATACTAGTAAAGCCACAGCCCAAGTGGGGCAGGAAACAAAAGAGATCCAGGAAGTAGAAAAGAAGAGCCAATGCCTTTTCCTTTTCCAGTCTTTCCAATTTCCCTTTGTCCCCTACTGGCAGAATTTAACAGGCACCGAGCTGAGAAAGCATCCCCTTGGGCTGCAGAGTTAGACCCAGAGTCACAAATAAAGACACAAAGGTGAGTAACTTTCACCAGCAGTCAGACACTAGGAGACATGTACAAAACATCTCAAATCTCTGTCCTCCCAGCTGCCTTTGCCGAAGCCTCTCTTGAACCTGTTTAGGCAGAACTTTGCATGGCTCAATGAACCTTTGGAGGACCCAGCCAACACGACCTTCTTGAAGTATTTGTGGCTGCACTTTGCCCCAAAAACTTTATGATAAATCATGCAATCATTCTGGTTCAGACCAGTAGAGTCTTCAGATAGATGTCCGTGTGTTTGAAAAAGGTAGGTAATCCTTTGTTGTGCAGAAGAGTGTCTTGGCCTCTGAGTGTTTCCTGGAAGAAACATTTGAAGTAAGCATCAGACATTATGTTACTCCCTTTGTCTTTTTCTCAGTTTCCGAGTTGCGTTTGTTCCCATGCCTGGGTGAAATCTGAGAAACGTGCGTTTACATCTAGTACCATCTTACTGTGGGGGTGGTTCTTTTCACTGTACTCAGGGAAAGGGAGGATTATTATTTCATTTTAAATGACATCTTTTGCATTTAAGGATTCAAAGTTACTATAGAAGAGGCCACGCTCCAGGCTAGTGGGTGGGCATGTGTGCTTCTGACTCCATCTCCTCAAGCTCTTCGCAGGAAGGGGGGCTCGCATCCTGCCCCAGCCCCTGGAGCCGTAATGAGCAGTTCAGCTGTAATAGCTTTGGAGAGTTAATGAAAATCATGTTCTGTGATGCTACTTTACAAAAGCAGCTTTCTCACCACACATCCTTTTTCCTACATCCTTTTTTTTTAAGTATGCAATCATTGTTTGAAGTAAATTTGCCGATTTGTACAACCATCGCCGCATTTTAGAACATTTCCATCACTTCAAAAAACAACCCTTTCCTTTATATAGCACCCTCCAATCTTTTCAGTACCCCTTACCCCAGGCCTCAGCAACCACTCTTCTACCTTCTCTCTATATATTGCCTTATTCTGGACATTTTATGTAAGGCTATACTTTTTTTTTTTTTAAACAAGTCCTTGGAGGAGGATTAAGTACTATGTTTCCCAACATAGGTATGTGTTAAAAGGAAAAGGTTTCATCAGAATAATGATGTCAGGCAAGGTAACTATATGAATTTAAACTTAGGCTTATCCTCCTAAGGCTAGTTTCTCCACCTCTAGGCCTGCCTCCCTAACAACACCTTTAAAAATCAAATAGGATTATGGTAGCTAGAAGGCCACAGCTACCCAACGTGTAGAGGGAAGAGAGAAGGTCTGGGACAGGATCACTTTGTTCGAGTTGTTGGCAGATGAAGAACAAATACAGTAATAGCTCATATACTTGTCATCCATCATCCATCCCAGTCAAAGAGGAGTGTAAGTCACCTTGTACTAGAATGTCAAAGCTTGACCTTGAGCAGTTCAGCCAGTCCCAGCTGACATGCTCAGCTTGAGCTGTCATTCAGGGGACATGAAGATAGGCAGACAGGTTAACTTGGTACACTTGATTTCAACATCATCATTGGATCAAGGGCAGACATAACAAGGGTGATGAATTCAGAGAAGTTATTGCTTACAAAATGCCAGAGGTGGGTTCTACACAAAAATATCTAAGAGAGTTCCCTCTGTGAGATGTGTTTTCTTCATAAAGTGCACAATTTACCACAAAGCATGCAAGAATAAAGCTACCCTTCCTGCTGCTTGGCTTGTCTCTCTTTTTCATTTACCAGCACAGATCCCCAAATTATATAGACATGTAGAGGCTTTGGTGCACTTCTGGGGAAGGCAAGAAAGAGACCCAGCTGTATCAGCTTCCTAAACTACTGCATTATTTTACCCTGATGGTTTTAATTAGAGAAAAATAACTGCATTGAGACCATCTGCATATTCATAATGTGGAACATATGGCCGGTTTTCAGGATTTTGAAAAAAAGAAAATGCATTAATAACCATGCTTCTTTCCATTCATTTCTCACATTCCAGGTTATTTCTTTGAGAAATAATATATTTGAAAAATCTGTTTACTTTTTACGTGAGCCAAATGTTCTCATTCCTTTAGGCCTCATGTGTTGTGTCTGCTACTATTGTGCATTTCAGCAACAAATGCTAAAAAGAATATGGTTGTTTATGATTGAGAATGCCCCATACGTGGGTTCATAACACTTTGTAGGTGTGTACTTACATCAACACATTGTCTTCTGTTAGTCATGAGTTACTGGGTTTAGATTTATGGGAAATTCTTGTTAGAATTTCCTGAGAGCACGCTAAGAACTCAAACCAAGATGGGTGTGTGTTGTGTGTGCTCATGGACATGTGTGTGTGCCTGTGAGATGAGCGTGTGTATTTCAGATAAGACATAACAACACACATCTAATTAGACTAAGTGAAAAAAGCCAACAGCTGTGAAAATGAAAATTATCAAATATATAGAAAGCATTTTGGACTTAATGTCGTTCTGGTAAGACAGTAAATAAGACAGATTGACTTCTGAATTTTAAATTCTTAATGGAAGAAGAAGCAATCTCTATTTATAGTAGAAGAAAATAGAAAACCAGTAGAAGTGTGTTTTTTTGTCTGGCTTTTGGGTAGTCACTGGATCAATAAATCCAATTCCCAAGGTGAGATAACAAAGAAGAAAACAACCAAAGAACTAGAACTAGCATAGTTGCCTCAGTAACAAAGCAGAAAAAGGTGTAAACAGGGGGGAAGAAAAGATTAGGAAAGAAATGAGATTTTGCTCTTCTGAGACCAAGCTACCATGTTTGTAGAGTAAAGGTAAAAGAGAAGAAGGGAAATAAAATTCAGATGGCAGAGACATATATGTTGAGAAGAATTGGAGGAAATCCATCCGCTCCCTAGGAGACTGCCCCTGAAGCACTTGCCCTGTGGGCCTGGTGTATCTTAATTACTCAATTACTCGTGGTGCCCCAAGGAGCTTTAAGGACTCCCAGGGCTCAAAGATAAAATTTCTTTCTTCTGTGTTGCCACATTCTTTCAGTTTAGCTAGGGGTCTTAGGCGCTTGGATAAAACAGCTTAAAACTTTCTGCCCAATTTACAGAAAAAAAAAAAATGGAGATATTTGGACCAGGCATTGTTTATTTAAAAGAAGAGCCTTCAAGGTAGGGTTTGAAATAAACAAATAGCTTATATGGAAATTATGCCAGAGTATCTGTTTTAAGAAAAGAAACAATTTGACACTTGCATTTGTTCAGTGAGGGCATTGGAGAATTCCAGTATTTCACAAAATCTACTGGGATGACTCAGATTGGGAATGAGCTTGCTTTTATGGGCATAGTGAGTGACTCCTTTTCAAGGAATTGACTTAATCTGAATTAATTCTGTCCTTTTTTCCCCTTCTAGTTAGAACATCATACCTATGATTTCATCAATATCCTGTTTTGAAACAGACCGTACTCAGTTCAAATGCCATACCTCTTTAAATAGTAGAAAGGCTGCCTTCTTTGTTTTCCCAATCATCTTCTTTCTAGTGATGATGATACAAAGTTAACAATTTTCTTTATATGGTTTTGAAATTCATTTTATATTTACTGTCTTTATATGTAGCAGAAATTCGCTTTGCTTTCTCCTGTACTGTAAATATGGAAATTTTTCCTGGTGTTCCTTGTTTATTTTGGGTGTAAGCTGTGTAATGTAGGTATTCTTTATGGTCTGGATACCATATTGTTTTATTTGTCCTACTTAGGATTTTTGTTTTCTACCAGTTTTCTAATATTGCGAAACTTGCTTATAGCTGATAAAATTGTCCCCATTCTCTGCCAGGAAACAGAGTATGCTTAGATGTAGCAATGTGCCATGTTTTAGTAAAATATGGACCATTGGATCAGTGTGAACTCTTTCTCTTGTTAAACTTTGTTTTGGCTTCATGCCAATCCAGAAGTGACCATGAAATAAAAGATCTTCATCAATAACTGTTTTTCTTTTCTCAGTGACTTGTGACAAAACACGATATATACCTTTTAGTTTTGTGCATTTGACAATTCCTCAAAAACCTCAATCAAATCATTATTCAATATGAAATGACCCAAACATTTTTCTTTTATTGTGGTAAAATGTATGTAACATAAAATTGACCGACTTAACCATTTTTAAGTGAATGATTTGGTGGCACTAGTATATTCACACCGTGTGAAACCATCACGACCATCCATCTCCAGAACTTTTCACCATCCCAAACTGAAACTCTGAACTTATTAAACCACAACTCTGCCATCTTTCTGGCCAGCCCCCAGTCACAACTATTGTATTTTCTGTCCCTATGACTTTGACGATCCTAGGTACTTCATATAAGTGGAATTCTACAATATTTGTCCTTTTCTGTAAAATTTCCCCTTTTGAATAATACTGAAGCATGAAGGAGATGACTAAAATGGCCCCTTCATTTTCCAGTCAGCAGAATATGGTCGGAGACCCATGAGGGTTTCCCCATTAGCCCCAGTGAGGGTATGCTTCAATTAACCTCATCGAAAACAAATTCATCTCACATACTACCAGATGATAGAATATATATACTCGGGGTGCCTGGGTGGCTCAGTGGGTTAAAGCCTCTGCCTTCAGCTCAGGTCATGATCCCAGGATCCTGGGATCGAGCCCCGCATAGGGCTCTCTTTTCAGCAGGGAGCCTGTTTCCCCCTCTCTCTGCCTGCCTCTCTGCCTACTTGTGATCTCTGTCTATCAAATAAATAAATAAACTCTTAAAAAAAAGAATATATATACTCATATGAGAATACTTTTAAGTTCTTGGAGCCAAGGATATAAAAATATACTGAAATAATACACTAGCTGAAAGTATTCCCTCTTGAGTGTGTGTGTTGTGTATATTCTCATAAAGGAAAGGATTTTGCTTGGTAACATTAATAACTAATCTCCAGGGGTGCCTGGGTGGTTCAGTTAGTCAGACATCTGCCTTCTGCTCAGGTCATGATCTTGGATGAGTCCTGCATCAGGCTCCCTGCTCAGTGGAGAACCTGCTTCTCCCTCTCATTCTGCTTCTCCCCCTGCTTGTGTGCATGTGCTCTTTGTGTCAAATAAATATTGTTAAAAAAAAAACAACCCAAAAACAAAAAACTAATCTCCATAAGCCATATTGGAGTTTACAAAGGATTTTTCACAGACCCCTTCCTATGAAACAGCAGTCTTGGAAATGTCAATGTTCATTCCCATGTTTAGATGCTACAATTCAGTCTCATTGAGATTCACTCCCTTGCACACACAAGGCAAGTGAGTGGTATTGTTGGGGCCCTGAGCACAGTCCCGTTGTGTTGGCCCCACACCCCTCCATCTCTCTAATGACCCCCCAGTGGCACCGGAAGCCATGTCTGCATGTGGAGTCACAGTCCGTGCACTAATCAGCATGGGCAGTGCTCTCCTTCATTTCATTTGACCTTCTAAGACACCCTCCTTTACGTCCAGCCCTCTGTTACTCACTACGCCCGCCCACCCGCCGGATACTCTGCTACTCCCAGAGCCCGCACTTGACCTACACATTGTGCGATTCTCAGAGGGTCAGATACTTCCCACATCTGGCAAAGAGTTTCCCCCAAGCTGCTACACTTAAGGATCAGGAGCTCTTTTGTCTCACCAAAACTGGGGCACGTTACAGATAGTGGGGAGAGATAGTGTGCGACTAGTTCAGAGTGGCAGCCGACCAAGTTCTGTTGCTGGCAACGAAAGTGGAAAATGGCTTATGCTACATCCAGCACGAAATTGTAAACAATTAAAATAATAATAAAAAACGCTGCCAGTGGTATTTTAAAAAAACCCTCAAAACTTAAGGAACATAGTGTAGAGCATCTTGGTTTTGCTTGGTAATCTCTCAGCTCTGTGTGTCTGGTCTGTGGAGGGAACCCGGAAAAGGGAATATGAAGCAGAAACCTGGCGTCTGTGCTTTCTTAACTCTTGGAACCTCATGTCCCCAAGAGAATTGTCGGAGTGGTTTTTAAATTAAAAAAAAAAAAATGTAGCTTGGCAGGGCTGCGGAGTGTTTTATATCTTAAACCCTTGCCGGCCGCAACCATTGACATAACCATCTTCTGCTGGTCCTGGGAAGTGGCCAAAGTAGGGAAATGTGTTCTGCTGTGCGGATTCCTCTCTCTCTCCTTTCATTCGCTCCTATTTTCCGTGGCCCTTTGATCCTTTCTCCTTTTCCACTCCCAATTGGTCCCTGTATATACTGTGCCAATTGGCATGCTTCTGTTAAAGAAGTACTTTGCTAATAATATCCTAGCTGCTCTGACTTCTCCACAGTTTCTCCTGCCCTGTCCGGGTACACTGTCCCTTGCTCTGAATCCTGCCGCTGAATCTTGCTAGTGCAAGACGGTTTAGCCTTACCTTCTTTACCTCATGTATAGATTTACCAAACATCTTTGTTCCAAAGAGTTTAAATGTTTTCCGAAGTTTTTCTTTTTTTTTAGATAACATTCTGTTTGAGCAATTTGATAAAAAGATAGTCATCAAGAATTAAGGCTACTTTGTTAATGTCGCCTACCATGTTGAGGCTAGTTGAAATACAGTCTTTGGTTTAAAAAAGTAAATCTGATCAAGAGATACCTTAATAGAATGGCTCAAAAGCCTGTCCTTCCAACCAGCTGTGCTCTCCCTCCTGACTGAGCAGGACTTTCCAGGCTTCTATCCTGCGTCACAAATAAGGAGTGGAAGATTCTACTTGCCTCCTGGTATTAACATTCAACAATTCTGTGCATTTCTAAAATAAAGAACAAGCTTGGCTTGTTGTCTGAGGACTCCTAAGACTCACATTTCAGATGCTCCTGGCTATGGGTTTCTAGAAATCTATTTCCTCCTTAGTCCTCTTTCAACTGATTTTGAAATTCGGCCTTTTTGAATTTTTTTCTGTTTCCTTTCCCTCTGTCACCCCATTCCACATCCTATAGGTGCTTTAAAACAAAGCTATATCAGCCACTGAGAGCTGTATGTGACATATAAGTAAGGGAATTTCATATCCTGTCCTTTGTTTTCTTTTTTAGCCCGCTGAACCGTTGTCAAGCATAAATGTGATTTCTGTGCTTTGTTTGAATTAGGTGGCTTGGTTTACATGAATATTTTATCATTATACATTAACTTTATCTGGAACATGATTTTTTAAAGAGTTCTGTTTGAGTAAGGATGTTTTTATTATGCCCTAGGCCTCGTTTTTCTATGGAAATGTGCTTTCAGCGTTATAATAGAAGTCTATTGGAAAACAGGATTAAAATAAAAACACTTCATTTTGAAAGCAACCTTTCAATAATACTGTGTCTAAGGCCTTGATAAATTTCTTAGGCTTTTAATATTTAGTAAGGTAAGTTGTAGTTTTGAGAGAGCACTCATATTGCAAAGAGAGAGCACACCTCTGTATTTCATAAAGGAAGATGTCTAGGCCTTAAACTAGGGAGCCTTGGACTTTAATCTCATGTCACCCCTTAGCTGAGTGATATTGGATGAGTCATTTCACCTCTTTGAGTCTTGGCTTTTCACTTGTAAGGTGAGCGCACTTCCTGGATTAGATCTCAACACCATCTAGCTCCCAGGAGGCACAGAACAAATGGTTTTGGGGTGGCTTTCTATTACGAGATGAGACAGAATCCAGTCCTGCCAGCTGCGGGGTACCATATATTATTTTTCTTACGGACTTGAAGTAAGAATTCACTACAATTGTGCAATTTAGCTTATCACCTTAATAAATTTGTCTTTAAATGGTACCTACCAATGGTTTCTTTCATACCTAAAACTGGACTTTTATTATACCCTCAGCCTTAAAAATTAACTGCCAGCAAAGTGAGTCAGTGATTTATTAGATTTTTTTTTTCTTTCTAGCTGAACAGTGCTTCTCTACTTCTAGTATATAGCTGAAATCTCCATCATACGTCATTTTGCCTCTCTACTGGTATTCTAATTTGAATCAGCAACATTTCTCTGTCTCCCTCCTCCCTCCTCTGTGCTTTTCTTTCTTCCTTTCATTCAGCATGTATTTCCTGAGGGTCTGTTACTGGCGTGACACTGTTCTAGGTCCTAGGGATATAGCAATGAAAAACTAGGAGGCCTTCTTTAAATGAGCTGCTTGGAGGAGGCCTCTATGAGAGGGTAACATTCAGGCTGTGCAACCTTTATAATATGACATTTGTGACAAAATACTATTCCGTTGCCATTACCCAGAGGCTTCTGAACTGCTCCTGCTTCTTCAGCCATGTCTCAAACTTTGTGGTTACACTTTCTAGACATACACAGCTACCTGGCTTTGTCTAACCTCATCATGAATTCCATTTGATTTTTTCTCAAAAATACTTAGGAGGTCATATATGCCAAGAGTGGCTCTACCCACTTTTTCCTATAAACCCTTCTGATTGAACTTTTCAACATAGACTGAGAAGCCATTGGTGAGTGGGTGTCCGTGATGGTTAATTTTATGTCAACATGATTGGGCCACAGGATGCCCAGACATCTCATTAAACATTATTTCAGCGTGTGTCTGCAAGTGTTTCTGGATGAGATTAGCATTTGAATCTACAGACCCAGAAAGCAGATTGTTCTTCCTAATGTGGGTGGGCTTTACCCAAGCCATTGAGGGCCTGAATAAAGCACAAAGGTGGAGGAAAGGAGAATTTACTCTCTGCCTGACTGCTTGAGCAGGCATACTGGTCTTCTCCTGTTCTCAGGCTGGAACTTCTATCACTGGGTCACTTGTTCTCAGGCCTTTGGATTTGGCCTGAAACTATGCCACTGACTTTCCTGGACCTTCAGCTTGCTGGAGGCAGATCACAGGACTTCTCAGCCTCCATAAATGAGTGAGTTAGTTCTCTTTCTCTGTCGTGTGTGTGTGTGTGTGTGT
>ML106412.1:55254-73542 GCA_003697995.1 Taxidea taxus jeffersonii
GTGTGTGTGTGTGTGTGTGTAATATATATATTACCAGCTCCCAGACACACAGATGGGATTATAACCCAGACCGGGACAATTCTGTTATCTCGCATCCTATGCCTTCAACACCTGAAAAAATCATATGAAATGGATATTACCATAGCTTACAGATATGGAAACAAGGTCAGAGACATTATGCAAGCTGCCCAAGGTCATCAGCTAATAAGCGGTAAGGCCCAATTTAATGCTCATGTTCTCCCCACTGTTCCATGTTACCATTATATCATAATGTTTATTTTAGTGAACATAACTATTGCTTTAAATCCTATAACTAAAATGATTAGCAATACTTCTTTTCTAGCTACCTGATACCTTATATATTTAGCCAAAGCTCTCATTAACTGAAAAATGAAGTTGAACCAAATACCCATGAAAAAGTAAGTGTAAACAAACTTTAAATAATGTAATTTTATTAGCATAAAAAGGGGATTATAAAGCAATGGCAAAGGTCATATGTTATTTTTGTTTGTTTAGCATCTCTTCCTTTAGGAAATTACCCTACTCCCCACGTGTGTCTGGACATATTTTCAATCAACTCCTTTGGCATCCAAGTGCCAATACCCTTAGCTCTCTTCCTGCCATTGTGATGAAAATGTGACCCAGGTTTGGACAATTCTTACATCCTAAGCTAAATGATGTCTCTGAAGAGTGGAGTCATGACTCAAGGAAGGCCAATGGAAATCTTTTGCCAAGACTGACATATTGCTGTCAGGAGAGAAAAATTTATTTTGGTTGAAGGACATACATTCCTACTGACAGTAATCATTTTTCTGAAACATAAAGTCTGCAATATGATGTATACACATCCATATACATATGTACATAGGATATACATACATGCACATATAATTATTTTTGGTTTCTCTCTTTCTCGGGCTACAAACCCAAACAAATTCTGATTAATAGGATCATTTCAAGAGGCTATAAAAAGAAGAGGCACTTCAAGGTATATCCTGAGCTAATGAGAAAAAATAAAGACCAGAAAGTCTAAATACATGCCTAGCTTCATGGATCCAGGGTTAAAATTTAAGCCAGCATTTGTGATTCTTATTTTGCTGTTATTTCTACCAAACAAAACTATGTGAATCTTTCAGAGATTCAAGTTTGCCTGATTTGATAGCAGAGGTCGGGAACATTTACCATATTCAGGGAGCCATATTAAGTGTTGTAAGTGAAAGATGATCTGGGATCTCACGGAGTTTAAGACAAACCATAAAACTTGTTCTGGTGACTGTTATTTCCAGGCATTCTCAGGGCCCAGGATAGGATCTAACTATATGATTTAATACATCAATTTTAAATTGATGATTTTCTTTGTTTATTCATTCTCTAATGAGAATGTGATGTTCTTACAGGAGGCCAGGGCATCAGTGAACCAATATGCACTGAGAACCTACTGTGCTTCAGGTGTTATACTGGAAAGTAGAAGGTAATGCTGATGATATTGAATTTGATTTCTGCTTTCATGTAGATTACATTCTTGCCTAAAGGTAGACATGCTTCTAAACACATCATTATTTACAAAAGTACATAAATGATAAAAGTATTTACATTGTATTTGCATGTGTTTTACAATCCTATGAGCTAGTTACTGGTGATAACCCATGTTCCAAAACTAAGGATGCCCCCTTCCCCACATGGTTATACAGTTCGGCAGCATCACCAGATTCTCGGTCAGCATTCCTGCAGGAATACAACAAAGCCTGCCTGGTGGTTGTTTTTTGTTGTTACATTGATATCTGCATTAGCAGTGGCAGTTCTGCAATCTTACTCTTTTTTTTTTTTTTTTAAGATTTTTAAAAAATTTATTTGAGACTGAAGATGAGTGGGGCCAGAGTGGCAGAGGGAGAGGGAGAAGCAGGATCCCCTCTTAGCAGGGAAGCAGTAGTTTTCTTGCCCACTAAATGGAGCAGCCTGAGCACAGGGACCTTACCTCATGCTATAGCTCTATTCCTGAAAAATCGCATTGAAGTTGGATGCTTACTAATCCAGACACTGACAGTGATGATATAGCTTGGAAGGCAAAGAAATTCTACAGTGGAAATGCTAACAAAACATACCATCTCTCCATTCATTTTTTAATTAGAAATTCAGCTTTGTGTACATTTGGCCTAAGGAAATATGACCTGCCTAAACTGTATTCTTGGACTAGAGTTGTTAGTAGAAGCTTCGGTCTGAGGCTCCTTGTCGAGATGTCAGTGATGAAGGACCTTCCATTTGTCTATAGAAAAAACAAAGCTTCTCATCTGGCCAACAAGATTTTTCAAAATCAGGGCATCACCTATACTTCCAATCTGATTTTTTGGGTATTGACTCTTTTTATTTAAATAAATGTATAAAATATATACACTGTTAGTTCTGCAGCCCCCCCTTTAGCAGAGTGGCAGGTGGTATTGAAAAGCTTGGGCACAGCATTGCTCTTGCTCTCTATCAGTAAGTATGAAGTTTGGTGGGTACATAAGGCACATCATTCTCCTGGAATAGGAATTATTCTGTTCTTCTAAGCCTTAAGTGCCTGGTGTGGGCCTCTGGGTGCCTGGGTGTTCACAAGCATCTGTCTCTTCACACCCCTCAAGAGTCAGCTCTGTATATTCCTTTTGCACTGGAGCCAACTTAGAACCCATCCTTTTCCAGCCAATGTCTTCACCCTGGTCTTTGGATCTTGCTCCTTCTGTTTGTGATTTGTCCTGATCAATCTTCCTCAGTTTTCTGCCTCAAAATTCATCCTAGCAAGGATGAACAGCTACTTGTTTATGCATTTTTCTCATCTTTTGAACTTTGCTCATGTTGCAGTTTGGCTTGGAATGTCCGAGCTAATCAAACTTCCACTTCTTTGAAGACCCAAGTCAGATGTCAATTCCTTCAGGATCACTTCCTCAGTCCCTAGACTAGGTAAATTTTCTTCTTTTATTCTTCCAAGGTAAACTGAATTGTAATTTCCTGTTTTGTATTATTTAAATACGTTTTGTTTAATAATTTTCACCATTAACAACTCTTCTAGAAAAGCAACCAAGCACAGGACACAGAACTGCATTTAGTAGCATTCGTATGTGTCATAAACAGACATTAGAACTTTCACTCTTCTTTGTGATACCCCCAAACAGTGAACTCTGCTTTTGAATACTCCTGCAAAGCCCACCACAAGCTCAGTTCATGTTCTCAACCCACCAGCTTCCGTTCACATGACCACACTTACAGTGCCTTAGTAGAAAAGAACACACACCATATCGCATTTATGGTAGTTGACAAAGGGGTAGGGGGAATACAAGTATTGTTTCATTTAACACATTCAACTAACATGGGCTAAGAACAAAACCCAATTAATTCTTTCAACAGATGTGGATGTCCTTCAACTGCAAAAAAACATTTGTACGTTATTTGCTATCTTTGCCATCTGCACACTCTCTCACCAAAGCCACGGGACTGAGAGACACACCTCACCAAGTCGAAAAATATCCATTATGCACTACCATGTCTCTGCATGGCCTTTCTCCTTTTCTTGCTCATACTAACCTTTCATGCCTTGGCGCCACCATCAGTCCCACGCAAAATTTCAAAAATTCCAACAGCCTTCTGGTTTCATATCACAGGCTTGTGTTCATAGCATTGGTACAACTCCATGAAATAAAGAGTAATGGATAAAAACGGGACACCCACTGTCAAAAACACAGCCTCTGCAGCGCGCTGACAAATTCTTGAATGAGAAAGCATGTAGACAGAAATATTCCTATGGCACAGTATTCACAACACTACTTTCAATGAAGTGCTTCTTCCATAAACATTTGAAATGAGATGAATTGCAGAGAGTAAATGAAGGCTTCATAGTGCATTTTTGCATATGAAGAGAGACAAGTGTTAAAAAACAAAAGCAAAACCAAAAGAACTGAACACTGTGTTGCCATGATCTCCAAAAAATGGAGAATCATCCTAAGGAAAAATGCATATGGTGGGGTTCAAATTAAATCAAGGAGAAAAGATGGGGTGTCTGGATGGCTCAGTTACTTGAGTTTGACTCTTACAATTTTGGCTCAGGTCATGAACTCAGCATTGTGAGATCCTGTCCCGCATCAGCTCTGCACTCAGCCTGGGAGTCTGCTTGAGATTCTCTCTCTCTCTCCCTTTGCCCCTCTCCCTCCTTGCAGGTACATTCCCTTCCCCCACCCCATAAATAAATAAATAAATAAATAAAATCTTTAAAAAAAGAACAAAGAGAAAAGAATGTAGTTCTAATAAATTATTTCTATTTTAAACACGCGAACAATCCATTTGACACCTGCAGGAATAAACTCTTACAGGAGAAACTTTTTAAAAAAATTTTATTTATTTATTTGTCAGAGAGAGAGAGAGAGAGAGAGCATGCACAGGCAGGGGAAGCATCAGGCAGAGGGAGAAGCAGGCTCCTTGTTAATCAGGGAGCCCGATGTGGTACTCAATCCCAGGAAGCTGGGATCATGACCTTGAGCCGAAGGCAGATGCTTAACCAACTAGTCCCCCAGGCATCCTCATGGGAGAAACTTTTTATTAGCAATTGTAGTGTGTTGGTTTTTACTAGTCAGGCAAACAGCAGTTCACTTTTAAACATATTCCTACCCTTTATGTAACAAAACTTGTAAAATTTCTTTAGTTTTTCCTCTTTTTTTCTAAAGAAAAAGGCCCAAAATACTGCTGAATATACTCCACACTGAACAAACCATTTTTTTAAATGAATGACAACCGATAATTATTTTTTTAATTAAAGATTTTATTTATTTGTTTGATAGAGAGAGCACACAAGCAGGGGGAGAGGCAGAGGGAGAGGGAGAAGCAGACTCCCTGCTGAGCAGAGAGCCCAGTGTAGGGCTGGATCCCAGGACCCTGGGATCGTGACCTGAGGTGAAGGCAGATGCTCAACTGACTGAGACATCCAGGCACCCCTGAACAAACCAATTTTGAAAATTCCTTGTACATATGTAGTTTATAATATACTTACCACATGTTTAGAAAAATTTAGTCTATACCAACCCTACTGTCTACATTCTCTAGCCAGAATATTTAGAATCCACACTTGAGCCAAAGCCTCCATTAATACTGCTGCCTGACCTTGTATTTGAAGAGGATCCCCAACCCAATGCTACCCCTGAATTAGAACTGCTGTCAGAGTTATTTCCAGAACCAAAGGCCTGATTTGGCTCCCTGTGCATGTTACCTTGGATTTGGTTATTGCCTGATGGAGCTGGCTCATTCTGCTGACTGGCTTACATGCCCCTCAAGCCCCAGCTGCTCTGCAGTGCTGCTTGGGCTACAGCCCGAATAATGCCTTGCACCAAAGTTCACCCCTTCACCCATATTACTACATTGATTGTTTTCAAACCAGCTCCCGGTCTTCTACTTTTACCAAATCCACCCTGATTCCCAAAGCCCCTTAGGTTACCACCAAGTCTTTCACATCTTTCTCTCTATTGCTATCGTACTTAGGTTCAGCATTGGATATATGAATGCCGATTCCTTTAATGATCAAGTCCTGTCCAAAGAGAGACTGGGTGACTGGATCATCTGCAAATGTAACAAAGGCAGATGACAGAAATGGTTTGGGAATAAAGACAATGATCACTTCCCTGTCTTGGCAAAAGAAGTGCTGCATCTCCTCAGCAGTCATGTCCTCGGTACAATGCCCAACAAAGGCCCTCCTTCTTCTCAAAGTCTCACCTGGGTGCTGCTTAGAATTAGGAAGTTTCCCAGTGACACCATCGTCCATCGATCCTAGTTGCTTTGACTTTCCTTTCACCTGGGCTTCACATTCAGTAAAACAAAGCTAAATCCTTTTCAGTGACCACTTTTAGTATCTTTCTTTAGAACTATAAGAATGTCTCCAAAGGTACTAAAATATTCTTTTGGATCTGTTCAGTTGTTTTCCATTATTAAGTCAGATGCTTTCTGGATAGCTTTTCACTTTCATGGCTGATGAAGTATCGGTCTCATCCATTTTTTCCTTTTTTATCTTTGGGATAGTTGACAACATATACTAGTTTTCTCCAGCCAGCCTCAGGGGCATGCAGAATTTCTTCTATCAGCTATCCCTATACTGAGACACTTCTGGAGCACAGCCCACATGTCCCTGGAAAGAAGGGGGGTAACAGAAAGCAACTCTGTCTCATCATCTTCTGATGATACTTCAGTGGGTTCATCATTCTTATCTTCAGTTACCTGAATATATTCAGACATCTTATTTTTCCAAGAGGCCACTGCTAGGAAACCTGACAGGGAAACCAAAGCAGCCAGGGACCCAGGAACAGCCCTGCAACCTCTTCATTCCCACTGTAATTTCCTGTTTGTATATATGTTTCTAATAAGATCCTGCTTCTGTCCCATCCCCTTCCCACCCTAATAGCCTGTGAAATTGCTCAAGATAAGAACCAAAGCATTCATCTTTGCATGGTCAACACTCTAAGATATTTTTGGACTCTCAGTAAATGTCTGTTGGATGACTGAATGCTTCCTGTATCCCTAGTCACTACCTGGGGTCTTTATCAGTCTGGAAAACCTTTTCTGGAACCATGAGTCTTGCTCCTTGGCCACGAATACTTATCATGGACTTACTCCTCAAATCAGACTATGCAGAATGGGGCCAGAGTAGAGAAGATACAGCTTTACCATTGCCTCATGAATGTTATGGTATGCCAGGACCTTTATCAAAGGGGGCTGGGGTTACTATGAGAGACTTCCCTTTGGTTTGTCTCTGTGGTCTGTATCCATTTATTTCTGGATGACTTCTGCATCTTCATGGCCCCATTGTTGAGTGCCCAGAAGACCCTGAAGTCAGAGACACGTAAATTATAAGACAAACCTCCAAATGCCATAAATGTGCCCATCTTTGTACCTACTTTTATATTGTATCTTCCTGGAATGCTCTCCACTAGCTTCTCTGTTTAATTAAACCCTATAAATCCAAATTTTATTTCAGGTTCTAGTTCCTTTGTGAAGTTTCTTTAACCACAAGAGCTCATATTAATCCCCTCTCTTTTGTCCTCCTCTTAGTTTCTAGACTCCCAAACTGGTTCTTATCTTTCTTTTGTGTCATCAGTTTCTTTCTACACACCTATGCTGTCTTTTCAGTAGGATTATCAGTTTCTCTAAGGTTGGTGTTTTCACTTGGGAATGCCTAAAGTCGGAACATGTGGGGAACTCAGTGACATAGGCCACAAGAGGGCAGTGGGTGGGAATGGCAGAACAATGTCAGAAATGAATGGGGAGAAGTTGACCTGTCTATGAAGGGCTCTTAGGGGCCTTGGGGCTGGCCAGTGCTCTAGGTCCCAGCCATATGGGGAGATTAGAGGTGACTTATGCCTATGCTGGGATCAAGGAGGCCAATCTGCTGTGTGGAATGGGATGATGTGAAGGGACTCCAGGCCATAGGATTTTGTTGTGGGTCCAGTTAACAATGCTCTCCTAAGAGGAAACCAGTCAGGCTGTAGGAGTAGTGAAGGCTCTGGTAATATTTAGGTAGAGTGTGAAAAAATGCTTCCAGATCAGTAAAAAATGAGGTTGGGTAGCAGGTTGAGGCAGAAGCCCAAACAATGTGGTGCAGGTGAAGAAAGGGTAGAAGGAGGAGGAGAAAGAGAGAGAGAAGGAGGGAGATAGGAAAGGGAAATGAGGAGAAAGTAGAGAGGCTAGTGTTGAGAGAGAAGAGAAGGGAGAAATAATGAAAGAGGAAAGAAGAAAATGAAAAGAGGAGACAAATGAAAATGAAAGAGAGGAAAGAAGAAAGAAGGGAAAAAAGATTAGAGGGGGAAAAACAAAGAGAAGAGAAGGAAATGGGAAGGTTTATCCCTGCACCCACCTGCTTAAACAGTCCAACCTATAGTCATGCAAAGAGGGTGGGTTAAGGTACATTATAGCTTTCTAAAATCACTATCAACCTTTACCTCCCAAAGAGAGATTTTTGACATGGATAACTTGACATGGATAAAAATGGATAACATTTTTGGAGATTGTGAATAAAAACATTTTAAGAAAATTTAGCTGCATTTGACTTGCATTCTCTATACATTCTGCATTGTGTATATATAATCTACATTAAGTGTACATTTCAGGTATTATACATATATTCTTCATTGGACACAAATGAGCGGTGATTGTTATACACATGTAGCTTTGGAACTGATTTTCTGACTGCCTCACTTTACCAGCTGCTTTACTATATCCATATTGTGACCAATAACCCTGAGTTCCTGTGTGCACTCCTGGGTTGGCCTTGGTTCCAGTCAGAGCCAGCTTGTAGGCTAGAGGCTGTTGATGCATTCCTGAGCCTCTTTAGAACTGCCTTATCTCTGAACAGTGTCCAGATGGTTGAGAAAGGTGGTTATGATGCACTTTTCATGTTCAAGTAAGGACAGCATTAAGAGTCACTCATTCCCAATGTCCTAACATGATAGCTATGAGATAGATTAATGTAAACAAAATAATACTTAGATGTGTCGTGGGGCTGTTAGGATGAAGACATAAGCACTTATGATATTATCTATGATTACTTTTATTTGTATTATTAGTGATTACATTTTCATATGCAGTATCTTGCCTGGTGTTCACAGATGTTCACAAGGCTGACAGAGCAGGTGCAACAAACTTGTTGGGCTACCGAAGAAGTAGAATTTGGCTATGGTGATATGAATGCACACAGGGAGCCCCCATCTTCCTCAACTGCCTAGTTAAATGCTGTTTGTACTCTTGTGAGTAGCCTTGTCCAAGAAGAATGATTATTTCTATATCATTTCAGAATGGGCACAAAATAACATAAGGTATGCCCTGACAAGGCCCTAGTAAAAGATTTTGCAGCTGTATATTGCTTGATACACTTAACATTTTTTTTAGTTTCAGCCAGGGTTTATTTCTGTGCTCTTTCTCCCTTATCTTTCAAAATTGGGAAAATAATCCTCAAAATTTTAAGGCTAAAGGGCCCCTGAGACCAAACATTCAAAATAAAACTGGCTTCAAAACTGCTTTCAATTTTATTAATGCGTGTGAAACTGACATTGGGTGGTGATTGTGTGTGGTTTTGAAGTTGTCCCTTGTTGAAGTGAAAAGACAAAGTGGCATATCCAGGAGGAGAATCAGGACAGCTAATTTTTGGCTTGCTCTGTGACCCTTGACAAGTCATTTAATATCCACACCTTGTTATCTCCTAAATGCAAACTAGGGCAAACACCAGAGCAGAAGGGACATGGAGCATTGTGATGACCAGCTATCATGTATCTGACAGATACTGAAACTATTTGTGCGGGAGCAACTTTTCCTTATATGTATCAGAATGATGGATGGATGAACAGTTCGGGCTCATGGTTCAGATCCCCTTAGGGGATACCATTGAAGGCACTGATTTGGGGTGTTGTACAGCAGTTCGTATTCACTGGCTGCTTTGGGGGCTTGGTGATTTAATAAGGGACATACAATGAGCATAGCTACTGTCTCTGATAGATGCATGTTAATTATCCTCTCATGGCCTCCAAGAGATTGTGGAAGAAAATCTTGAGAAATGACTGTGGATTCTACTCAGACAAAAGGTTTTCTTACAAAAGGCCTATAGTTGAGCACTGGCTATGATTTGATGAGGTGTTTCCGGCATATTTTAAATATGTGAAACCTGAGGGAATCAAGAAATGTAAGTCTAAAGAGATCGTATTTCTTTCCTATCCATGTATTTCTTCATCAACTTGGCCATGATGCTTTACACCCTTAAATAAGGATTTTATATAATTTCCTTGAGAAACAGAGTAGTCTCTTGACCTTCCACGATTTTAAAGATCCTCCGAATAATTATTTTAGGATAAAATTTACTCAGAGACTAATTCATATTTCAAATTTATGGTGCTTTTCCCTATTGATTTTCACTCCCTGGGTGATCTCATCTGGTATTATGGCTTTAAATACCATCTATGTGCTGACACTCCCATGTTTACTTCTCTGGCCTAGACCTTTCCTCTGAACTCTGGGTAATATAACCAGTTTCCTGCCTCACACCTCCATGTGATGTCTAAAACCTCCTCAAGCCTAACATGTCCACAACGAAGTTCCTGTTTCCCCCCACCAAACTCATTCTTTCCAAAGGCTTCTCCAATTCTGAATGGCAACTGCATTCTCAAGTTACTCAGTCCAAACAGTTGGGGTGTTTCTTTATTCCTTCTTATTCACAGGCCATATTCAGCTCCTCAGCAATTCCTATCAGATTGAGTTTTCAAAAGTTTCAGAATTGGAACCTAACCACTTTTTGCCACCCTCCCGCCACCCGGCTGGCCCCAATCCCTGTCACCTTTCCTCTGAATTATTATAGCAATATTCTAACTGGTCTTCATGTCTGTTAACACCGTAGAATTTCCTGTGTGATCCTTTCGGATCCTTTTGGAATGGAAGTCAGATTATGTCACCCTTCTACTAAAACCTTCTGGAATCTTCCCAACATAAAGACAGTAAAACAAAAGCCCTTAAAATGACTCACAAATTCTGCAGTGCCTACAACCTCCCTCACTTCTCTGTCACTTCCTAACAGTCTTTCTTGTATTCTGTTCCAGGTGCTAGCCTACTTGCTCTTCCTCCATAATGCCAGGTACTCTGTAATCTTGGATCCTCTGCATTTTTTTGTTTCTTTTCCCTGGAATGCTTATTCACTAGATCGTCTTGCGATGGACTTTTATACTTGTCTGTCAACATTCAGATTCAGATAATTGCTTCCTCCCTTCATTGTCATCTTTGGATTATGGATGGTAAGAAAACTTGGGATAATGCACTGTTACTTGTGGTTCCCTTATATCACATCTTGGCAAATTGTCCTTTTGTAACAAGCCTTCCCTCAATCATCCTAATTTGAATATTCCATCCTGCATATGGCCCTGAGTGACACAATAATTAATTTATATTTAGCATTCACTGGTACTTTAAGTGGCCATTAGGAATAGGCCTATAAATTAGGATTATGATGAGTTTCTCCTAAATTCATAGAGTACAGGGATAATATCTTGCCAGGGGAAGGTGGGACATAGGCACTTCATGGAGTGAAGAGGCATTACTATTACCCAGATCATCACTGATGGTATAAATGATATGCAGATGGAGGGTGTGGCAGTGGAAGATCACTATGGCAACAGTAGGGATTATAAAGACCGTGAGTGTACTGGCTTCTTCTCTCTCTCCATAGCTTACTTAAGGGGAAAATGAGAGATACAAACTTATATAACACATGTGGAGAACCAGATGGCCTCTGTGGAAGATTTGAAGGAATTCCTCTTCTCCTACTGTTGCAGGATATATTTGGTGTAGGGACAAGCCCAAAATGTAGTTGTAAAGGGTGAGGTATTGCAGAGTTAAATACTCAGGTCTGTCAGGTTTCTTTTCTAAGGCAATTAGTAGAAAAGGAGTTGCACCCTGAGGCAGAGGATTGGGACATTTGAGCAGACACTGGGTTGAAAATTTTGACTCTCAAAATTATCCTGAAATTTTCTTGCCTAGGGAGGTAGTTTCTGCCTCATTCTTTTCCTCTAAGTAATCCTCCTCTGCAGAAAAGCTTTGAAGTGTTTAGGCCAAAAGTGGTCATCTCATAACCTGATGTTAATTTTCCTCACAGCCCAATTTCACCACCTGTCATTTTTTCTAGAACTAAAATGAGAGTTATTTTACAACATAGCACAGTTTGAGAAACCTAAGACCTGCCTCTGTGAGGAAAGTGCATATAGAAAAGGACCGAAGAATCGACTAATCTGTATTACCAGTTGCCTGAAGAGGTTGTGTGAGAATGGATTCTAAAGGTTCTAGAGCAGAGGAGAAAACTGTAATGCTGGATCAGGTCAATGTCATCACATGGGCCCACTTATCTGGCAGTTAGATGTAAAGTGTTATCTCCTGAACCTAGAAATGGCACTAATAGTCTATAAGGTCCCTTAATTAAATTCTAGACTGATATGTGGAACTTGCTGGTATATTACAGAAGAAAGAGTCTTATAATTACATTTATTCCAACAGATAAGTATTGGAATAAACATATTATAAATAAAACTGCTTAGTCACTCCCTGGTTATATCCTTTGGGAGTACTCAAAGAACTCATCATTTATCATAGCATTAAGAAATGCATTGTTTCACATCGGAATGAAAGTATCTATGATGGTTCCTCTTGCACTGCAGATAATGGAGGGGATGATGCAATGTAATTGGGTATACTGATCTTACTATGAATAATGGGAATCTCAGATTTATAGAGAGCATTTAGTAACAATTCATTGTCAGAGAAGGGGTGGGTGCTATTACTATAATAAACCACAGGGTTTGAATGGCAGTCATGGAATTTGCATTTGAGGAATCTGTGACAATGCTTAATTGATAAGGGAATTCCTAGTAATAAAATAAATGGTGGCCTATGTACAGGCTGTTTGACATATGTAAGAGGGAAAATTTTCCGCCCACAGTACAGAAACCTAACTCGGATTGTTACATTAGACTTCATGCCTTTGATACAATGTCTGAATCTAAGTTGGTTCATATACCTGCAGTCTCTTAACTAAGGAGTAGTCTGGGTCTCTTAAAGACAGACATTATAATATGGAACTATCAATTCTATGAATCTTTCCCCAAGACTTCCCTGGGAGACCTGAAGCCATTTATTGTGGTGACCATTCCCAGAGAAATGGGTAAATGCCCAGATAGCTCCGTGTTCTAATGAGCAGAAGGATGGGGAAAAATATTACAATCAATTCCCTTATCCAGAAAATAATAATTAATATTTTTTTCTTGTTTTGTTTTTTAAGCTTTTATTTATTTATTTGACAGACAGAGATCACAAGTAGGCAGAGAGGCAGGCAGAGAGAGAGAGGAGGAAGCAGGCTCCCTGCTGAGCAGAGAGCCCAATGTGGGGCTAGATCCCAGGACCCTGAGATCATGACCTGAGCCGAAGGCAGAGGCTTTAACCCACTGAGCCATGCAGGCACCCCATAACATAATTAATATTTTTAGGAAGAGACAAAATCCCTGTATTGACATGCTGACCTATGAAGTGGGGGTGGAGGGGGGATGTTATAGTAGAAGAGATCAAGTAGAAATCCCAGAAACTGCCTCCAACCCTACCTGCTCTTCTTCCCATAACACCAAAAGCAATATTCAATTCCTGGAGATATTGCAGAGATTACTGTCATTATCAAAATTTTAAGAAACAAAATGATTATACTTGCCGTATATTACTTAACATTACCCTTTTGGGTTGATAAAAAAGTCAGATGTACTATGGAGAATAATAGTAGACTGTAGCAAATTTGATTGTGTGGTGATCATATTTGCAGCGGTGCTATCATTCTGTCAGAATGGTGCTATCAGAAACAGTTTGCGTTTACATGGCAGAGAGTACAGCATACTTTCACTATTTTGCCCAAGGGCTATGTCAACTCTTTTACTCTATGTCACAACCTAGATGGACCATAATCATCTTGTTATTTCACTGAACATCTCACCTGTCTACTATATAATGATGACATTGTTAACTGGGTCTGGTAAGTAGGAAGTGTCAAGCACTCAAGTTACCTTAATAAGACATATGCATTCTAGACCATTATGAATAAAAAGTATGAAATTTCAGGGTCTAAAATATGAGTGAGCATAATGTTATTTTTTTTCTGAAGTGAGGAAGAAGCTGCTACATTTTATCCAACACTCACCACTTAGAAAATGGTATACATCGAAAACCAGTCAGGATTTTGTAGACAAAACCTCTATTTGGTGATGAGCCTCTTACCATTTATTGGCAATTCATAAGGCTACAATTTTTGAGTGGGACCTGTAGGAATAATGGGCTTGGTAGCAGGTCTGGGTTGCAACACAGGTTGCTCTGTTATCTGGGCCTAATGATATGGGACACTATAAATAAAGGAAGCATTTGTGGCAGACAAGATATTCGTTGAGCCTCTGGCAAATTCAGTAGGAAACACAACACAGGGATCTGGAATGAGGCCATGTCCTTCTTTACTGACAACTATTTTCCATTTGAAAAACAGCTCCTTGCTTGCTAGCAGGTTCTGAGAGACACTAACCACTTGACCATGGGATATAAAATGACCTTGCAATCTGAACACTGTATATATGGGTATCATTTGACCCACAGAATTTAAAGCTGAACATAAATGATAAAATTGAAATAGTATATACACATCTGGTCCTGAGCATGTTCATCAGTTACAGGGACTGGTGGCTCAGATCCATATTGTATCTGCTCTATTGCTTTGTTATCTTTTCCTCATCCACACCTACGACTGCACAGAGAGTTCAAAATAACTACTTAATTGTGGAGGCAAAGCAGGGGCCCGATTTATGGATAGACCTCCATGATTTGTTGGCACCAGATGAAGAAGGACAGATACTACACAGCAATCACACTCAGTGGTGACCTTGAAAGACAGGTGACAGTATGATGGAGTCAGTATCACTCCCTGAAAATACCACAACTGATGGATTTCATATGTCCCCCAAGATGAGAACAAGTATTTTTCAACTGGATGAAGGAAAAGAATGAAAGGTGAGGGGCAAAGCATGTAGGATTTGTTGCATATCTTTCATTTGAAATTGCAGGTCAACTTTCACCCTGCTTAACTTTGATCTCTGTCCTGGGAGAATGGTTTGTGTGGGCTACATCCTGGGCTTCTCTGAATTTTAGCTAGGTATGGCCAGTAGAGATCTCAGGCAGGAGACTGGAACTAGAACGGGTGTTTATTCTCATGCCTCTTCTCTTGTGAATTCACTTTAAACCACCTGTGTCCCTTGATTCAATATCATTGTTTATTTTAAGGTAACTTTTTTTTTCTGTATGACTCTCTCCTTTTGTGTTCTGATAACTGGCCCTTTCTCTTGTCCTTTTAGGCCAATGGGAAATTATAGTACGGTTCTAACCAGCTCTGAGTTACTACACAACCCTTGTGGTTCTGATCCACTGTACCTACACCTTTGGAAATAGAACCTTAATTTTTAAAAAATCCTCTAACATTTTCCAACTTGAGAGTACTGTCTGTTTCCTATTAGGAAATACACCTCAGGCAGTCTTCTTTCTTCTTAACTGCACGCCGTTTCACTATTTAGAGCTCATGTATTTGCAAGTGACAAAAATATTCCAACTAACCTTGCTTAAGTTGAATAAAGCTAGGGATTTATTAGCTTGCATCACTAGAAAGTCCAAGGGATAATTCTGTGTTCAGGCATGGTTGATTCCAAGAGCTCACATGATGTTGGCAGGGTTCTCTCCCTCTCCTGGCTCCACTTTGTGTTGCTTTCCATTTTAGGCAAGTCCTTTCCACAAAGTGACAAATATGGACACTGGCTGTTCTGGCTAATGGTGTCTTTACAGATTGCAATCTTAGGAAAAATAGCATGAGAGACACTGCAAGTGTCCTAACATACACCGTGATGTGATTCCAATGGCGAACTGTTGGATGTACTTGAGACTGCTTCCCTGGCTGTCTTGTTGGCACTCACATAGAATAAATTAACAAACCCACCGCAGTTTGGCAGAGGAGTGGCTGTGAATAGAAAAGAACACTGCCTGGCTCAGAGGAGTTCCGTCTCCCAATCCTCCATTGGAACTGATCCTCTTTGAAGTATAGATTTGAAAACAGAAGAATACTGATAGTAGAGGGTATAGGGCAAACCAAAGGACAGCTTCTCTTTTAACTGGAATGCTCGTCTTGCTAGAATACAGTGTCATTTCTCTGACTCAGAATAAAAGCTGATTTAGCAAATCCACTTGGAATGGCCTCTCAGCTTCAATTGGATTGGCAAATTCAATAATATTGTAAAGAGGGATTCCCTTGGGTGAACAGCAAAGTAGAACTGTTCAAAAGACTTCATAAAAGGCAAGAAAGCCCTTTACCAGCTTTGTGTTTCTTCTTTGGCAACCGTGTTGTAAATATGACTTGAAACAGTTTGCCTGAATTTTTGGAATGACGGTGGATGTAAGGAAACAAGCTTGTCTGGGATGGCGGGCATATCTCACCATCCATAATACATAATGCATGATACAGCTGGATTATAGCAGCAGAGGGAACAGACAGGTAGGGTGGAGTGAGCTCCTGAAGGAAACAGCCCCCATTTGCATACTTAGTAGAGCCACAGGAAACCTGTGGGATTTCTTACTGAAGCACAATGTGAGAGTGGCAGGCCTGAGAGACAGCCTTGGCTTTGCTGTTGGTTGACTGATGTTATAGCTGCCTGCGAAAGAAGTGCCTGGGGTCTAGACTAGGGAATTCACAGTTTACTGGAGAGAAAGTAAGACAAAGAAGTAAAGAAACTGCTCTGTGCTGAAAACAGAATAATATATGCTAAGAAATAGTAGACAGAATTCATTTGCCTTTTAGATTCTTGTTTGCATACATGGAACCAGGAGCCAAAGTACTGTAGAATACACACTGCAGCTTTCATGGAACAGATAACATTCTGTGACTGGAGCTTTTGGTATGTTTTGCTCAATAGATGTTTGTTAAATTCTTCATTTATTATTATGTACTTGGTACCTACTCTGAAAAGGAGTGTGAGATAGTGGAAAAATTGTTTGTTTGTTTGTTTTTTGTCCTGCAAGATAGGTTTTAAATACCTGTTCTGTCGCTTACTAGCTTTGTGCTTTCAGCCAAATATCTGAACTTCATGCATAAAACACGGCACATAATTCCTAGCTCTCAGGATTGTTGTAGTTCTTACATTGGATCATGAGTACAAAGTGGTGGCCCAGTTATCACTCAACAAATGTTGCTGCTCTTACTACCAGTCCCTTAATTAGGAAAGATCCACTAAAACCAAAGCAGCATTGTAGTTATAGTTAGTTGACGTGTATGTCAATATTTACTCCTACCCCTACTTTAAATTATTTGAACAAATGGAGCATGTGAAGGTTCACCATCTCTGACTTTTCAGCCTAGTCGAGGAAGGGGTTTGTGGTTTTTCTGTGGTCTGGTTTAATCCCCCATTGGGATCACAAGGTGGCATATGCCTGGCACAATGCCTTGGAGGGGACACTTGCTTACCTCTGCTGAGATTTGCAAATCCAGCTGTTGGAAATTTCTGCTCTACACCATGGATTTGTTCCCATACATTTCAATAGCTCCAATATCTTCATTGTGTATTTAAATGTCAATGTAGTGTGACCTCTGGATCTCCCCTCATTTTGCCACCAGTTAAAGCTGCCGGTACAGAGCTTTTTGTTTTTACATTAGCAGTTTGGTAAGAGAGGTACACTTCAATGACATTTATCTGTTTTTTTTTTTTTTCTTAAGATTTTATTTATTTATTTAACAGAGAGAGAGAGATCACAAGTAGCCAGAGAGGCAGGCAGAGAGAGAGGGGGAAACAGGCTCCCCGCTGAGCAGAGAGCCTGATGTGGGGCTGGATCCCAGGATCCTGAGCTCATAACCTGAGACAAAGGCAAAGGCTTAACCTGAGCCACCCAGGTGCCCCTATATCTGTTCTGTTTTAATGGAGTGAATGAACTCGGAGAATGGGGCTACAGCAAGTGGGCCAGCAGGGGGCAGGTGTGAGTTAAGGGCAAGTGTCTTTTTAACTTTTATGCATATTATTTTTAAAAATGATTACAACAAATTATATTTTCCATATGGTTATTGGATGCCTTTGGCTTGTTACCCAGTTCAAAATTTGACTTAGGGAAATCATATTTCAAAAGGTGGAATTAGAATCCAGTGTAAGAAACTGCTTTTCTTGGGTGCCTGGGTGTCTCAGTCAGTAAAGCATCGGCCTTCTGCTCAGGTCATGATCCCAGGATCCTGGAATCAAGTCCTGCATTGGGTCTCTTGCTCAGAGGGGAGCCTCCTTCTCCCTCTGCATGCTACTCCCCCTGCTTGTGCCCTCTCGTTCTCTCTCTCTTAAATAAATAAATATAATCTTAAAAAACAAAGAAAAAACATGTTTTTCTTGATCGTTTCTAAAAATTAACATATAAAGTATTATTTGTCTCAGCGGTACAGGTCTGTGAATCATCAGTCTTACACAATTCATAGCGCTCACCATAGCACATACCCTCCCCAATGTTTATAACCCAGCCACCCTATCCTTTTCCCCCGACTTCCCCCAGCAACTCTCAGTTTGTTTCCTGAGATTAAGAGTCTCTTACAGTTTGTCTCCCTCCCCTGTCCCATCTTCTTGATCATTTTTTAACCAGAGAAAGTACATGGTGACTGGTATTTGTGGATGTATTCATTTTGAAAAATTTCTGTTTGCTTTTTTGCTAATTCTAATTCAGAGCAAA
>RCUC01149383.1:0-56700 GCA_003697995.1 Taxidea taxus jeffersonii
TATTTATTTATTTATTTATTTATTTAAAAATTTTTTGAAATACAGGCTTATAATCTAAAATACTGCTTTGAAAGTTTTTGATATTGCTGTTATCAGCTACCAATCTGACATTTTTAGAAAATACATAATAATATGATTTAATACAAAGAGTGGCTAATCCAGATGTTTCTTTCCCTAATGAATTTTCTTTAGGATAATAAAGGACAAAGATGAGCTTATCTTTTCTGAGCACCCTGTAGATGTCAACAAACTTTTTCTGTAAAGGGCCAGATAGTAAATATTTTAGGTTTTGTAGGCCATGCTGTCTCTGTAGCAACTACTCACTTTGTTCTAATAGGTCAAAAGCCGCCATAGACAAGTGAGCCTGGCTATGTTTCAATAAAAGTTTATTTATAGATGTTGAAATTTACATTTCAGATAACTTTCACATGCCAGGAAATAGTATTTTTCTTTTGATTTTTTTTTCCCATCCTTTAAAAGTGTAAAAACCACTCTTAGTTTGTAGATTATACAAAAACAGGCAGGGAGCTGTATTTTTGGCTTGGGATTTGTAGTGTGCCGACCTCTGGAGTAGAGTCTCAGAAGCATGCTTTAAGGCAGAGAGAAGCGAGCCTGGTTTTGCAAGTTCGCTATAACCAGCCCCCAGAATAGATAATTCATTAAGGGATGATAGATTGGAGTTTAGCAGAGGCTTGGGTATATCCTGACTGTTAATGACTTGCAACACATAGCTTAGTGTTTTTGCAATATTTTTAATTTCTGAAATGTATTTTATTATATATTGATTCATACAGAAATTTCATAGTTAAGTGTAAGGAAAAACATGCTCTCTTACCCTTTGTTAAGGGTAGGAGATGTATTTTGGATGTATTTCTTTTTAGTCTTCACATATGTATAGGGCTCACATATGTGGGATATGTGGGAGGTCATTCTATATAAACAGTTTGAATCCTGCTTTGTTTCTCTTAACACTATATGGTAATATTTTTCAGTGCTGCTAAATATTCTAATGTAAACTAAAACCACAGTAAGCTACTACTACACACAGAAAGGCTATAAATAAAAAAAAAAAAACCCAAATTTGCTTATCCAAGGGAAATGAAAACATGTGTCTACACAAAGATATGTGTGCAGGTGTTCAAAGCAGCATTATTTATAATAGCCCAGAAGTGGAAACCACTCAAATGTTCATCAGCTGGTGGATATGTGAGCAAAGTATGGCATATTCATATAATAGAATACCATTCAGCGGGATGCCTGGGTGGTTCAGTTGGTTAAGCGGCTGCCTTTGGCTCAGGTTGTGATCCCAGTGTCCTGGGATCGAGTCCCACATCGGGCTCCTTGCTCAGCAGGGAGCCTGCTTCTCCCTCTGCCTCTTCCTGCCTCTCTGCCTGTGCTCGCTCTCTCTCTCTCTAACAAATAAATAAATAAAATCTTAAAAAAAAAAAAAAGAATACCATTCAGCCATGAAAAGAGAAAAATACAAGTTACAACGTGATTAAACCTCCCAACATTATGTTGAATGAAAGAAGCCAGACTCAAAAGAACAGATACTATATGATTATAGTTATATGACATTTCTAGGAAAGGCAAAAAATGAGACAGAAAGCAGGTTAGTGTTTGTCTAGGGCTGGTAGGAGCGGGACCTAGCTACTAACAGGAACAACAGACATTTTTGGGGCAATGGAAATGCTTTAAAACTGGAATATGATGAGTGTATAATGAGACACATTAATTTTGGACTGTACTCTTACAATGAGTAAGTTTTATGGTCTGTACATTAGTCCTCAATAAAGTTTTTAAAAATATTCATTGAAAACTGAATTTTTAATAGTATCATACTTCATTGTTTGAATGTTTCCTTTCTTTATCCTGTGTGACTTGGGAGAAATGTCTAGTGTATATTCCCTTTTTAGCCAACGTCTGTATTCAGTAGGTTACACTTGAGCCATTGGGCTTGAACAAGAATGATTTAGTGGAATGAATCCTAATCCAGTGGGCAAGGAACCTTGAGTGGCCTCAGCTCTGCCTCTAGCTGGGTGGACCTCAGTTTCTTCATTTGTAAAATCTAGAAAAGAAGTGGATACAAGGAGATACTGGATCCTAGAGGACAGATGATTGGAAGAGAAAACATGGTGGTAGCAGGAGTAAAAAGACTGATTTCCCCAGAATTTTAAGTGTAGTGACTCATTATTTACCCCACGTGTCCCTTGAGTGCCCTCCTGCTCTCCTCTGTGGTAGGAAGTCATAGGAACTGTGTGCAGTGTTCCCAGGTGATCGTTGTGAAGGAGACAATCAGATGTTGGAGACTCAGGAGAGACTGCCATGATGAAATGATGACAAGAAGCTGGGTGGGATCTGCTTTGTAAACTGGAAGTTCTGGGCTTTGGCCCTTGCCCTGGGAGGAGCACCATTGGATGATTTAATCACTGGGAGGCTATCTAGGTTTTGTGCTCCCGAGTAAGAACATAGAGTTCATTACAGGAATATTGAGGTTGGAAATACTTTTAGAGTCAAGAGTTTAGAAATGTTGCCATGAAAATAATAGGTCATCATGTTTACTTTCCAAGGGAGAGTTTAAACTGAGGGAGACAGAACTGGTCTCTGATTCCTTGTGTTCTCTGTTTCCGGCCGAGTTACAGGTTTTCCTAGAGTACAGCCAGCAGCATTGATACCCAGAAAACACAAAAGAAAAGCTGTGGAAACGTAACTTGTAAATGTTTTTTTCATTAGCTCTAGGCTCCCAGCCACCAATAAACTGTATGCTTTTAAAAATCCTTTATTATTTTGTGAGCTTAAAAAAAAGTGCTTTTTACCCTTATTCATATGCTTGGCATTTTCTTAAAATGTTACTTATCAAACATTTATCTGTTTAGTCCCTCCAAAAGGTAACTGCATTCTAAGTTTTTGCTTAAAAGAGAAAAAAAAAAACCCACCCATTTAATAAACTCGCTGTAACTTGAGCCTGTTGGTGGTCTTGGAAGAAACCCAAATGCAGGTTTGGTTGATACTGTATAATGTGAATGCAATTAGCAGTGGTTTTTCCAAAGTAGAAAGAGATGTAGAAAAATAATGCACAGCAAATTTAGGTCAGAGCTGGGAAGCTTATAAATCCTTATTTTTGTTTTCATTACCTTAAGTAATAGGGAAGCTTTTGTCTTTATTATGTAATTTCCCTCACGATAATAGGTTCTAAAACATTTCTGTGTTAATTTCGTATGTTTGATCAGAAGGCCAGAGTTCGCAAACCCCAGAACGTGCCTGCTGGCACGGTTTACATACAGAAGATTTCTTGTTCATCTCTAGGAAGCCAACACTAAAATTACTGATGGGGGCAACTTTTACCACCCGTTTCTCCATTCAGTGTGAGGTCTGACGAAGCAGTTTTCTAGGGACTGACATCCTCTGGCTCGGCCGAGGAGTGAAGTGAGTTGTGTATTGATGATGTTGTATTTCAGAGCATGCGATTCGATTCTAGAAAACCTGTGTGACCAGATGTAAAGCGTGTGAGCACAGGGGATATGTCTTTCTGGTGCATTGGAGATACTCAGGAACTAATAGCTATTGGAATTCTCACCCTCCAATATTCTTACCTTTTAATGTCGGGAGGCAACGACTCCTCCCAGCTACACCATCTTCTGCGTCTCCTTGAATTTGTCAGGCTTACTCCCATTTCTGTACCTTGGCATTTTTTTAGTCCCTCTTCTTGAAGACCTGATACCAGCCTGGACCACTTCCTTACCTCTTCTAGGTCTTTGTTCAAAGATACCTTCTTGGTGAGGCCCTATCTGTCGCCTTGCCTTGCTTCGTTTTTTCATTGTCTCATTACCATCGGATCAATGGGTAGACGGATATGCTGGGTATCCATTGGTTTATTTGGTTTATTGTTTGTTCTACCACTGGAATCGGAGCTCCATGAGGGCGAGGGTCTCTGTCTGATTCGGTCATTGCTGTGCACCCACTGCCTGGAACGTCATCATTGCTACAACTTGGTTTACTGGATGCATGCATGAGTGAATATTCTACCATTTACTAGTTCTGTGGCAGTGACAAGTGTGTTTGCTCTCTTGGCTCCTTTGCTTGATTCCCCATTTGTTTCAGGAAGTGCCATGCGTGGGTCACATGACGTGTTGCCCTGTACATAGCTCTTTCATGCTGTGTTCTGCAAATGCCTTCGTTCACGTTTTCATTTAAGAAAGCAGACACCGTTCCCGCCTTCACATAGCATAATCTTGGGCGGGAGGCAGGAATTGGACAAACATATGAGTAGTTCTAGTGAAGTGGGCTGGGAACAGTGATAGGAAAGGTACAAGGAGTTAAGGGAGCGTCCATGAAAGACTCCTAATCCCGATGTGGAGAAAGGGCCACTGCAGGCTTCCAGGAGGGAGGGGCATCCCAGCCCACATCTGGAGGTAGAATAGGCACTGGGAAGGCAGAGTCAGGGTGATGTGATGGGTGATGAAAGAGGGTTCCAGGAAGGAAGAATAATGTATGCAGAGTCTGAAAGTGAGTTACCTGTGGAATATGGGGGAGCTGAAAGGAGAGCCAGCAGGCCGTGGTAGAGAACTTGGATTTGAGGCTAATGGCAGTGTGGAGCAATGGAAGGGTTCGACAGAAGGGAGCGACCGGACCCGTCTGTCAGACTTTCATTTTCAGCAGTCTGTTAGTGATAAGATGGTTATCTCCCGAGATAAGGAACTCAAACAGAAGCTCAAAGAAGGGATATTTTGAAAACAGTTAAAGGGGCTTCCAGAAAGTGAACCTTTAGGCTCTATGAAGTCTGCTGAAATAATATTGAATCTGACCAGTGAGTTTCACCCCGATAAGTTTAGGGTCCCCTCCTACCCCTAAATGCTTAAGAAGCTTCATTGTCTTTGGGTGTACAGTCCCTAGCTTGAGTTTAGGGACACGGTATTGCTGTGGACATAGATATTTCCACTGAACTCAAGAAGACTGTGGGGCAGACAAATATAGCAGGAGTAGAGGAGGCAGAGAAAGTTCTAGTCTGCTTTTAGACCCAGAAGGAGTGACAGCACCTCCTACCCAGTGCTTGTTACCAAATGGAAATAAAGTGGCAACGATGGGGTGTCAGGCAGTGGCCCTCCAGACCTCAGCCAGCAGACCTTGGTCCTGTCCTTGCTCTGCAACTTATGACGCGTGTTGTGGTGTTGGGACCTCCTTAACCTCTTCGGTCCTCAGTTTGCTTTTCTGAAAAAGGGGGTAAGGCTACCTATCTTTCAGGGCTTTTAGGATTCAGGGAGACAAATTATAGTTGGTTCTGCTATAGTACTTGTTTAAAAACATGAATTTGTTCCAACCTGGTTGATGTGCTAGGGAACAATTTGAAGATAATGAGGAGGTGATCAATGTTCTCCATAAGAAGAGCTTGGTGAGCTCAGAAAACTGCCCCGAGCGGCAGGGCACCGTGTATGCATATGTGGAACACACATTTCGAACATCTACCTGCTACCGTGTGTTGTGAGCCATGCCCAGCCACGACTGGCGTTACCATTTTCAGTCTCATTTCCGATCACTCTCCTTCCACCACTTCTCCATAATGCGTGAGCCGCAACCCTTCCAACACCCACTTCTACACTCAGACTTAGGTCTTTTTCAGGGTAAAGAGCCACGTTCACTACTTATATACGTGGTCGTCATTCAGCCTATGTAAACAAACAAACATGGGCTACCACTTTTATTAGCTTCTTATCTTTTATTTTGTGTCACTGATGAAGTTTTTGAGTGGTGTGCCTCAATCCCATTTTCCCATTAGCCTTGTCATTTTTATTGCGTGATTTTGCATAGCAGGGTGATATTTTGGAACTTGCATTTCCTGTGACAGCAAAGCTGACTGTATTTAAAGAACCCAGCATAGTTCCTGGCAGACAGGTGGCACTTAGGAAAAGGTAGCTGCTTTCTTATTAATCCATTTGAGTGTGATGTTGGATTGTGGCAGGGATGGCCAGCATCTAATTACTTGGTTGTGAACGTAAGTGAAATGGAGGGACGCCTGGGTGGCTCAGTTGGTTAAGCAGCTGCCTTCGGCTCAGGTCATGATCCCAGCATCCTGGGATTGAGTCCCACATCGAGCTCCTTGCTCTGTAGGGAGCCTGCTTCTCCCTCTGCCTCTGCCTGCCACTCTGTCTGCCTGTGCTCACTCTCTCTGACAAATAAATAAATAAAATCTTTAAAAAAAAAAAAAAAAAAAGAAAAGAAAAAAAGAAATGGAGCAGCTGAGTTGGGAGTTCGGTGCTTATCTTTTCCGATTGTGTTCTGGTCAGACCACTGTTGGAGTGTTGTTTGTGACAAACCAGATGTGTCTTGAAGAGAGCAATCCAGGAAGAGAGAAGCCATACGTGATCTTTAAGCAATTGAGAGGGCTGCTTTGCTTTGTGGGGTTTCACACAAAGCAGAAGCTTTCAGGGCCCTGGGGGCTGCTCAGCATAGGGATGGTGTGACCACTCTGGGATGGGCAAGGACAGGGAGAAGTCAGGCTTGGGCTTGGAGGTTCTACCTTTACAGTTCTTTTTAAAAAAAGATAATGTGCAAAGACAGATAACTGCAAGTTTCCCAGAAGAAATTTTACACAAAAAAAACCCCCTGAAGTTTTCCTATAATATTTGGGCTCTTGTTTCCTCTTTTTAATGGTCTAAAAGAATAGCTCACATGTGGACATATTTACATACTGACTTTTCTTTAGTTATGCCCTTGAACACTAGAAATCTAAAGACTGTGCTTTACAAATATTTATGGCTTGGGGCATGCTTAGGAATAGTGAAATCACATCACTGCTTTCCATCCAGATTTCTTCCCCTTCCCCTGCTTTTTTTTTTTTTTTTCTTTCCTTTTTCAACTCAGGGAGAAAGCTCAACTAGTTGCTAATCTGGCTTTAATTTCTCTTTAACATCCTGTATAGGTTTTGTCCTCTCCGCTTGGGCCAGGCTGTTAGGCTCTCAGAATAGGAAAATATGACCCTAGTCTTGAACTCTCCCAGTTGAGCTAAGATGGAGAGAAGCACTAGGATGCACGGGGAATTTGAGTTGAATGTTGACAGTCTGCCTCAGGTATTTGCAGTGGGAAACTGAGCTGGCAAACTAGAGGGCTAGGTGCAGGATCTCTAGAAGAATTATTTTTTAGAATTATAATTTTAGAATAAAAATTAATTATTCTGGGCAGCCTGTTTATATACTGATGTAGAAGATTCTAGGCTTCTATCTGATCTTGCTATTAAGAACAGATGTTTTAAACATATTTGATTTTATTCAAAGCGTTTTCTCTCTAATCATGGATTGGGAAACACTGTTCCCATGCTAAATCTTTTTTTTTTTTAAGGTTTTATTTATTTATTTTGAAAGAGAGGGAGTGCGCGAGAGCACAAGTGGGGGGAAGGGCAGAGGGATAGGGAGAAGCTACCTAGCTTGATCCCAGCACCCTGGGATCATGACCTGAGCCAAAGGCAGATGCTTAACCAACTGAGCCACCTAGGTGCCCTCCCATGCTAAATCTTAACAAAACTATTAAACCTAAAATGGCATATTTTAATGATAACCATGTTGCTCTGATGATTTAAACATGCATGTTACCCTTTTGTTTGTTTTTATGAAGAGCACAGGAGATTAGACTTGCTCTTAAACTGATTTTTCCAAAGCCAATAAATTTCTTCCTTTGGGATCTGTTCTCCCTTTCAAGCTCAGTGGAGTATGTGGATGGCCTTTCCACATGGGAGTTCTTGAGCTAGGTGCATTGGCAGGACGGACATGGGGGAAAGCAACTGCTGGCTCTGAGATCTGAGTCTGAGGCATTCTGATTGGCTGGCCTGGACTCACAGATAATGACCAGAAGGAATGGGGCTGGCAGTGCCATTTTCCTCAGCCACTAGCCTGGATGGACAATTCTGCTTGGCAAATCACCCTAACATTTCCAGCCCATCTGGGCATGGTTGCAGTGCCAGGCACATGGTTCAGTCATTGGCTGGGGCAACTGACCCCAACTGGTCAGCCTCTTTCCTTAAGCCTGATTAACCATTTCCCACCTTCTTTCTCCCCTAAAGCCATGTGACTTCAAATAAATAAGGTTGTCCCCTCTCTTTTGGTGCTTTCCCCTCTCCCTTAGCCTTGCATAATGGAAAGAACATGAGTTCCAGAAGCTTGGGCTTAATCCCAGCTCTGTTATTTTTTGGCCTTGTAATTCTGGGCACGTGACTTAATCACTCTGAGCCTTTGCTTATTCATTTAAAAAATGCTGTCATTCATCTCTCACTACCAGGGCTGTTGAGAAAATATCATGTAAGGTGTCTACTACAGTGTCAGGCACCCAAAAGGCCTTCCAGAACTGGAATCCACACAAACTTTTACCAATTCCTTTTTTTGTTCTGATTAAGCCAGTTGCTTCAATCCTAGTCGACATGTCTCCAGAACAAAAAGATTAGTGGATCCTGCTTTCTTCTTTGTGCCAGGCCCTGTCCTAGGCCCAGAGGCTTCAGAGATGAGTAAGTAAGAAGAAGACTCAGCCTATGAAGGCATTCCCAGTTTTGCTCAATTCCATTCACTCAACAAACATATTTTGATACCTACTGTGTGCAAAAGCCCTGTGCCCTGGGGAGGGTACCAAGATGGTTCAGTTATTAATTCATTCCACACTTATTGGTCATCTGTTGTGCTGCCAGATAGTTTTATAAGTACTATGGATAGAAAAAAGCACATAAGGCAGCTCTTCCCTTTGAGAAGCTCACAGTGTAATAAAATAAACCTAAGGGTGGGGAAAGCAGATGGAAAGACAATATGTTCTGGTTGTTAAAAGGCACTTACTTTGCTGAGTAATATAGGCTCCATATAGCAGTGTAGGTTGCATTTTTCCAAATATGCAGATGTTGAAACTTGGCGTTTCACAGAGGCAGCACTCTCATTTTACAGCTGAGGAAACAGAGCCCAGGAATGGTGAACACATCATACATTTTAGGGACAAGTAAAGCTGAGACTGGACCCGCAGCAACTTTGAGCTGTATGGTGACTACATTTGAAAATGCCTTCTCTTCTTTCTCGATCCTGCTGTCATCAGATCTGCTCCTTGCTTTCTGTGAACGGTCCCATTCTGTCCCTACAGTAGCTCTCTTGGACCATTATGGGTTTAAGGAACTTGCTCAAGGTCATATAACATAACGTACAAAGTCAGGGTTTGTATTCAGGTCTGTCTGGTTCCAGAGGCCAATCCCTCAGCCTCCGTATCATAGCCCATCCATGATTCATGCTCACTGTAGTGTCTGCAGGTGATTGCAAGCTTTTGAGACAATTCGTTGAAAAGACACATGTCACAAATTGTTTTTAGGACCTTCTTATCAGAACCAGCGGGAAAGCTAAATTTATGAACAGTAAATAGAGGCTACAGGTGTTGGAATGCTAAGCGAGTCAAGATATAAGTAGGAAAAAAAGTTATGATCAAAAAAGTTCTCTCCACCCAGTTTCTTTAGATTTTATAATCAGAGCAGTAATTTTGAGCAAATGATATAAAAAGTCCTCTGCGGATAATGCAAGAGAGGATACTTAAGTCCAGAGGTCATAAAAAGAAAAAGGAACAGGAACTGTAGATTTTCCTGGGATCTGTGATGTCTTGTGGCAGAATTTCTACCCTTGGCGCAGATCAAGCCTAAAGATAATTCCTTAAAAATCATTGATACCTTGATTAAAGAGCTCACAGTTTTGAAGGTGGTTGCTTCACCACCAAACCAAAACACCCTCTGGTTCCTTGTGACCACTAAGGTAGTTGACTTTCCCTCTTTTAAGACTGCTGCCCTCCTGGGTGCCTGGGTGGCTCAGTGGGTTAAAGCCTCTGCCTTCGGCTCAGGTCATGATCCCAGGGTCCTGGGATCAAGCCCCGAGTCAGGCTCTCTGCTCAGCAGGGAGCCTGCTTCCCTTCCTCTCTCTCTGTCTGCCTCTCTGCCTACTTGTGATCTCTGTCTGTCAAATAAATAAATAAAATCTTAAAAAAAAAAAAAAGACTGCTGCCCTCCTTCTCCTCTTCCTTGTCTCCCAATTAATCCATGTTTATTTTATAAAAAACATGTGGGGCTGGTGAGCTGATAATGCTAAATGCTGACAGCCATATAGAAGGTAACCTGTTCCGGCGATGAAGTGTGGGGGCACGTTTGCATTTTCTGCTCACTAGTGTCAAGGTGCTGGCTCTCTGTCCTGCGTGAATGGCAGGGGAGACTAGACTTCACTCGGCCAAAGCAGCAGGCAACTAATCGAATGTTTCTTCTCCCCTTAAAGGTAGTTAAGCATCTGTGCTTCCAGCTGAACTCCAGTTTCCATTCTGCCTTGAAACCCTGCTTGCCCTGTCAGGGAGAGCCAGATGACGAATGTTCAGTATGTCAGATTTGTTTTCCTTTAGAACTACATATGAATTTGACCTCCACAGTAGAGCTGCTTGAGTTTCCCAAAGCTCTTCCAATAATTGTATTCTTTTTTGTTTTAATGTGCATACTATTATTCTTTTTTGAGTTGTGTTATGACTAGTGTTTTGAAGCTGGTTGGGGGATTACTGGTTGCATAGGGGGTGATGTGTACATGATGTATGTACGTTCCCAGATGTAAACAGCCACTGAAGTTCATTGTATGGTTGGTACAGCTATTCTGCTCCTTTTACCAGACTTGACTCAGTCATTCCCGGCCAGCACGGTATGTTTTTTTCTTCAACTAAGTTAAGTTTGGGTAACCTTTTCTGAAAAGCAGCGTCAGTTTTGTCACATTGATATTTGTATTTGATAATTCCTTGTTTGTGACTGCCAGAGAACACGTGTATCTGATTGTGTGTGCATTGTTACACTTCCCGTTGTGTCTGTGTGGTGACTAGTTGATACATTAATGGGCTACTTGTAACATCTGTCCAGAGTTTCAGAGGTCAGATCTCTATGTTTAGGATGCCTACGAATAAGTTTCCCTTACTTAAACAAAACAAAACAAAACAAAACTAGTCGATTCGAGAAGAGAGAGGCGGCTGAGGTGGACAGGAAAGCCAGGTCTTGAGTATAGTTCTAAGATGAGCTATTCTGAATGTTTCTGGGGAAAGAAGAGCTGTCTCTGTATCCTCTATCCATCTTTGTATTTATTGATCAATCTGTGGATCTATCATCCTTCTGTCCATTAGTCTAACTGTAAAACAAATATTCCAGACATTTAAGAAACATAAGCAGTGCAGATCTTGAAAGAGATTACTACTTTCAGCAGAGAGTTCTGAAAGCCTCAAGTAGAGACAGAATATTAAGTGATTTCCATGAACTGTTCTTTTGATCTCTTCCAGCTCTCCATCACCTCTTCTTAAATTGTTTTTAAGTAAGTTTACTTTAATTAAAAATTACAAATAACACATGTCTATCAGATAAAATAGAGGAACATTGGGAAAATAAAAACTTCAATCTCCTTAGGCTCATATTATAAACATAAATAGTTGATTTTTTTTTTTTTTTGAGAGAGAGTGAGAGTGCACGCGCAAAAGAGAGACTGTGCAAAGTAGGGAGTAGGGGCAGAGGGAGAGAGAGAGAATCCAAAGCAGCCTCCACGCCCAGCATGGAGCCCATTTGGGGCTCGAGCTCATGACCCCTGAGATCATAACTCGAGCTGAAATCGAGTCTGACACCCAACTGACCAAGCCATCCAGGCACCCCACAGGTAATCACTTTTAACATTTTGGTATATTTCCTTCCAGCCTCTTTTGCCCTATGCATACATTTTTAAAAATTCCATAGGTGTGATTAATAAAAAAAATAAAATTCTGCAGATGTATGGATATATGTGTATATATATATCTTGTATATACTCTTTTGAATCAAGCTTTTTTCACTTAATGTGAAACTATTGTTTTTTCTAGGTCGTGATAAATATTATCTTTTATGTCTGTGTGATAGTACACTGAGCAGGCATAGTGTAGTTAGCTGTCACTCGGTGGTTGGATTACTTCAGCATTTCACCTGCCTTGTTTTTGAAAATGGAACAACAACAAAAAAACCTGGCTGAAGTTGAAGATGTTCCAGAACAATGTCTATATAGCGTAGCAGTCTATTCCATTATTCACATGGAAATGTGAGGGAAAAAACACCTGTGTATCTATGAGGTGTGTATATTAAACTCTGTTTAAGGAAGTACTTATGAACAGCCAACAGATCTGTTAGAATTGAAGGTACTTAAAAAAGTACCTCAGAGATCTAAGCCTTATATCTCTTGATTTTGAGTCCGTTTCGATTTCATGTCATGAGTCAGGCCACGATACACCATGACTTTACAGTGTTCAGTATAAGACCATAAGTCTTCCTTACTGCATTTACAGAATCTGTGAAATGGGACTCCTGTCAGCTTAGAAAAGTCTGCTTGTGTGTTCAGATATTTATGAATAATCTTTCAGTACTGAGTAGGAGAGTGTTTGTAGTTTTAGGTTGAAGGTAAATGCTTCCAAAGTTCCCTGTTTTTTTCTTTTCTTTTCTTTCTTTCTTTTTTTTTTTTTTTTAAGATTTTATTTATTTATTTGACAGAGATCACAAGTAGGCAGAGAGGCCGGCAGAGAGAGAGGAGGAAGCAGGCTCCCTGCCAAGCAGAGAGTCTGATGCGGGGCTCCATCCCAGGACCCTGAGATCATGACCTGAGCTGAAGGCAGAGGCTTAACCCATTGAGCCACCAGGCGCCCCCCTGCTTTTTTTCATTTAAAAAATATAAGTAATAAAAGCATTCTTTTTCTCCCTGAGGATGCAATTTGACATTGGACTGTGAAGCCAGACAGCCTGGGCTTACTTCCTGTTCCACTACTCACTGCAGGGTGGCCTTGGGTAAATTATTTGAGTTGTCTGGGTGTCAGTTTTCTCATCTGGAAAATGGGAATACTACTACTCATTCATAGGTTTGTTGGAATGGTTTAAATATGTTGAAACACAGTAGGAACCCAATAGTGTTAACTACAGTATTACTGTTCTGACCAGGCTCTGGACTCTGCATTTCTAGGGCTTCAGCCCACTTAGTGGCATTCATAACATTTTTCAATACCCCTCAGTGAGTGACTTTTCTCTAAGTACTTCTTTCCCAACTGGCTTATGATAATGGTACTAATACTAACTACCACTTTTTGAAGGCGTACATTATGCCAGGTGCTCTACATCTATTACAAAATGTAATTCTCATCACCTTTTACAAGGTAGACATTTTTTATTGTCCCCTTTTCACAAGTGAAGAAACTAAAGGTTACAAAGTTTAAGTAACGTCTTCATGGTCATAAAATTGCTAAATATGGAGCTAGGAACTAAATTCTAGTCTGGCTTGTTTGTCACCACTCTGCTTTTGTAAATTCCTTTAAGGAGGGGACTTTTATACTTTTAGATTTCTTCAGAATTTTAGTGCAGTTCTCTGAACGACGTAAGTCTTCAGTACACAGTTCTGTTCTTTGTTTTTTAAGATGAATGAATAAAGAAATGATCCTTTGGATAAGAGAACTTGGACCTTTTCTCCAACAGAAAACCAAAGTACTGCTTTTTAATGACCATGAAATTATGAGTCTTAGAATTGTGTTCTGCTTCTGGACAGAACGTTGCACACGAGAGAATGATTTTTAATTTTTTGCATATGAAACTATTTCATATGAAACACATTTTAGATACTCTGTATTTGAAATCCTGATTTGAAAAAATCTAGATTAGCATTACAGAGGTAGTTATTGAAGCAAGTCTAATTTAAACAAAGGTTATCAGTAATTCTAGGTCTGGTTTTGGCCATTTGTTTAAGAGACATTTATTTAGCATGTGTAATGTGTCTTGTCCTCTGCCAGACACTGAAGGCTTAAGGATGAATATGATGATTCCTTTGAATGCCCTGCCTTTGGCTCACTAAGGTCCAACAGTCTTTGTATTTGTTGGAGAGAGGATTTTTTTTTTTTTTACTTTCATGGTTTTGCTACCCCCTGATGCCAATAACCAATATATCTTTAACCCAGATCCTTTCCTTTTAGCTCATTTCCTTGGCTCTTTGCTGGATATATCCACATGGATGTTTCAGACACCTCCAAACTGAACTTACCATCTAATCCCCAGCACCTCCTGGGCCCCAACTTTGTATCTGTTATATATTTTACCTCAGTTGGTGGCACCAGTGTCCTCTCATTTATCCAAACTAAAACACCAAAATAAACTTTGATTTTATTTTCTCCCTTACTTTCTACATTTAGCCACTCATCAGTCAACACTGATCAATCAACACTCATCAATCCTGCTGATTTTCCCAGCTAAAAGAAGTTCTAAGAACCATGAAGGATTTGAGATTTTATCTCACTTGCAAATAAATTAGTTAGCCTGGCTCAGTTTCATGGATGCTGGCAGAAGACACGAGATTCCTGGGTTAGAGGCAAAGGAATCTGTTACTGATAGCAACAGCAGTAGCCAGAGTGTTAGCATTTTCTTGTACCAGTTTGCGGACAGTGTCACAGGGAAAGCCAGTTGACAGCCACATGTGCAGTGCATTGTTTATAGGAGAGAAACCTTGAGCTTGGGGAACCAAAACTTTTTATGTGGGATGATAAGCCTGCTTTCCCTTTACTCTGGAAGAAGACCAAATCTTCCAAAGCCATTTTCCACATAAACATCTTTGAAACGATGATCTGGAACCAAAGGCAACCAGTGCGTTGCTTACAATATGTACAGAAACTCAAGAGACCCGTGGAGAATTGTCTCCCAACAAATTTGTCTTTTATCTATTCCCTGTGCTTCCTTACACCATCAGATCAGGCCACTCCATTCTCGCTGCAGTGTTACAGTTGGTTCTTAACTGGTCTCCACGATTCTTCAGATCAGACCCTCACACTCTGCTGGAACAGCCTCCTGAGACAGATTTGACTGTGTCACCCTCCTCCTTATTCATGGCCTCCTCATTGTCCGTGGAAAAGCCCGAGATCCTTGCAGGATACTAATGGGGTTCTCAGAGGAGCCTCTTCCAGACTCCGGGAAAGACTGCATATCAGGACATTTGCCTCCCTTACTGCCCAAGTTACTTAACCCTTGCGGCCTCAGTTTCCTCACCTGTAACATTAGGCTGGTGGGACCTACCTCCAGAGGTTCTTGTGAGGATTGGGTCAGCCTCACACAGAGGAAGCCCTCAGTGAGTGTTGCCTGTTATGGTTGTGTCTTTACACTCTGCCTCACACCTTTAGGATCTGGCCACATGATTTTCTCTTCATTCTGTGCTGCTTTTTGCCACAGGAAGTGCCTTTGCCTCTGCTGCCCCCCAATCCCTATTGCCTGGGTATAGGCTGGTTACACACATCCTCTCTCCTTGCTCTTGGGTGCAGTGTGTGTGTCTCAACTATTGAGCTGGAGGTGTCTGTCTGTTAACAAGTCAGTTATTGCTTCTAGAATATGAGCTTTGTGAGGATGGGCTGGCTATCTTACTTATCTTTGCCTAGCTGGCACATAGCGTGTGTTGAAAAAATGCTGAATGAATAAATGAAAGAATAAAAGGAGTTCACAGTCTACTGGGGTGTTTGGAGGTTGAGGAAGAGGAGTGGAAGGCAGTTAAGTAGCTTAATAACGGTGAAGGGAATCTGAGCAAGTGTTGGGCTGAGGTGAAAATTAGGTCCCATAAGAGTCGGGCATAGGGAGTTTGCTCATTGAGTAAGTCTGTGTGGTTAGGAAGCCTGTTTAAAGTTATCTGTTGAATGAAACAAAGCCGCCCCTTCTGTGTGATTCTAATTATTCCCTTCCCTAAGAGAAGCTATTGAAAATGGAAGGTCATGCAATCTGCCTTCTTGTAAGATTTGCTGTTCCTCAGAAGACAATGAATTCTCTGTTACCTGGTGAGATGGGTAGAATGGAACTTCTTTTTAATTAAATTGTCTCTGCAACAGAAAGTAACTCTGTGTGTCCTTCTGAAGTCCTCCAGGTCTCCACGGTCTGGCTCAAATCACCCTCCTTGGATTTACTGTCCCATTGGTACACCCTGAATTATGAGTTACAATTTTATGTGAACATTGCTAGTTCCCTAAAGAGATTGAGACTCTTTTGGGAATTTATATTTGTTTCCTGAAATGTTGAATGCTGTGCTTTTGAATTATGAAGTCTCTGCAGATGTATTTATTGACCGACTGGGATTCTCCATATATGTGATAACAACTTTTGAGTAATTAGAACACAGCCCTAGTCTCAGAATGCCAGTGATCTCCAGGACTTCAGGTCCCTGTTACAGGAGCTTCTCAATGCACATTATTAAATGTCTGATCTATAACTTGTCATTACTTTTGAAATAAAATTCTACGGAAGTGAGAGTGTGTGTGTGTTTATAAATATATAAACATGTACATATACATAAAACTTTGGAAAATATTGATAGGCAAATATAAAACCCTAAAATAATCTGATGTCTAAACCTTGGGATAATTACTTTTAGTATTTATGTCTCTAGCCTCTCTTCCTTTGCTTTAGGTTATTGTTTCTCTGTTTTTCTCTGTCTCTCAACATGAAGTGGAATTCTATCTTTCCACTCCTCTGGCAACCTGGTTCTGCCCTTCACATCAATAGATATTTATTAGAAGTGATGGTGCTGAAGACTTCCTTGTAGTGTGCTGTTTCAGCCCTTGACCCACCATTTTACCTTGCTTGTCACTCTCTGTCCTTTCTTGATTTCTGTTAGTCTCTCTGGACTGATGCACCACCATGCTCTGATCTTCGATACCTGCATGCATCGTGATAATAAGCTCCAATTTTTTGGAGCATTTTCTGTGTCCCTAATACTTGAGTGTGTTTTAAACACTTTAAAAATCTGTCTTCTACCAGAATATTCTACCAGAATATTCAGATTTACAAATATCTGGCTATTTGTAACATTCATTTTATAGATGAGGAATTTGGTCAAGGGGAAGTTGATCTTATCGTTTTTATGCCCAAAACCCTCTCTGGTATGTGAAATTGCCACCCTATCTTCACACGACTTAGCTTCAGACCTTTTCTGGAATATTGGTTTTTAGGGGCTGTGTCTAATCAGCATTTGGCTCTATAATATCCCTCCAAGGCCACCACAAGCTACACCCGTTGGCCAACATAGTGAATTTCATATGCTCTGTGTGTGTGTGTGTGTGATTGAGAGAAGCTGTGGCTTTATCTTTCATTCCCTATGGTGCTGAAGTGGACTGCCCCTCACATCTGTTTCCAACCCCCAACCCCAATACCAGAGTTATATTCTATTAACTCAGTGCACCTTTTCTTTGTAATTCATGTCAGTTTTCCTTCCAGCCACCTGCACAGTCTCTGGCTCTCTCTCTGGCTTGCTCTCAAGACTGTGAGTAAGTTCTTTGTGTATTTGCTGTTTTTGATAACCTCAGTCCAAGATTTAATGTCAAGGTGGGGGCCCTATTAAAGATGCTATTAATCATCCCGTCTGTGTTTGAAGATTTCCGTGTTGGCAAGGGAGTAGATAGAAGTAGCTGTATGTTTCGTGACCAGATGTACTGGTAGCTGGGATGGGGGCATTCAGCTGAAGCACATTCCTATCATGATTTGGCAAAGAGTGGGCCACTGAGATTAATACAATAATCCTTGCTTGTGATCCAGAGTCACCAGCTGAATCACAGAGCCTCAGTGTTAGAAAGGACCTTAAAACGTCTACTCCAACTGTATGATTTTATACTTGAGGAGACTGAGGCACTGAATTAAAGGAAGTGATTGAAACTTTTAGAATGCTAAGGCTTTGAGGGACTTCAGGCATGACCTTACCCTACTCTCTTGTTTGATGGGGAAGGACAGTGAGGCTTAATGTGACCCAGCTTGTTACTGCAGAACAAGGACCCTGCTGGATTCCTGACCTCAGGTGACCTAGCTCAGTCTCCAGGGTGGGTCTTTACAATTTGGCTGGTAGAGGAGCATCCTTTTTCGTTGCATTGTGGGGCCTATTTAGTTCTGGTTGGAGAGAAGGAAGTTTCTTTTGATAAGGGTTTAGACGGACTGAGTCCCCTGATGACCCTTCAGGTTGATTCCCAAGGGTCTCCGTTTGAATTCTAAGTCTGGTGTTCTTACTTCTGCCCTCTCAGCCATATGGAGGTCTTTTGCCTTGATAGATGGGACTGCCTTCTCCCGTGTCCCAGGAGTGAGGGAACCAGTGAGGGGAACCCGGGAGAGAGGCAGCAAGAGAGTAAGGCAAGAGGTGCTGGCAGGTGAGAGGTGCTGGTTGCTTGCTCTGGGTTTGAGGTTTTTAGAGGATTTCAACTTTGCAGTGGAGACAGGATTGGAAGAATCCCCTCTGTGGCAGGAAAGGAGTATTTTCCACATCCTTCCCAAAGTATTTCACCCAAGAACTCCTACTCATCCTTCATGACCTAGCTCAGATATACTTGTCCACTCCTGCAGCTTTTCAGGGTTATAGCCTATGGATTGAATTGGAGAAAGATGGAGTTTGTAAACAGTTCTTTCTGGTCCTTCCAGGACTAAAGCCCCTTGGACTAGTGCCAGGGAGATTGATCTCCCAGAGATTCCTGTGCTCTAGTTGATGGTGGAGGCTTCCTGCCAGAAGGAGGATCTGAGACTGAGGACACGGGCGCTGCCATGTCTGCATCCCCATGCATCTGGCAGCACAATAAAGAACTTCTGTCTGCCTTACAAGGCTGGGTCAGTAAAACCCACTTGAGCTGAAAGCCACTGTAATTTAACAACTTGATAATGAAAATTTTAATATATAATGAAAGAAGACATGGGCAGTGTTACTGAAATATTAAAGTCCAGCTGTTGTGATTCTACTATTGTCTCCTCCTCCAGATCTGTGGCTTTCCTACACACCTTCTTTGTTTTAGGCCTTGATTCAGACATCATCTTTGTAGGAAATAAGTCCCACGTGTTTACTCATTGGTTGGATGATGCAATGATTCTTTTGTGATGGGGGAAATAAAAAATAGTGTCTTCAAATTACGTGAGGTGCTGAGGGGCATCTCATCAATAGAAGAGGGAAACTGAACTCCTGGAAACGGTACTTCCGGAGCTCCCCTTTTGTTTACCTAATGATTAAAAACATGAAGGCCAACTAGAAGAGAAAGCTTACAAAGCCATATTGCTGAGGTAGGCCATCAACCTGAACGTATGGATTGATTTATTTCCTTGCATGCTCTGAGAAAATGGCCACTTGTCGCTTTCTGTTGTTAATAAAGAGGTCACTTTATCATTAAGCCTTTGAATCTGCATTTAATGGCTAAAGCAGATGGTTATAATTTCTGGCTTAGTGTGGCCACCTTATTAATAACAAAGAACTGATGGAAAGGAAAAGGCTTCTTCATTTTTAACTCCAGAAGCATAACACAAATGTTTTCCAGCCTTTCTTTGTGTGGGAGCAGACCTAGTGACTGCAGTAAGATCCTGTTACACATTTGAAAAAAAAACTTTTTCAGAGTGGTGGTAACTCCATTTGAATCCTTCTTTTGTTAAACTTTAAAGGGACACCATAACTATGTGCTCCCCCCTTTTTGGGGAAGGTATTTTGAAGGAAGCTCCAGGATTATATTTAAAAGTAAATTAATATTTTAATAACATAAAGAAAACAGTAGACAACATCCACCTCATTTCAGATAGTGGAGGTCTGTGGTACTTTCTAAAATTAGTCTTTTTGCTTACACTATTTTAAACTGGTTTTTGGATTTAATTACTAGGATTGGATGAATGTATCGTGTCTTATTTTGATTCTTTTTAAATTCACTTGGAGTTTGTGGAAAAAAAACAAACAATGGCAGAAATGTGTGGTAGTAGATTTCGGCTTGATTTCATTGAGTACCTACACTCCCCTATAATGGAGAAGAATTTGAAATCACCATGATTACACTGGCAATTTTTTGTTACATTCTAGCATTTTGGACAGTTTGGGAACAACTTACATTCATGAAGACAGAATGATTTAGAATCCTAGTGCACCTGGTAAACAAGGCACAGAAATTCTGGGAACCCTTCACATAAGGCTCAGAAGAGCACTTTAATTGATTGACTTACCCTAAGACTTATTTATATTTCAGGCTATTTGCCATATCCTGGGGTCTGTAATGGCAATGAACTCCCAATCCGTTAGATGAGTAGAATGTGGTGAGTGTGATGTGCCTGCCTCTGAAATAAGGAAAAAGCACTAAATTTTAGAGATAGAAAAATCTTCAAAGATTACTTTATATACTTGTTCTAAGGTTTTTTTGTTTGTTCTGTTTTCTTTTGCTACTAATGTTGCCTTTAAGAAGAGCTCTCCATGAACCCATATTTATAAATAGTTTGAATTTCAGATTATTAACAATAATTATTTGGTTTTTCCATTTTTATTAATCAAAGACATGTGTAACAATCCATTCAGTTCACTTGGTCATTCACTTTGTTCATTTATTCATTTTTTTTCAACATTTAGTCTGTATCACTTTTTAAAACATTATTTATTTATTTATTTGGGGGGGGGCACATGCACAAGCAAGGGGAGTAGCAGAGAGAAGGAGAAGCAGACTTCCCACTGAACAGGGAGCCTGAAGTGGGGCTCGATCCAAGGACTCTGGGATCATGACCTGAGCCCAAGGCAGATGCTTAACCGACTGAGCTACCCAGGTGCCCCTCTGTATCACTTTTTATTTAGGCACTGTGCTGGGGCCTCGGGATGCAGAGGAGTGGTGATGGCCGTCAGACTTGTTACTGTGCCCGAAAGAGTGGGTGGGCGATTGTTATTCCCTGCCTTCTCAGACTCCTGGATATCTAGACCAATCCATGGCTAAGCCATCATGCTTTGTTTTCTTTTTTTTTTTAATATTGAAATATTCATAAACATATGGAAAAACAGAACCAAAAAAAATGACAAATTCCTTTTCAGATACAAACATTTTGCCAGATTTGCCTCAGTTTTTTTTTTTTTTTTTCTTTAAGAAAGAAAATTTTATAGATACAACGTAAGCTCTCTACTATCCTTCCTAAATACTCTTTCTTTTCTTCTTTGGAGATCATCTCTCAGCTAAATTTAATGTGTTTTTATTTCCATGCATGTTTTTATGTTTTGGCTGCTAAGTATGTATAAATCCACAAATGATAACATGGTTTTGCTTTTGCCAATTTTTAACATTTTTTTTTTTTTTTTTTTTTTGACAGAGAGTGTGTGTGCAGGTGCGAAAGAGCGGGAATGGGAGTGGCGGTGGGGAGGGACAGAAGGAGAGGGAGAGAGAGAATCTTTTTTTTTTTTTAAGATTTTATTTATTTATTAGTTAGAGAGAGCGAGCACAGGCAGACAGAGAGGCAGGCAGAGGCAGACGGAGAAGCAGGCTCCCTGCCGAGCAAGCAGCCCGATACGGGACTCTATTCCAGGACGCTGGGATCATGACCTGAGCCGAAGGCAGCCGCTTAACCAACTGAGCCACCCAGGCGTCCCAGAGAGAGAGAATCTTAAGCAGGCTCCACGTTCAGTGAGCCTGAGGTGGGGCTTGATCTCATAACCTTGAGATCATGACCTGAGTGGAAATCATGAGTTGGATGCTTATAACTGACTAAGCCACCTAGGCGCACCCCCCCCCCGATTTTTGTAAATTTTATATAAATGGCAGCTTACTGTGCCTGACCTTCCACACCTTACTCTTTTTGTTAAGTGTTTGATATTTAATCTTGTTAATTTAGGAACTACATGTTAATCTAGAAAGTTATTTTGGTAGTATGGTAGTAACTATTAATTGACCATTTCACAATGAATCTACTTATTCTCCTGTTTTCATTTTTTTTTTATTATAAACAATGCTGCTTTGAAAAATTTTGACTTACCTTTCTGTGAACATGTGGGAAAATTTCTCCTGTATACCTAGGAATACGGTGGCGTGTGAGTGTCTTTGGCTTACTAGGTGTTGCTGAACTGTGTTCCAAATGCCTTGTGCCAGTGTGAACTCCTGCCTACGGTAAGAGTCCTTTATGCTCCTCACTTTCTCTGACTCTTGGTTTAGAAGTATTTTTAGATTTTGCTCATTTGGTGGGTATGAACTATACTGTCACAATTGGGTGTACAGAGATGTGTCAAAAGTTGAGTGAAGACATTGAGCAGAGACTGGAGATTTCTCCTTTTCCTCCTGCTCCAGCTATATTACAAGGCAAGGTTGAGTTTCTGGTTGAGTAGGGTCCTCATCATCAAGGCTTCTTTGGCCTTAATGAGCTTGGTCTGCATTGATTGTACACAGGACATCTTCTTGTGGACCTTCCAAAGGAAAATGAAGACGCAAAATCCAAACTCCTGGAATTTATGGTGGAGGTGGGTAGCAGTGGTCACTATGGCCTGACTTAGGGTTGATTCATTGTAGGAGACCTGGTCTCTGCTCTAGCAGAGACTGCTGTCAGCTTGTCTTTGGGCTTTCGTGTTCTTAACCCATTAAACGAGAAGTTGGATTACTCATTCTTTCTTCAAGTGCTAATTTTTTTTTGTCTCAAAATTCTGTGTTTCTAAATAGTAATGTCCCTTGGTACTGTGAAATGTTTTTGAGTCACTGATGCTCAGTTTGTCTTGAGAACAGAAGAACTTAGGCAGGAGCCATCCGTAAGTCCATAAGTGAAGAACAGATAAAAACACAAAAAAGTCACCTTTGAAATTGCAACCAAAATTAAATTCCTGTAGAGAAAAGGTCATCGTCACTCATGCATTAAGACAATAGTGGAGACAGCAGAGCAATGTATAAACTGTGAGTGATTATTCCCCTCACTGCTCCATTTTTCTGTTTTACAAATTTTCTTTAATGGTCACATAGTAATATTCTTGGAATAAAATAATAAACATATGCAAACAATTATAAGCTCATTTGTTGGAAAAAAGAATGTGATTTACACAAAACATGTGTTGGGCAAAGGAGGAACACCTGTATATGAAAAATGATTTGTAATAATTTCTTAGATAATTCCTATAATCCTTTCCTGGGTTAAAGTTGGTGGATGATAAGTGTCTTTCTTTATGTATTGCTGTTGGAAATACCCAGGGAAGATGAAAAACAGCTAGACCAGCATCTTACATAAAAGCAGTGGTGAAACTGAACGTAGTAGAATTCGACCATCTCTCAGTAGGTTTTAAGACCAAGAAAGAAGTGGAAAGCACTAGGGAGAAGATTTTAACCATTAGGTCATGTAGATGAACCTAGCCCAAAGGTATGTGACAAACCCATACTATTTGTCAGAGCAACAATAAGACTGGGAGTAACCATAATGTTTATTACATTGAGCATCAAATATCTGCATTTTCTTTCAATGCTGGGGCAACCGTGGAAGGTAGACTATCCTGATGGATACTGAGGGTTTGCCCCACATGAGGGGCCAGTCAGTGGTACCATGTGGATTTGTGCCAGCCTACTTAACTCTGCTAAGGCACGTGTGTGCACGCTTGCCCTGGGAAGCTCCCCTTATATAGACCTGCACGTTGCCTCCTTGTAACTTTTCCACATGTTTGTTCCCATTCTGCCCTCCTGAGTGCTCAGCAGCAGAAGTCTGCTTCTTTCTTTCACATGATAGCCCTTCACATCACCGAGGAGGGTTCTCGTGCCCATTTTTCAACCACCCCCTACCTCAGTCTGTCATTTCTGAAAAACATGGAAAGGTGTTTTTATTCACAGATGCCTTGGGAAATTTCATGGTTTTTAGACTCATGCTGAGTTTGTCCAGATGTGCCAATATTTGTCTTATATGATATAAATTAATTGTCTAGAAGAGGAAGAAACCTTTGTAGGCACTTACTCACTAATGCAAACCAGTTCCTTTGGGTATTGGTGGAAGGGAAAAAAATTCAAAATGAACCAGATCATTTTCACTGGGAGAGTGTAGAATTCACTTCCTGCTTTTTAGGACAAATCTGTAGCATGACAGTTCAGTATTACCACATATTTTCACCATGGGAAACTCAGGCTGACAACTGTAATAGAGCCCAGCTTTTATGTGAGGACATTGCAGAGATGGAGAAAGCGAGATACTCTTCTATTTTATTACCAAGATCCATGACCCTGTGTTTACAGCATAAGGTGGCAAAGAAATTTACAGCTCCCAGACTTAGAAGATAAATAATTGTGTCAATATTGAGTAAGGCTTAAATTTATGGAAAAACACACTCTTAGGGAGAGGATTTTTTTTTTTTTAAGATTTTTTTATTTATTTGAGAGAGAGAAAGACAGAGAGAGAAAGCATGAGCAGGGGGTAGGGGCAGAGGGAGAGAGAGAAGCAGATTCCCTACTGAGGAGGAAGCCCAATGTGGGGCTTGATCCCAGGACCCCGAGATCATGACCTGAGCTGAAGGCAGGCACTTAACTGACTGAGGCACCCAGGTGTCCCAGGGAGAGGAATTACAAGAATAAACTAGTGTTACATTGTCAGTGCCAGGCATATATGCACCTGTGTCCTCTCTGAGACCCAGAAGGAAAAAAGCTCTCCAGTGTGGCTGAACCTCAAGATATTAGTAATAGTCATGACCCCTCCACTCCCCTCTTCACAGTTATCAACTTCAGCGACTGCTGTTTCTAATGTTTCTTTGAACGCCTATGATGTACATGGCAACGTGCCTTGCATCGATTTATCTCAATGAATTCTCAAAATTCAGAAAGCAGGTACTGTCGTTAGCCTCGTTTTACAGATGAGAAAACCGAGGGGTTAGGTATCCTGCCCGAGATCATGTACCTTGCGCGTAGCAGAGCGAGAGTCTTAGCTCATGCTTCGCTCCTATACCTTGTTTCTTTCTTGGCAAAACAGGCTATACATTGAACATTAAGCAGTGCACTGGGGACACATTAAGAAGTCTTTCATTGTAAATGAACATGAGTGAACATTTTCCCAGTGTGAGATTTTCTTAGAGCCTCATTCTTAGAAAACTATTAAACTAAGCCTTATTATATTATTTATTATATATATATTATATATAATATATATTATATATTAATATATGTATTATTATTTATTATATTATTATATTTGGATGTGGAAACATCCAAATATACCTCTTCTATATTAATATAATTCTCTATTAAAATCACAGCATGAAGTGGTTCACCCTAAGAGATAAAGGCAACACAATTTACTGTAAATCTTACCAGTTTCTCACGGTTAGGATGACATGAATTTTAGCTAGCCCTGTCCCTAACCCTCCCTGTGGCATTGGTCTTGCCTCTTACTCAGTCTGGGTCTCAGTGTTCCTATCTAATTCCTTCTAGATTTGCATAATACAGAATGTATAAGGTTTGCTAGATTCAGGAAAAATAAAGTGTCTTTGTTCTTTAATGAAAAAAACAAACCAGATACCCAATCTCTGCCAATTTCTTGCTTTAAATTTGTTTTAAAGATTTTATTGATTTATTTGAGGGAGCAAGGAAGAGAATGAACAGTGGGGAGGGGCAGAGGGGGAGAAAGAGAGAGAGAGAGAGAAAAAAGCAGACTCCCCACTGAGCAGGAAGCTTGTTGCGGGGCTCAATCCCAAGACCTTGGAGAACATGACCTGAGCTGAAGGCAGACACTTAACCTATGGAGCCTCCAAGGCTCCCTTCTTGCTTTAAATTTTTTTTTTTATTGACAGAAGCTAAGGACATACTACTGTCTGCTGCCCATCTCTTTTAAGTCATTTCTCCAACAAATTTGTCAGGGCTTATCTCAGTCTGTTTAGGTATGGCTGATTGCCTGGAAGGAGGACGTCCTGACTTCTTCCTCATGTGGATTAGTGAATTGAAATCCATTGAAAAACTGCTTGGCTTCTTGCTTCTTTCCTTGGTGGACTTTGCCACTTATTTTCCTGAAGCGCTTTTTGGCAGTCACATCTGAAAGCGGGACAGGATGGAGATTTTAGAAATGGGTGATAGTTGTCTGTCTCATGAATTTCTTCTCTGTTTGCTTCCTTCTCCAGCCCAGTTAAGTGCCCTCTTCTCCCAGCACTTGAACACACATCCATTAGAGTTTATCTTGAAGGGTAGTTAGTAGCCATTTCTCTTTGCCTTCTCTGGATTATAAAACCATCAGGGGTATAGACAGAACATGCCTGTGCTTAGCTAGTATCTGGCATGTTCAACAAATGGTGAATGAATGAAGAAAGAAGGAAAAAGGCTTCATTTCTAAATATATACTAGTGAACAATGCTTTAAGTTCTACGAAAATACTCACTTATGAAAGCGACGATTCAGATGTTTCCTCTTTGACCATTCTTTACCTGATCTCCCCTGCCTGAAATCCTGAAGTAGTCTTTTCCTCTCCTCTGAACAGTTAGGTGTGCTATGTGTTTGGCAATTAATGATATAGTGCCTCATGACATTTTTTCCTATTTTATAATGTTTTCTGATTTTCAATTATTTTACGACTTTTTTTATTATAATTTGTTTCCTCACTAAGGTTGTAAATTATTAGATGACAGAAATAGATACTGCATTTTTATTATTAAAATTTATTAATATTAATGTTTATTAATAGTAATTAAATGTGACAGTTTTCCTGTTTGTATTTTAAATTCTATTTTCTGTGTTTCATTCTGGATAGTTTTGATTTTTGTGTTTATAGGTTCGCTAATCTCTCTTTTTGGTAACATCTAATATGATATTAATCTAATCCAGAATATTTATCATCTCATACATTGTAGATTTCCTCTAGAAATTTGATTTGAGTCTTTTTCATACCTTCAAAGTCTCTACTTGTTTTTCAGCATGTGGGATATGATTATAAGAACTGTTTTAATGTCCTTGTCTGCTAATTCTCACATCTGTTGTCAGTTCTGGGTCACTTTTGGTTGATTGATTTTTTTCTCCCTATCAGAAGTTGTATATTCCTGCTTTTTTGTATGCCCAGTAATTTTTGATTGGATATCAGGTGTGAGTTTCACCTTGTTGGATTCTAGATATTTTTGTATTTCTGTAATATTCTTTGTTCTGGGATGCAGTTAAGTTGCTTAGAAGCAGTTTGATTCATCTGGGTCTTGATTTTAAGAGTCATTAGGCAGGACTGGTACAATACTCAGTTGAGGACTAATCATTCCTCACGATAGACACAAAGCCTTTCTGTGTACTCCTCCCAGTGTTTGGGGAATCATGGAGTTTTCCATTTGGAACCATCCTTACGGATGTTTTTTCCCTGCAGCCTTGGGTAGTGGCCTCACATGCGTGCCCCGAACAGTGTTCCGCTGAGGACTGAGAACTTCCTTTGGGTCTCTGAGTAGCTCTCCCTTATCTGGTACGCTGCCTTTTTCTTTTTATCATCTAACACTTTTATTTATTGATGAAATGTAAAAACCCAAGTCTCTTAAACCTACACAGTCTCTCAAAATATGTGACTGTGTCCACAAGACAGATTTCTAGTTGTCTCAGTCTCCCTGGACTGTTACCTTCCTTTACTCCCCAGGATGTCCACTTGAGTTCTCCCTTCCCCCACACACCTCCACCTGGAAGCCCTCTCGGCTAGTAAGTGGGGGCTCAGTTTGTTCCTCCAGCCCTTTGCTGCTTGTTATCCAGCTCTTGACAAATGGTCAAGGGACAATGGTCCCTGTAACTCCGTCTTGGCCAGAAGTGGAAGTGATCCATTTAATTCTTTTGCCTTGACTTATCCTCCATTCTCAGTTTCTAAACCTCACCTTTCCTGACTCCATGACCCTGGGAGAGGAGTGCTGCTTCCTCTGTGTCTCCATCAGACCTATGCTCGCCAGCACAGCAATCACCTCCCGGTGCTATTATTCTGGTTTTTGCTCTCTCTTTCTCCATTAGATGTTTTTTTGCTTGAGGGGAGAGAGTGTCTTTTATCTGGTTTTCCCATACCTCAGGTAGTCCAGGCATTTGACAATTGTTGGATAAGCATTTGTTGAACGAATGAATGAACAAATAGGATTCAGTTTTCTAAGTATTGGTTTCTGAACAACGTTCAGAAGCTTCTTTTTAACAGAAGATGGACTGTATGTTCATATGTGCAGTCTTTTAAATTTTTAGATAATCTATTGTTTTTGACGGCTTAGACCTGGTTTTTATCTGTTTTCTGGTAGCCTCTTAGTCCATCTAGTTAGTGCTTAAATAAAATGTGAAAGTAAATAACGAAGAATAGAATAACCATATTATAGCTAATTAAATGAGGGCTTACTTTTAGGTAATCCATGTTATGGTTGAGCCTCAGGTGCGGTGTACCCCGAGTCTGAAATTTGGTGAGGTGGTGCTCTTATCTCAAGTGGCTTTTCCATGTTGGATGTACTTGGATATCTGTTATCTGAGGAGACCACAACTGGTCTGCAAATAGCGGTGAGTCTGGGCATTCTTATCAACTAGAGACAATTGACAGTGGATATGTGCCACTGGGGCCATGGTCAAGTGCAAGTCCATACTATATTTGGGTCTTTTAGAGTTGGTAGAATGAACCATATTTGGTAAGCCTCTTAAGACTATCTTGTTCTATTTCCTCAGCAGCTTTTGGTTACCGGAGGTGCCTCTGGAGTCCTCCCTTTCTCCATTGCCATCCCTATTGCACAGTTGGCACGATGGCAGTAGGTGGAGGCTTGTGTTCCTCTAGACTCAGTATTTTTTTCCTAAGTAGGGATAGTGAGATTTAACTTGGTAGGTTGCCGTGATGATGAAATGAAATAATAAATGTACGGTGCCTATCATGGTTCCAGGCGCACAGGCTCCCCCTTTTCCCTCCCCCCACAGCCTCATCTAAAAGGTAGCTGTCTGCCTCTGATGTTGAACTGTATCGACTGTCTACCAATATACAGACAGATGGAGTTATTCTCTCTGTATCTCTTAGCAGCTTTTCCTTTAAGGTTTAATGTGCATTCCTTTACTTTCAGACCAGATGTTTATTTTCCTGAAATGGTATTTTCTTGACTTAAAATACAGTCTTCTGCTCTTCTTTGTTTTTACCGCTTTGCCTGGTGATCAGATTGTCTAAAGCTATCTTTGTCCTTCTTCCTTCTAATCCATGGCCAAGGCAGGGGGTGGCTTTAATTTATAGAAGCACTCTGCCTTACTTAAGCGATTTCTCATTCTACCTCTCCATTATTGATTAAACCTCTCCCTGATGCACAAATGAAGACTGAGTGTATTTTGCATATTTTCCTAGAATGGCACAGTGATTCTGTGGCTAAACCAAGATTAGACCTTGCAAGTTCTAAAAATCTGAACTTTTGCTTTAAAGAGTGAACTGTGTTGGCTCCAAAACTGCTCGTTGAATTTAACTTTCAAGTGTACTTTGTATTTAAATCTGATGATAGTGTTGTTTTTCCTTTTGTGTTGTTTAAATGAAGGAATTCAACTTTTCTTTGCCAGTCTGGTCCAGCTGCCCTGACTGTGACCTAGGCAGCAAGTTTCTTGATGTTGTCAAGAATGCTAATTAAGATATTTATTCTCTTTTGCCCTCCTGTTTATGATGCTTGTAATTATGTCTATTAGATGGTAAGCTCTGTTATCTCCCACTGTAATGAGTATAGCACTCTATACACAGATTATGAATGTGTGAGTGTGTACGTGAAGAAATCAACTATATTTATATAGTTACTGCTTTCAAAGTCTCCAGGTTAGTGGTCGAAATATATGTGGTCTTGGGATATGAGGTGGGATAATTGAATATGAAATGAAACTGTGTTAGGATAGTCAAAGGCCTTTTGGTGCCTTTGTGCAAATTAGAAAAGCTGCCCCTTCCTTTTTGCATCTGCTGTCCCCGGCCAAAGTGCTCATTGTGGCTGGAGGATTTCTAGATGGAATTTTGTCCTCACTTGCTCCCTGGGCAGGACCCATCCAGCAGAGCTGTAGGAGGATCCTCTGACTTTTGTTTTCAGACTGTCTGTGGGTTTTGGTGTCATGTGGTCTCAAGGAGGGCAGTTGCCCTTATCCTAGTCAGTGTTTCCTTGAAGAGCAAGCCTGATGAGCATGAGAATCCTTCATTCTATCTTTTGGACTCTTTTGTGATGCTTCTATCTGCCTCCCCAACTTCAAAAATTAATTTTCTCTGTGAGATTTCTCTGTTTTGTTGAAGATTTGGAGCAGAATGCTCTGTGCCTTGCTGCTTTATTAGCTTCTCCCATTTCCATGGAGTCAAGGACAGTCACCCATCTGAGTGTTTGAGGTTCCTCTCGTACTGGCCTTACTCTAGACATTCAATCACATTTCTTTGTGTTCTTCCAAAGACAAGCCTTGACTTGGCCTTGCTCTTCTCCTCAGGCCATTGATCACAGTGGGCACATCACTCATAATTCCTGGCTATGGCCCGTGTGTCTCCCTTTGTCTGGATGCCTTCTGCTGCCTCTACTAATTCTGTAGAATCCCTTCTGTTCTTTAAAGCCCACTTTAAAGTAGCTACTCTTTAATGAAGTAATGCTACTCCCTCCCCCTAGACCCCCCTTGAGTCATTCTACAAAGCCTATTTGATTTTTTAAGTTGAATATTAAATATTTAGTCAGATGTGAGCATCCATTGATTCCTTAGAATGGTGCCCAGCACATCGTTCATGCTTAGTACTGAGAGTACTTAGTGGTTGTGATTGTTTAATTTGGATCACTTCATTCATTCATTCATTCATTCATTCATTCACCAGGCAAATGTCCCGTCTGCAGGGGCTGCTCCAGGTCTGGGGATGCAGAAATGGACTTGCAGAAATGCAGAAAAGGACTCTGAGCTTGGGTACAAGCAGCAGGGATGATCCCCTGCTAGTTCACTGGAGAGGGATACTGTGGTAGCGGTAGGACAGTCTTCAGGCTCTCCCAGTTGCCATACTCTAGGCTTCTAAGGTGCCCTCCTCCTATGTCCTGGTCAGCATGAGAGACAGAAGGAGAACAGGCTTCGCATTGGGTGGATGTGGATTTGAATCCCAGCTGCTCTGTGTGTTAGCTCTGACCTTCAGCCCCTGCCTCTTAAAATGGGGATGACAGAGTAGTTGCCACAAGTCATTATGAATGAGGTCCTGGGCTAAGTGCTTTACACTTGTGATTTTATGGACTCCTACTTTATTTTACAGATGAAGAACCAGGGGCACAGAAGGGTGAAAAAAATGGCCTGAGGGCTAGAGCTTTGAGCTGAGCCCAGGCCTGTCAGAGAGCAGAAGCCACATTCCTCCTCATCATGTAGTATCATGCTATGTCATGCTATGTCATGTTAAGATCCCTGGCATACAAGGTCAGAATAGACATCTATGATTATTTTTTTTTAAAGATTTTATTTATTTATTTGGCAGACAAAGATCACAAGTAGGCAGAGAGGCAGGCAGAGAGAGAGGAGGAAGCAGGCTCCTTGCTGAGCAGAGAGCCCGATGCGGGGCTTGATCCCGGGACCTTGGGATCATGACCTGAGTTGAAGGCAGAGGCTTTAAGCCATTGAGCCACCCAGTCTCCCTGACATCTATGATTATTATTGTTACTTTTATTTTTCTCTAATTTACACTTTTCTTCACCATGCTGCCTAGCACTGAGTCATAGACATTATAGCTCTTCAATAAAACTTGATTGGATTTAATTGGTTATGGGTTTTATGTGTGGAAAGGTGGGTAACTCTGAATCTCCCAAAGGAAATGCGTAAGAGAATACTGCTTTAAAGTGGCAGAAGTTAAGACAATATGAAATAGCAGCCATCGAAGCAAACCAGTTAATGAGATTCTGTATTGGAAAGTTGGAAAGAAATTAAAAAGAATTGAAGAAACAGTCTGGCAGTTGACGATACTTAGAAATTTTCTGGCCAGCAGATAGTATTCTTGAGCAAAAGCAACAGAGATGATGAATTACTTAGTTATGTGGCCCTGCCTCCTAATGATGACAGACAGAGAGGAGGCTTTAAACTTTAAAGTGTAAAAAGAAATTTGTCCTTCTGCCATTTCTTCCTTTACCTGACACCAAGTTGGTCACGACCAGAGGATTCTGTTTTTCCTGATGCTGTTTTGAGTGAGTTGGCTTAAGTTGTCTTGAAAATGGCTGTACCAGAAAATAAAAGCCTTTCTTTCTTCGGAAAGGGGCTTTACTCTGGGGAAGAGCACAGCTTTCCAGGAGGAATCTGGGACCACTGAGACCAGAAACTTCTGTCTTTCTGACACCTCCCCAGTGTTGCTACACATTGGGATGTGGTGCCCAGAACTTTTATCTTAAAAAAATTTTTTTAAAAATTTATTTATTTTACAGAGACAGACATCTCAAGTAGGCGGAGAGGCAGGCAGAGAGAGAGAGAGAAGGGAAGCAGGCCCCCTGCCCAGCAGAGAGCCCGATGCGGGGCTCAATCCCAGGACCCTGAGACCATGACCTGAGCCAAAGGCAGAGACTTAACCCACTGAGCCACCCAGGCGCCCCCAGTGTGTTTTGGGAGGGCTTGTGATCGCCTTGCCATATAGTGAGCCTGGGAAACACAGTGGTTTTGGATTCTGCTTGGAGATGAGGGCACTTATCAACCAGGTGGAGAACCACCAGGATGTTGAGAAGGATGTTTAGTAGGTTTTGGGGAAACCTGGATATCCCCTCCGATCAGCCAGGAGGTTTGTATTGGGCTTTCTGTGACAACATAGGGCTTTGGAGGTGGGGTGGCCCTTTCTGACAAGTGTAGGGTTGATTTTATGTATTTGATGATGTGTACTAAAATAAAATTTTAAGAGGGCATTTTCTATAAAGAAAGTGAATGTTCGTGACATTTTCATTCAGCTCCAGCAATACATAATGGGTGTCACATAATTTCCATTTATTATCACCTTCTGCATTTCAGGATCTTTCTTCCTGTGAAGTATCAGTGAAATGCTGAGAAATATATTTTGCTTTGTTATAGGCAGGAGGTTTTCTTTCCCCTCTGTGTCTGATCCCTTTGCCAAATGCCTCGACTTTATGTCTTCCATAAGCCGTCTGATCTTCCTGTGGCCCTGGGAGAGGCATATCTTTGAAAGGAGCATTTTGAATAGAGAAAGCTGGCCCTTAGGGAGTGATGGCCAGGCTCCACAGCCTCTTGTTTTTTCCAGCCTGAAACTACACTCTGTCTCCTCTTGGGCCCTTCCTCGGCCTTTGAACATCTCCTTTTCTTTCTGTGTGTGAATTCTGCCCTTTGGTGGAGGTAGCATTTGCCACTTAATTCTGATCTAAACATGTGGCTGCTCTGTGCCTCGGTGTCATCATCTGTAAAATGGGGCTTTATTTCCTGCCCTATGTCAAGGTTACCAGGAAGATTAAGTGACAATGTCCAAAGAAGCCTTTTAAGAATTATCCCGTGTACTATAAGTGTAGAACAACGTAATTGACTATAACTTCTATTAGTTAGTTCTGTTTTGTGACCTCATAAAATTTGACTCCTTTGGGCTCTATTGAGGGTCGCACTTTGTCTTGTCATCTTGTCTTGGAAAAGTTAAATGCTGACCCCCAGGTGGGAAGCCGTATAAGGTAAGGTAGACGTAGGTCAAGGGCTCAGGTCTCCTGATTCATGGACCAGCAGCATGCTCAAGCTTGATGGCTGCTTTATCATTGGCATCATGTTTTCCGTGAGTGGGATAGCACAGTCTCATCTTGGGGCTTAAAATAATACCTTAGAGGAAGCACAGAACATAGTGCCACTTGGGTTCATCTTAACCCCCATTTATTGTTGGCTTCTGTGTCTCCATGTGCTGGGCTGGGCAGAGGGTAGGAAGACGCAGGTGACTAGGTTCTGGCCTTCAGAGGCCTCCGGTCTACTGGAAGGAGGCTGATGAGCAAAAAAGCATCCCAGAATCCAAGTTCTTGTTTCTGCTCTTTACTCCCAGGGTCTAGCTGGGCAAGTGATGCACATCTCCGAGTTTAGGTGTCCCAGCTGTATCATGAGGGCACTGGCCTGGATGCCACCAGCACTGAGGCATCTTCTCATTTGTCGCCATTATGGGTCTGTGACACATCAAAGCTGCGTGCTGGCCAGGACTTCACAAACGAATGGCATGTTTTTCTTAATCATCATCCATGATAAATTTCACAGGCTAACTGCATTCTCTTCTCACTGACACTACCATCATATCGAAACATAGCTGTGACCCCTTTTTAGTTAACCAGGCAACTTTGCAATGATAGCATAAAAGGGGGCGTTTGGTGGTGATTTAAGAGGGGGCATGAAAGTTAATGCCAGCGCTAATGACTACTCTCTGCACTTCTATAGTGCCTTTCTGATAGGAAGCTTTGTAATATTAGGCCATTTTCCTAATAGGGTAATAATAGCAGCTAACATTGATTTCGCGGTTGCCCCTGTGCTAGGAAGGTGTTGTTGTAAGTGCTTTCCATATAAAGGCTCATTTATCTTTACAACAGTTTGAACTACCTCTGCCTCTGTCCTGGGGTAAGGAAAACAGGGGTGCTGAGCAGTAAGGAAAACTTGGTTAAGATCAGCCAGCTCTAGGAGACCGAGGCAGGATCAGAAGCCTCTGTAGCTGCACTTTTCATGGCTGCACTCTCGCCTAAAACCCGAGCTGCTCACTCGCAGCTCATGTCTGAGAACCTGGGGAGACTCTCTTGTTCAAAATAAGCAAGCAGCTGGGGCGCCTGGGTGGCTCAGTGGGTTAAGCCTCTGCCTTCGGCTCAGGTCATGATCTTGGGGTTCTGGGATTGAGCCCCGCTTCGGGCTCTCTGCTCCTTGGGGAGCCTGCTTCCCCCCACCCTCTGCCTGCCTCTCTGCCTACTTGTGATCTCTCTCTCTCTGTCAAATAAATAAATAAAAATCTTTAAAATAAAAAAAAGGAGAAAAATAAGCAAGCAGCTGCATCATCTTACCTGCAGTTCTACACTGGGCCGGATCCGTAAGCGGAAGCATTCGTACTTACTCTGTGCAGGTGTACTCAGTCTGGATTTTATGTCTCAGGTGACTCATGAACCCTTGGAAATTGTGTGCAAATTGCATTTATGTGTCCGTGTGTGTTGGTGTGAGTGGGGGAGGCTGCTTGGCGATTTCCTGCCCGTTATCAGAGCGGGCTGCCCCCTCCCACCACTGGCGTAATTCAGGCCATGCAGGTCCTTGTCAGCCCTAAATTTGTGTTGCTATTCCAGGCTGGAAGTTGGGGTATAACCACCCACTGAATGATCGCATGGCTGTTGGTACGCAGAAGAACAGACTTCCCACATGTCCCTCCACTGCTCACACCTTTGTTGCTTTGGTACAGTTGAGCGATGCCTTTTTTTGTCCTTAAAGACTTCCAAAATTTTCAGTCATTTTTTCCCTCTCAACAGTTTGGAACCTCAGGTTTTAAGGGCTTTTTGTTTTGTTTTGTTTTACTTCTTCCATATAGGTTTTGTTCAGAAATCAGATGTTCCTGAGCTGTTCGTTACTCATCCAACCCATGAGTTCAGTTTCTCATTTAACTTTTATGACTTTGTTGTTGCTGTTGTTAAGTCCTTTCAAAACCACGTGAGAATGGCTTAATGTATACTAACATAAGAACAGGATAGTAAAACTAGGAAATCCAACAGGACACACACATGCACACACACACACACACACACACACACTCACTCATAGGCAATTTAGCGAGTTCTCTTCACAGAAATTGAGTGTATCTTCTAGGGAAAACATTGTAAGGATGTTATCATTTTGATAACTGTGTTATTTGGTATCACCTAGCCTTTCCTAGTCTCTGTTTATAGTTGATTACTTGAGATCTTTTTAGGGATGAAAATGGATGACACTTAGGTTAGAGATGGCAAAATCCACTACAGAGTAGTTTTGTTACGCTTTTGGTTTAGATGAGTAATACAACTGGCCTGTTTTGCTGTCATCTGTAAAACTTTATCATCTATCTTATCCTCATTCACTACAACAAACTTTGAATATTACTTCAGTGTGATCTTTAAGGATGTGAAGGAGACACGCTTGGGTTCTGATTCCAGCTCGGTTGTTTACAAGCCGTGTGACTCTGAGCAAGTTTATTTAATCTCTTGGAATCCTCTTTTCCTCATCTCTAAAAGGGGAAAGTAATAATTATATGTTGCTCAAAGGAGTGTGAGGAGTGTTATCAGGCATGTTTCTACATTTACTATAAGCTTCTCCCACAGTAAGCATTTTGTAAATGATTGTTGTTGATTTTATACTTTTTGATTTTTTTGGATTATTTTTTAGGATGATTGTTGTCATTATAATAACATATTACACACACACACACACATATGATATCATCAGTCTCACCATTAAATCAATATGTGTAATTATGCCTAGTACAGTTCCTGGCACATGAATAGGCACCAAACAAATATTTTTTTGGATTTGATGGTCCATCGTTAGCTTTTGTGACCAAATCAGACTAGGGGTACCTTTTTATTTATTAGATTAACAAGGATGAAACTGCTAGATGGAACAAATGAAGGCTCTACCTTTAAGTCAACAAACTTGGTAGCAAGGTAATCTTGAAAGCCAGCAATGAAGTGTGGCCCGTCTGGTGGGGGAAAACAAACAAACCCCAAGAACCCTGAAGCTGTTTTAAGGAGCAGCAGTTTCCTCGTCACTGTGATGGTGGAAATTTTCCTTCTCTCCCTCGAAGGAGGAGAGGGGAGGAGCATGGGGCAGAAAGGTTACTGGTCGTGTTCATTAATTTTCTTTCAAGAACTGCCACATGTCACCAGGCTGGCCCCTGGCACCAGCGCTGTTTGGCTGTCTTCTGTTTGCCCACGAGAAGCCAAAATGTTACGTCGGCGGAGCTTACTAGATCTGACAGAGAAATTCTTCACGTCTGGCCTGGATGTCTAAGTAAATTTGGTGTACTTCTTGTGGTCTGGGGCAAATGCTGGAAGCTATTAGGATTCTGAACAAAACCCTCTATTCAAAGACTGCTCGTTTCCTGCTGGGGTAATCCAAGTATCAAACACGAAGAAATATGGGCAAGGAGAATGCGGCTGTTCAGTGCAGAACCCACCAAGGTGTCTACGACATCTCCCCAAATGACTTAGAATGTTACTTCCACTTGATCATCTTGAATAAGTGGTGTCTTTTGAAAAGAAGAGCTCTCCTTTTCCTGCATCAAGTATGGAGGAAAACCGCTTGGATTTCCTCCCATCATTCAAAGCGGGGACAGGGCGGCTTGCTCCCTCCCTTGAAGTTCTAGAGACCTCCGTTTCTGTTTTTTTGTTTGTTTGTTTTGCTTTGTTTTTTGTTTTCTCATCATTTCTTTTTGAGTTTTCCAAAGTCAGAAGGTATCTTTCATTAGCTCTGGCTGTGGAGTCTACGTTTGAGAGACGAGGCCTGTCCAGGGGCTGGAAACTATTTTATTAAGAACCCTGTATGGAGAAGAAGTGATGGTTTATCTCATGAAATATCTGAGTTTGTCATAAACCGTTTCCTTTTGTACTGAAATTTATTTTCTGTGAAATTCCAGGTGTTCTTTTATATAGACTTGAAAGGAATAGATTTGGTAGTTCAGGGTTTTTTCCCCCCCCAAGAAGCCTATTTTCTTGTGATGGAGTAATTGAATGAAGAAATCAGATAACATAGGTGAAGTCATTGTATATTCATAGTGCAAACCATTATTTTAATTAATTGTCGTTACCCTGAGCTGTAGGGCCGGTTACACAGTTGAACGGTGGGCCTGCCGTGCTGTCCCGCCCCTGCTCTCCTGTCTGAGAACCCCAAGACAGTCTCTCTCTTGCCGGACTGCGCACTTACCGAGGACCGAGACAAAGCTTTATTCATCACGGCATTCCTAGTTTGTGGCACCACCGTAGGCAGACAATTAATGCTTTTTAAAAATGATGGAATGCGTATGGTGCTCTTGCAAAACCCAAATGTTAGATCAGGGGGTTTCACAAAACAAAACACCAGGGTTAGTTTACTGGACTTCTTCCTCTTATGTTTTCGGCTTCTTCTTCAGCTCCTGTCCATGCTTGGATCGTCTCTGAGAAGGTGTATGTAGGGAGTCCTGTGTTCTTTCATCATGAAGGAATCCAGCCGCATGACTTAATGGTCCCAATCTTGTTCCCTTCCCCGTAGGATCTGCGTGATATGTGAAATAGGGGACCGATAACACTGAATGGGAAAAATTAACCTATTCGGACAACTTTGAAGGAGTTCTAACCCGCGCGCGATAGCAGGCAGCCCGCCTGTCAGCAGACAGCCGTCCTGCCTTATGTCAGGGGTCACGTGGTGGTTCACGTTCAGAGAGTTTTTTTGTCTTTTCCTCCAAGTGATGCTGACCCCTCAGACGAAAATATTCCCCGTCTAATAAAAGTCAGAGCAAATTTATGGGCCTGCTCCTGACCACTTGTCCTTTATGCTTTAAAAGAAAAAATAAATCTAGGTTAAGATTCATAAGTTGCTGTTGGACGGTGTAAATGGTGGGGAGGGGCCAAATATTCCCCCATCCTTGGTTTGCCTGGTTTTTCTTAGTTCCAGCTGTCTTGGGGGGATACTAGAGCTTGGGGAGTGGAGGTTTCTGCAGAGAATGGTAAGGTAGTTAGATCTCTTTAGAAATACAAGCTGTCGCTCTCACTGCCTGGGGCTCCGTGCTTCAGTACCACACAGGAGGTCCCAGGTGGGGCTGAGGTGAGGCCAGTAATAAAAAAGTAGCCAAGGCACGTCAGGGTGAATCAATGGGGACTGAGTGAAAAGGAGGATGTTCTGTAATTACAAGCCCAGGAAAATATTAGAGCTGTCTTTTGTTGCCAACATTATGGCAGTTGTCCTTTCTACCTGTTCCCATGGGTTTTCTGTCATTTTATCATTCATTCTACAAGTGTTTACAAACTTCGTACCCTCTTCTGTTCACCACATACTTCAGATCTTACTTTAGACAGCTCATAAATGAATGTGTGTTGACTCACACATGGGTCTGGCCCTCAAGGACCCTGTCACCTGGTTAGAGAGATGAATATGAGGCCAAGAGGGGCTGGTCCATGGCATATGGCAGAATGCAGAGCAAAAGGGCTAGGGCTCTGGCAGACCTGGGTTCAAATTCAGGGGCTACCACTCATTAGGTCTTTTGACTTCAGCCAGTTGACTCAATCATGTTCAAGATTGGTTTCTAAGTCTTTCAATCATGCATAATGCATTCCCTTCCTGGAAGAGTTGAGTTAGGCTTTGAAAAAGCTGGGACAAGGGCCTTGGTACAGAGTAGGCACTAGCTACATGGCTGTTCTTATTATCTTACTGTAACCGCCCAGGGTCAGATGAGCTCCTATGTGAGCTTGAGGGTGGTGAAGGGACAGTATCAATGAAAGGACCAGGGGATTGATGGGTGGGGGGACATGCATCTGAGCTGAGCTTGGGGAGATGATACGATTTGGGAATGTGGGGAGGGCAGCAGAGAAGAAACTGTCTTCAAGACTTATTAGGTATTTTTATACTTTTTTTGGGCTTGTCTTTAGCAAATAGGCACCAATTTTGCATCATTTTTATTTGCAATATGTGAATCAGATCATCGTGTCACTTAAACTTTAGCATGGACCCCAGTGTCGAGAGTCCTGTATTTCTTCTGTTTTCTCCTGTTGCATCACAACCCTCTGTAAACAGCATCTATTGAATGATGGCGGGGTCTCATGTCCTAGCTGTGTTGAAATGTCCTGCCTTGAGTGGGGATGTCCCTCTGAATCCACTGTGATCAGTGGTGTTTTCTAAACACCTTTAAAAGTTGCCCAGACCCAAAGTTCTAGTTGCTTCTCAGAATAGTGAGAGCCTGGGGACATGTGAGCAGGATCATTGTCTGTGGCCTGTGCTTGGCAAACCCTCAACTATGTTAATGATAGTTGTGATTATTATTGATTATATGGAACTTCTAATAACTTAGAACTTTATTTACCAAAGATCCCTCACTCCTTGGTGAGTCTGAAAATGCTGGCATTAGCCTAGTGTTCTTCTGCACTGGCTTGTGGCTCATTTGGCTTGAGGTAACTTTGGCTCTTGTGCCTAGCCTGTGTGTGTGTGTGTGTGTGTGTGTGTGTGTGTGTGTGTGTGGTGTGTCCCTGTCTGTATCTGTCTGTCCCTGGTCTCTGTGCTAGCCTGCCAAGTACTTGAGATAATGCACACCTTAGATCTCTTGTCAGGCCTGCTATGAAGGGGCTCTGTGCTGCTGGACAGGCATAACTAGGAGGCCCTTAGCATCAGTCAGACTCACAGTGTGCTCTCCCCTTTGCACTTTCTGAGCTGAATCTTTTTCTTCCTTACATTCCCCTCCCCGCCCAGAACAGAACTTAGCTTTGTGGTGTCCGGTTGTTAGGAACCCAACCTGTATTCACTCTAGTTGTAATTTTGCTGGTCTTTCTTCTAGTAGGAGGGCAACCCTTGGAGAAGACCTCATTTTAGAATACTTGTTAAGCTCCAGGAGCAGGTAGTGTGCTGTCTATAAGATTTGGACCTGGACATTTAGAGCATATGATCAAAGGAGTCTTGCAACTCCACCTTGTTCCTTCTGAGGGAGTCAGAGGTAAGTAAGTAACACCACAGAGGTGTCCTAACTTGGAATTTTCTAAATGGTTAATGCTTGGCTGACATGTTATAAAGCTAATTTGTTTATACTTGTGTCATATAATTACACACTCTGTATATAACATGCTTTTGAAATTATTATTTATTACACAAATATTATAACAGAAACTGAACTCAAAACACAAGGAAAAATGTGTGTGGGCTCATCATTTGTACAAACCAAACCTTTTCTGTGTTTTTAGGCTCATTAAGTGTCCCTGTCCATGTATCTGTGACCGTATGGTTGACACTGTAGGCGTCATTTGGTATTCTCCTCTTTCCAGTTACCCACTCCACACACATCATTATGCTATTCATATGCTTTCAGAACTACTTATATTTGCATGCAAACATTTCGCTATTTTTATAGAACCTGTGTTTTAAACTTGGAGCATCTAGAGGAAGCTCCCACTCCTACCCCACCCAGGTACTTTCTTTTCTGTTCACGGTAAGAGGGGGAATTAAGGATGGTAGCAAGAAGGAACTGTCCAGGGTTCATTGTCCAAGGCTGTCCTTGGTACTTTCATCAGAAACCTAGAAGCACTGTCTATCAGAGTAAAACCTCTTTGCTTTTCACGTTCAAAGAAGGGATATTTGAGAATATTTAGAAAGAAATATTTGAGGCTATTTAGAAGAAACATCTGAAGGTCTCCTGAGACATCCAGGAGATAGACCTACATTATTACTTTAAGTGGAGGAAGTCAGGTGCAGGTAAATGGTGACTGAAGGAACCAGCCGCTTGGTTTATTCTGGAATGCTTTTGCACTTTGGGTTTGAATTCTTCTGATGTCCTAGGCACTTCTCTCTCTCTCTCTTTCTCTCTCTCTCTTCCCTTCCCCTCTCGTTCCCTCTCTTATATGTAAGAATGCAAACCTCCACAGACTGAAGATGGTTGTGTCAGAGAATAAGATGATAACTTGAATCTTTCTGAAAGTTCCCAAGGTGGGCATACTGCACATGATGCTTTCCGAAGGGAGTGAGAAGGATCTGGGAATGCAGCTAGGAGGGAGAGGCAGGGGGACCAGTGGAGTGGAGACGAGCAGTGGCTCGTCAGATAGCATGGTTCAGATTTTTGCTCTGGCACTGGTTTGGTGGCCTTGGGCAAATCGCTTAACATTTCTGAATATTTCTATGAGAAAGATAATTATAGTGCCTACCTCACAAGGTTGTGGTGAGATTAAATTGGATAATGTAAATAATGCTCTTAGCACAATGCCTGGCATAAATAGTAAGCATTCATTTGTCAAGTGTCATTACTATTTTTGTTATTTCCTGTTTTATACTACAGTCTTACAGCTTTCCAAACTGGTATCCCTGGACAGAGGTAATCTATGGGATCTGTAAACCTTGTTGGGTCTTCTAGTAAAGTCTAAGAGATGTAGAAAGTTCTGGTCATTGTAATGAGCACATGGTAGAGTCTTTGAAACAGGATACCCTCAGAGGAAGACTACCAGAAGGGGTGCTTGAAGCTGGAAAAGTTGGGTCTTCCAGCTCAGGAAGTTAGCAAGTTCTTTAATGGAAGCTTGGGGGTTTCCAAGTAGGAATGGGAGTAAATAAAGGATGATAGGTGCAAACGACATGATTGATTGGTACAAGGGATCGTTCCCTTCAGAGCACTAGCCATTGATTCACTGTGGAGTCCCCAGTACTCAGCTGTGCGAACCAGCTTGTTGCGTGTGCTTTCACTGCCAAGTGTGTCTTTGGAAGCTGGAAGCAGTGGGAAAACTGCTAGGCAAATGGAAAGCAGTGGGAAAACTGCTAGGCAAATGGAAACCGGTTTCTCTACCCGACTTGGTGGAGCATTTGCTTTAGGCAACCAGACACGCTCCAGGAGACATTGTCTTTATGGTGCCTTTCTCTCTCTCTCTTTTTTTTTAAGCTGTAATTTAAACTGACATCACTTGATTTTGACATTGCAACAAGGTCTCTGGAGACTTTACATTATGTTCATTTTCCCATGTACCTCCTCACTGGAGATTGACGGATTTACACCAACATGGAAACTGGTTGGAATGGAAACCATCCAGAAAATGATTAGGGAGCTTGAAGCTTTCTGAAACCGGGCATAGCATGTATTAAGTTATTATTGTTTTAATGAAACTTGTCTTAGCTGGGGTCTCTTAACCGCTTGTTTTCTAGTTTTAGTATTAAGTCACTAATTTACACTAATGAGCTACTGTCAAGATAAAACACCAATCTTATACTGTGTTTGCCAAAGTGTAAGATCTAACCTGAGATGTGGCTTTGCAAAATCCTCTGGGTTAAACTTGCTAGAGAAATAGAAACAAACAAACTGCCTGGTTTCAACAGAAACTGTCAACATCATATCTGGGAAGAAGTTCATGGTGAATATGTTTTATATTACACCAGGGTGGCCTATAGTAGGTCCCATCAGTAAACAGCTAAATATTACCCTTCCCGGGTCACTGTGTACTCTTATGTCTGGTGTGAAATGCTGTAGACACCAGCTTTCGAAGATCTTGTCTGTGGATTACCCACTATGAGAATTGTTCCTTAAAAAATAAGAAGCAGTAAGACATAGTGGAAAGAACATAAGTGTTGGAGCCACACACATCTAGGGCCTGTGTCCCAGATTTCTTCTTCCCCGTTTGCTTGTCAGGGTAAATTCCTTAACCTCCTTTTGCTTTGATTTTTCTCATTGGCAGCATGGGGATGGTGATATTCGTAGGGGAACACGGTTGAAAGGTTTAGTAGAGGTACTACGAGTAGATCATGTAGGGCTTCACATACAGTTAGTGCTCACTTAAAGGTCCATTGAAAAGTACACACATCATTCAGTTGAATTCCTCCCACATTTGTCCAAGGCCACCCAGACTTTCTTGGCCTTCTCCCCTGTTATCAGTTAGTGTGTGTTCTTGAAGGCAGTCCAATTTTATCATTGGTTCAGAGGGAGGAAAATAATGAGGAAGGCAAGCCTACCGTAAGAGAACTCCTCTCTCTTGTTGCAGGATCAAATACAAATGGTTTTTGGGTTGTCTATTATTCACTTCTTCCCTTCGTTAGTGGTGCTCATGGAGACATCATTATCTTACTTTGTCAGGCGTAATCTCTTGGTCTCTTCAAGTCCCATGATAGTGAAAATATGTTGGTCTTAGTGTCCTCTCTTGGCTTCCCGAACCCAAAGAAAGCGGGGGAGAGAGTAGAAGATGATCCGGGAGGTCATTTTACATACAAGAGTATCAGGGTGGGTTGATGATGATTTTATCTTTATGGAGACAGTATTCCTATAGAGAAGTATTCTTTCTCGGTCTCTCTCAGTTGGAATTGGAGATATGGTAAGTGATGGGAGAGACACACTCTAAACTGCTTTCAACAAATCCTGCTGTGATTTCTGTTTGCCCTCAGGTCTGAGGCCATCGGTACTGCATGGAGACTTTTGCCCTCCACTGACCTGTTTGCTTCTAGATTCAGGGGCGAGTCTGGATGCCTCTGTTGGAGTGATTCCAGCTACTGCTCAATGGTGTTTCTGTTTCGATAGTATTGTAAACTAAAGAGTAAGATATTTTTTTGGTTGGGAGATCTTGTTTCTCTTCTTAGTCCCTCCCCCACACTCACTCCTCCAAACCATTCTTTAAAAAGCAAAACAAAGCAAACAAAAACTTGCATTGAGAAAACATCTGGAAGTTAGCAGGCTAGGCCAAAACCTTTTCCTGATAATACAGTAGAATTCTGTGACCATCCTTTTGATTGGCTAATTTCAGTTGTTTTGGACTGATTCATGCAAATCTCTCAGTCTCATGAATGGAGACAAAAAAAGAAAAAAATCACTAAAGACTATCAGAATTGGTTCAGAAAAAAAATACTCATTCCCTGTGGGAAAATTCATTATCCTATCTAGAAGAATGCCTTGAGATAACGTAAGATTTACAATGTTTCTTTTCTTTTACTAAGGAATACATTGTTTAAAAGAAAAGGAAATGAGAAAAATTTTTAAAAATCATACTAATAGTACCACTGCAAGTATGTATGCATCTTCATTTTAACAAAGAAGGCAACAGTTCCTGGGGAGTATTGTCTGACTTAAATTTTAAAACCATCACAGTGGTTTTGATTGTTTTTTTCTCTTGGAAGTACTCATATTCTGGAATGTGTTTATAGATCTTGACCTGAGATGCTTCTCCTGACTCAGAAATTGGAAAACATTTCTCTAGAGGGGCCAAAGGCGAGGGCCTGTCCCTGATGTAAACAGGGCCCAGCCAGGGCTGCCACATTAGGAGCTGGTTCTGTGGTCCAGGGAGACCCAGAATGCTGATGCCACAGCTTCTTGCTCAGTATAAAAACATGAAAAAACAGATGAGACACACCTAGGAACAAGATGATAATGAGGTATGCTAATGAGGAATTTGAGGAGGAGGAAGTAGAGGAAGGAAATTGCATTTTTCCTTCTCAATTATACTCTTGTTTTAGAACACAAGTAGTCCTTTGGCTTATTTTCAGAGTGTGGTATGTTTTACCCTTGTTCAAACTTGTCAAGTGCTCAGTGCCAAAGGCCACTGAAAACATGTTTCTTCTTTTTGGGGGGCACTGCTACTTTTGGGGGTTATGTTTTGCAAGGACTTTTACAGGAGTTTTGTTAGTGGTAGTGCAGGATGGTTAGATGGCTCATAGCAGAGGCTCAGGTCATGTGCCCAGTTCCACCCCGTGTGGGAAGCACTCCGGCTGTCTGATCTGCTGAATCTCCCTGATGAGTGAGCAGAACTTCCGCTTCTGGAATGCAGGAGTTGTTAAGCTAGAGAAATTTCCCTCCGTTTGACACATACTGGCTACTCAGTAAAATTGATGAGCAAATGAATGGTCAACCAGTCAGGGCCAAGGGCTGCTTCCCACATCTTCTCAGGGTACTTAGGGCCCTTTTGGCATTTTAGTCAGATGGTGTATGTGTGCTTTCGAAATTTCCTTTCCAGGCCAAACAGTCCCAATTACTCCATACTTTTAGGATATCTTTTCCCTGTTTCCTCCCTTTCTTCCTCTCTGCTGGACAAGTTTCAATTTGTTAGTGTTTTTCTCAAAATGTTGTAAAAATACCTGAATGAAATGCCCCAGGTATAGTCAGACGAGCACAGAGTACAGTGGAACATTTCTCTTGTAGTTCTGGACTCTGTTATTATCCTTTTAATGGAACCAGAATTTATCAGACCTCTTGGGGCCACCATGCTTAGACAGATGGCCAGCAGACTGGCAAAGAGAACAGGCTGGTACCAGCTGCCCGGGTTTGAATCCAGACCCCAACAGTTATGGACTATAGGACCCTGGCAAGTTACTTAATCTCCCTGTGCCTCAGTTTCCTCATCTATAAAGCTGGGGATCATCATAGTACTTACCATACAATTCTATGATAAAGAACAAATGAGTTATTTTATGCCGAGTGCCCGTAACAGCGCCCACAACAAACCATGTTCTCTGTGTTGGCTCTAATTGAACTTAGAGTAGAAAACCTCCAGGTCTTACGATCTCAAGAGGCTCCAGAATCAGGCTGTGCTTAAATTCTAGCGCTACGATTCTCTGTGTGCTTTTGGGCAGATAACTTCACCTTTCCAAGTGTGCTTCTGATTCCTCATCCGCATATTGGGCAGGAAGAATAAAAGTATCTTCCCTAGAGGCCGGTTGGGAAGAGAAAAAGAGGTAATATGCGTGGTATTTGACATATCGCTTAAGTGCCCTAGAAAGATTGGCTAATGGTATCATTTGAACTTTGGAGCCCTAATCAACATCCTTGATGGCAATGCCCACGGTTTGCTTCTTTGCTTTTTTTAAGAAATTCTATCTGATGTGCCATGTGTCTAAGAACTGCTAAATGAAGAGTAAATATTTAAACTGAGCTTTCCCTTTGGGTCTTACATCTGGTAATTAGAAAAATGAAATTCTTCTCAGCTTCTTAAAACTGTGTGCTCACAAGTTTATGGTCCCATTTGGCCTGGTTGTTCTGAAGAATGTATTTTGTTTGCCACCGTGCACTGGATAATTTACTTGGGCTTCAGGATAAATAGACTCGCTTGATCACTTCTCTCCTCATTACTTGCTGTCTAGAGTTTCTAGGGAATATTGAGGCTAGTAACTCTCGCTGGCCGCCGGCTGGAGTCCTCTCCCGCCTTTGCCATGCCTTGTGAGGTGGGTGAGTAATCTGGTGAGTGACAAAGGTTATAGCCAATTTTCTAGGGACTCTGGGATTCATTTTTCTTATGTCCTTGAAGCCTTAAGCAAGTGCGTTTTAAGGTTGTGGAGAAAGTGGGAGACCATTTAAAAATGGTTTGTAGTTATTAATGTTTTCAAATCTTGGTTGGATTTTAAAGGTGGGTTAAGCTGCTAAAGTGAATGTAAATTAAAACCAGTTAAACAGAGGAGTCCCTCGTCCATTCTGTCTTTGGTGTGCTTAGAGTTCCATAAATTTGATGGCTTTCAAAATACTTGCCTTGTTTTGAATGTTTCTAATAAGATGGAGTGAAGTGGCTTACACCTCATGAGATATGGAACTGTTACCCAGGAATGCTGTTTGGGGCACATGTAAAGAAAGCACTGGTCTCTTGATTCATAAAAAATGTGTGGCTCATTTCCCCGGGACATGTGCATTATTTTCACAGAGGAATTTCATTTTTCACTCCCTCCCACCCTGTGCATCACTTACACACGTTTGCAATTCATCAACTGTGATTTCCAAAATTTCTGCCCCTTCTTTTCTCGGGCCACCTCCATCCAACTAACCAAAGAGAAAGAGATTATGTGGGGAGGAGGGAAATTTCCTTAAATGCCTCATTTTCCTGCATGTAAGGGGCATGGTGAATTTGAGAAGTGGTCTGAGTGTTAGCCCAGATGACTCAGTGCAATTATGAAACAAACTGAAAACTGTTTCCATGAAAGGGGGGGGGCACATGTGTTTCTGTCAGCTCTTTCTCTCTCTCTTTTCCTCCTCCTCCTCTTTGCAATCTCAAGGCTATATTTTAGGTTGGCTGTACAGAAATGAGGTCGTGCTGCAGAGCCTCACCATCTAAACCAAAGTATACCATGTGGAAGACGGCATAGCTCATCCAATGAGAATCTCATGTATTGCACTTTTGACAATGAGCTTGCCAGAAAAAAGTAAATAGCTAGCTTTGGCTAAGAAAGCAGTGACTCTTTTGCAATGAAAATAGCATTTTTTTTTCCTTCTGAAAGAATTTTCTTAGGAAATGAGAGCGTACAGGGATTAGTGCTGACTTCTCTAGTTCAGATGTCCACTTTCGATTTTCTAGTGAGGGGAGATCATTTTCCACTGGGTGCTTGAGGTAGTGGAAAAGAGCACTGGCTTCCAGTTCTGTTCTAATTCAGCCACCAAAGCCCAAAGAGTTCATAGGTTTGCCCAATGTTGAAAGAAAAATTCCTCTGGGAGGGGAGTTACATTCCTCTGGATGGAAGGCCATAGTGGCTAAAAATTTGGCCTCTGGAACCAGATCGATCTGGATTCAAATCTGGCTCTGCCACAAGTAGGGCAAATGGTTTAATCAGAGTCTCAGTTTTCTCATCTCTAGGATGGGGCTAACAATGCACACTGCCTGATTTATTGTCATGATTAAGTGACGGTTTAAGGTAGGAGAGTAGAATTGGGCATGTGGAAAGAGTTAAAGATACGGTGAATTGTAAATTTTACTCTTCCTTCATTTGTGAAGTTACTCCAAGAGGACTGGACTTGGGAGTAGGGTGAGGAGCCACTTGTGGAAAGGTGGGTTGGGAGCGTGTGAAGACCGCAGAAATTCCTAATATTGTGTGGTTAGAGACTGAGCAATAGCATTTTTTCTTACTGCAGGCCTGAGGAGACCTCTATATTTTTCTTTACTATTGCTAGAGAAAATGGGTGGGATATTGATTTTTAAGGAAGATTTAGACTTCCAGCATAAAGAGGAAAGTTTAGCTGCTATATTCTGCGGAAACAATTTATTAGACATTTTGTGGGGCCAGGAAGCATTAAAGATGAGATTAAGATGAGAGTGGGAGACTTTGATATGTGCGGTCACCATTTGTTGACTTTATGATGAATTTATTAAGAACCTGTCACGTATGGCAAAGACTTTCCTTGTTGAGACGCGGAATGGCTGTGTTTGGGTGTGGCTTTTGGGTGAGGGTAAAGCCTTTCTTACCTGTGAGTCTCAGTTCTCACCACAAAGACTTCCCTCCTGAGGTACAGAGTGCTTCCTGAGCCCTTTGCCTCCAAGGACCTCTCTGGCATTTCTCTAGATTTCATGCCATCTTTTTTCTCCTTTGCCTCTGCTTCCTTACCGTGCATTGGTACACAGCCAGGAAGAGGGTGGGCTGATGGTGTGAATGCCCTCGCTGCCTTTCCCTGCCAACATGGAAAATGTAACGGGGTTCACCTGTGGGGAATCAGGGAGAGGAATGGATCTTTATAGGATTTTATCTTTATAGGATTCCTGTGGCATGCTTGGGAATGCTTGATTTCCATACATACCTTAGCATTCTCAAGCTTCTTATGTTCCCGCATTTCCTTTTGGCGTTGAAAACACTGTTAGCATTCCTTGCCAATGAGGAACTGATTGAAAATAAACCTAGTGGTTATTTACTTAACAGTTTCAAGCCATGAAACTTGTAGAAGCCTCATGACAGTCACTGTACATTTTCTGTGCTCCTTCTAATCTGTTTGCCACACTGTAGCTGGAATGATTTTTTTTCAAAAAGAGAAATCTGATTGTGAGCCTTCCCTGTTTAGAACTCTTTAATGGGTGTCACTTACCCCTAGGCTAAGGACTGAAACCCTTACAGTGACTCGGCTTACAGGACCCTGTGGGTCTGGCTTTTGCCTGCTTTGCTGTCAGAACTAGCCTGTTTCACCCTTCCCCTTGCCAGAATACCTCATCTTCAGATGGGGTTTCCATGGGGGTTTCACCCCCCATCCCGTGGTGACCACTCTCTGTCTTTATGAGCACTACCAACGTTGGTTACTATTGTATCATCATGTGTTTATTTGTCAGTCTCTCCCACAAGACTGTAAACTCCTTGTGGGTAGAGACCATAGTCTGTTTCTTCACCGCTGTACACCTCCTCAATGTGCATTTTTTGAATAGCTTCATTTCTTCATTCATTCATTCCTTCTCTAAAGGGATTGATAACCTACAATATTAAAACTTATATTGAAGGGACAATTTTATTTAAAAGGAAATAAACCATCGGAGGGAGAAATAGAAGTCATAGGAATTTGGAATGAGTCTTAAGATTGAGTAGGAGCATAAGCTTTGAGCAAAGCTGACTAATTTGCTTGCTTGCTTGCTTCCTTCCTTTCCTTCCTCCCTTCCTCTCTCCTTCCTTCTTCTCTTCCTCCCTCCATTTCTTCCTTCCTTCTCACTTCCTCCCTCCCCCCACTCTTTCCTCCCTCCCTCCCTTCCTTCCTATCACACAATTTTTATTTTTTTCAATTTCCTCTTGACAGTAGGGAAGGAAACACATACAGTTAACTGAGCTCTTACTGTCTGGTGAAAGGAAGCTCATTTGGAGGATAACTATTTCCTGGCAACAAATGTGCCCTGAAAATTAGTCAATGAATCTATAAAGGAAAACAAAAGAAAAAGAAAAAACCCAACTCTTGCTCCCATCATTGATGATATCTTCTAATGTGGTTTTGCCAAAGGGCCAGGGTTTGTGAGAGGGGGAGAGGCCAGATGAGATGAAAAGTTAAGCCTGTGTATAATTTAAGGAGAATTGCAGACAGCTAGGGAGATAATCTATAGTCTGATATGAGGGCCAAGGTCACAAGGGACTTGGGGACCACCTCCCCATGAGGCAGTGTTTCTTGTGTGTATTCTGTGGGACATCAATATATTCTATGGAAAATAAAGGTTCTCTAGTCAGATACATCTACAGAACACTCTGTAAGATATCCTGGTCTTGTGCTGAAGTTGTATTGTGTACACACACAAATAAAGACCTTGAGAAGTTTTACAGCAAAGAAGTGGTTAGTTGTTTGGTCCACCATTTTTCAAACTTACTTGACCATGGAAAGCATTATTCCAGAGCTTCCCTCAGAGCAGACCTGGGGAAATGTTAGAAGTTGATGGGAGGAAGAAGAACTAGCACATGAGATCAACGTAGAGTTATCTCCTTTGTTGAGAAAAATGGTGAAATAGAATTTTTTCAAAAATTGATTTTAAAAAAATCATCACGGGTCTTCCCTTGATGAAGATAGTTGGATCACATTTATTTCATAGCTCAATCTGGTCCTGAGGAAGACAGGTTGCTGGCTGTGAATTCAGGATCTCCCATGTCTCAGGTGGGCAACACAGGAAATACAACATCCTGATGTCTGTTTCTTCATCTGTGAAATGTGGGTGGTGATAGAAATGATGAGAAGCTTCTTCTAGAAGCTAAATGTGATGCTGAGAACAGTACCTGGTTCAAGTAAGAGCTTAATAAATATTGGCTATTATTAGAGTATTGCTGATTAAGTTATGCCAAGGAATTAATAAGCACAAAAAGATTAGAATCTCTTCCTCAGAACAAAATGTAGAAACTTCCAGTAGCCAAGTTATTCTACTCATGGGGTCTTTTCTAGCTTGAAGCAAGTGATAATATTTTGAGAAGCTTATGGGGTAATAGTTTCCCAGCTGGAAAAACCCTCGGTTCCACGATAAGCAGTGAGGACCGCACTGTGTGGTCCTACAGTACCACTGTGGAAGTCATGCCATCTGTGTGTCTGTCCAAACTGTTAATCATAATTAGCTTTAGTGGCTGAATCCCAGTATTCCTTGATAATCTTTTAAATTATTTCTTTAAGTGATACTCTCCCTATAAAAGAAGTTGAGCCTAATAAGTTTCCTTGTGAACCAATTTGAGCTTTGTTTGAGGTGTTGGCTCTCTTATTAATTATACCAGGGTCTTTTTGGTTTCTAGGAAGTTGAATTAAGAGGTAGGATGTCTGGTGACTCCAGTTACTCCAGTGACAGAGTTGTAGGCCACCTATCCTTCCTTTCTTCCAACCATCCACCCACCCACCCACTCATCCACCCACCCGTCCATCCGTCCATCCATCCAATAAACAGTTTTTGACTACCTAGCTCTATCCAAATGCTGCTAACCACTGCTAATTAACAAAGCCCCAGATGAGATTTGAATGTAGTAGTAGGAATTCTAAAGAGGCCTCTGAAAGTTAGTTATGAAAAGCAGGGGGGACTTTGCTCTACCTTAACTTTCTTATCCTCCTCATTGACAATTCTGTTTTGTGTACATTGTGGTCTGTCAAAGTAATATTAGAGATTAGATTATGATTTGGACTATCCTTTACATAGACAGAGATCTACAAAGAAGGGCTGATTACTAAATGATTGGGTCAGTGGTGGTGATGGCCCTATTTTGACCTTTGCATAAGTACAGCTGCCCCTTGACTCATCCCAGGGGCTATCTTTAACAACACTAACATGTGGTAATAAATGAGTCTCTTTAGGAATTATTCCCTTTGGTTCAAGTGGCTGGTTCTTACGAGTTCCATGGGGGAGCAATCTTCATAATACGTATTTCTTGTAGATAAAACTTTGGCAGACCCATTTTCAACCCTAGCATTCAGACCTCCTAAAATCACTATCAACTAATGGATATTTAGGATATGTAAAGCTGGAAAGGCAGTCAGATTGGTTGTAGGCCTCTAAGGACCTCCATGTATGTGTATCAAGTGCAGGCTATGAATACCAAGACCAACCAAGCCAGCCTTCTCAGGGAGCTCAGTTCAGAATCTGGTGGAGAATGTTTTTCAACACCAGTCAGTTATTATTCTCTAATGTGAATCGTTGTGCAAGTGGCCAGCTCTTGCCATTACTGGAATTATTTTGTTCATGGGGATCTTATATGTACATGGGAGAATTCATTTTCTGAATGCTAGGCTTCTGCTAAACAAAGTCATTCTATTCAACAGTTATTGAGTTAATTTTATGCCAGATATTTTGCTAGGCCTACCAATACAAACATGAATGAGGTATGGTCTCTACCCTTAAGGAAATTCAAAAATAATACAGGGTTTCAATTTGGGTGTCAGATCCAATCAATTAGTTGGTAGTGGCTGCCTGGAGGGTTGTGTTGGGAAGAATTCCGAGGCTTCATCTGGACTTAGTGATTGATTAGCATGATTTTCATGAGGGTGGGAGAAGGGATCATGGCAGGTACACCACCGATTTGCTGTCCCTAGTCTTCTGGGAGAGACAGGCAGGTGCAACTGAGCTAGGCACAGTAGTAGAGGACTGCAGAGGATGCTCTGGGAATACCTGCTTCTGCTTCCAGAGCAGAGAATGGCTGCAGGAGAGCTGGGGCCAAGACTTGAAAAATTCATAGGAGCTCACCAGGTGAATATGCATGCAAAGGGCACCTTAGGCAGAGGAGGTAAAGTGAACACAAAGAGGCAAGGGATAGTAGGATATGCTTGGGGAAAGGCACATTTTGCTGTGTGACAGGGAGAATGAGCAACTTTGCAAAGGCCAGATGACACTGAGCAGTTTGGATGGTAAAGCCCAGAAGACAATGAGACGGCACCGTAGACTACTGTTTGTGTCATAAATACTAATCTGGAAAGAAGGCTCTTGCACCCTTTCAGAGTCCTGGTCTCTAGCCTGTTCTGTTCAACTTTTATATCAATGACTTGATTAGACAAAGATGACATACATGCTGATCAGATTAGTAGAAGACAGAATGTTTGGAAGGTTTATGAGTCTGGATGACTTAATCTGAGGCCAGATGTCTCAGACAGCTTGAATGATTCCAACCAGAGGATATTTAACAGGGAAAAATGCTAAATTCTGTACTTTGGTTCAAACAACCAATTGTACAAGAGCAGGATGGAAGAATGGTTGGCCTAGCAATAATACATGTGAAAAGGGTCAGATCTGGGTTGCAAACTTTACTAGCCCACACAGTGTGATATGGCCTCATTGAGAAATGGTAATGATGGACATAGAGTATGTGGAAAGAGACACGATAGGCCTGTCCTTGTCTATCATGTTCAGACCATAGAAGGAATGATCATTTTGGTAAAGAATTTAAAGGTAAAAATCAGTTGGCATGTATCCAGAGGAAAATAATCAGGACGGGGAGGTATTTTGATGGATGATTCTGATGATTGCTAAACCCAAAAAGAAAAAAACACAGAAACAGTCCTCAAAAACTTTGAAGATTAGTGGTAGTATAAGAATTAGGTTTATGTTATACGGAATGATGAAAATGCATAGACATTTCTGGAAAGCAAATTTCAGCCCAGTTTCTGGATAAAACCTCTAATGATAAGAGTTCCAAAGCAGAAGGGACAAATAGTAAGTTTCCTCTCCCAGAAGTGAGGAGGCAGAGACTGGGTTGGCACTTGCTAGAGATAAACTGGAGAAGGGATTTATATATTAGATAGGGGTTTGAGCCCCTAGGCGCTTCCAACTCCAAGACTTTTTTATTCTAGAGAAAATAAGATATCCCAACACTGTATTGTCCTTGCTGAAGCCAGAAAATAAACATCTGTAAATTAGAGCCCAACCTTTACGTTGAATCTGTTGGTGGAATTGGCTTCTTGTTGGGGAAGTTTTCTTGATCTGCTGTGATGACAGCAAAGCTTTTCCCTCTCGTCTGGCTCTTCTTTATTCTTAGAATCCTCATCCTTTCTTCTTTTCTTTCTTTCTTTCTTTTTTTTTTTTTTTAAAGATAATTTCCTCCTCCCTTGCTTTTTTGGACCACTCACATCAAAGACACTCCATAAAATACTGTCCAGAAAGGAAGGCACCTTTCTATAAAAATTCCTATAACCTGGAGGATAAGACACAAAAACCCCCTTTTCCCAGCTCTGAGTGTCTGTTAAAACCTGTGTTATGACTGGGTGAAATGAGCTGGCCTTGGAGAAAAGGCCAGACGACACGAGGAAGCCCTTTTGCTGATTGGCGTTCTGAGCCATTTGCAACTCCGCGCAACCCGTGTTGTCTCTGGCTGCCAGCCCCCGTCAGATGTTTTGCCAGCTTCAGTTCTGAGTCTGATTTCTCATGCCAGGTTCATCTTGTTGTTGCTGCATAAACGAGGTTCCCACCATCATGATACTCCTTCCCCCACCTCTAGGAGAAATCTTCTTCCAATGGGATGGGCCGCCGTTGTGGAGGAGATGGCAGTGTGGATATGCCGTCCCTGCGGCAGCTCTCAGGAGGGGGGGCGGGAGGAAGCGGAAAATGCACATGCTTATGCACCAGCTCCTGGGATCCAACTGCTGCTCCCATTTCTTCCAAAACCTGCCTGTTAATCATCTGTTTACATTGCCAAGAACGCTTGACTGGGTAATGATAGTAGGGGGAAAAGCAATGAAAAGAACATCACAGGTTTTTTTCAAGTAGAGTAATCCCTTCCTGAGTTCCAGGCGTTTCCGTGGCTTTGGTGCCGACAGAGTGGCTGGTCTCATTCTTTTCACGCTAATGGCCAGTGGCCTCTAGAAGGCAGCTGGCTCTGTGTACCGCTTGGCTGTCCCCTCTCCCGCATGGAACTTGGTGCCATGGGGCTCGATGTGGTCTTCCGCCTCACCCTTTCCTAGTTAGCATTCCTGCCTGCTGTTCCTGGTGACTATTTGTAAAGTCAGACTGGTGGAGTCGGACCTTTGGATTGAGTGAGGGACAAAGAGGCTTGTCTCCTCCAGTCTCTTCCCTTGTTGACTTGCCACAACCCTAGGATGCCATAACTGAAAGGGAGCTCAGAGGTATTCAATCCTAACCTTGTTACTCTAGTTGAGGAGACTGAGGACCAGTGAGGTGAAGGAAATTGCTCAAGGTCACACAGCTAGTTGGTGATGAGCTCTGAGACCTTGGCCTCTTGACTCACATTCCAGGGATCTTTTCCTCTTTTAACATTAAAATGTCTCCCGCCCCACCCACTATTTCAATTATTTACATATTTTCACAGTTTTGATAAGATATAATCGATACACATCACTGCATGAATTTAAGGTATATATAGCATGATGGTTTGATTTATATGTATTTTGGAATGATTATAAGAAGTTTGATATCTATCATGTCATAAAGATATAATAAAGAGAAAAAGCAAAAATAAGAAAAACAATTTTTGTTCCTTGTGATGAGAACTTTTAGGATTTACTCTCTTAACAACTTTCTTGTCTATTGTACAGCAGTGGTAACTGTAGTTGTCACGTTGTATTTTATAATCTTCGTGCTTATTTATCCTATAAATGAAAGTTTGTACCTTTTGACCAACTTCCTCCAATTTCTCCTCTCATTACCTCCTGCCTCTGGTAACCACAAATCTGATTTCTTTTTCTATGAATTTTTTTTTAAGATTTCACCTGTAAATGAAATCATACAGTATTTGTCTTTCTCTGACTTATTTCACTTAGTATAATGCCCTCAAGGTCAACCCATATCATCACAATGGCAAGATTTCCTTCTTTTTTATGGCTGAATAATATTCCATCAATTAAATAGTCCATTAATTAAATAAATAATATTTCAGTAATATCACTCACACATGCATACACACATAAACATACATACCACACACACTTTCTTTATCCATTCATCCATCAATGGACACGTAAGTTTTTTCTGTGTCTTGGCTATTGTAAATAATGCTGCAGATCTTTTTGAGTTAGTGTTCTCATTTGGATATATTCTATGTTTTGAATTTTTTGAGCAATCTTCATGCTGTTTTTCATGCTGGCTATACTAGTTTACACTCCCACCAATTAGAGCACAAAGATTCCCTTTTCTCCACATCCTTGTCAGTATTGATTATCTCGTGTGTTTTTGATGATGGCCATTTTAACAGGTGTGAGGTGATAGACCATTGTGGTTTTGATTTGCATTTCCCTAATGACTCATGTTTGAGCATCTCTTCATGTACCTATTGCCTATTTGTGTATTTTCTTTGAAAAAAAAAAAGTCTGTTTAGGTCTTTTGCCCATTTTAAAAAGTTGATTTTTTTTTTTTTTTTTTGCTTTTGGATTGCATGAGTTCATTTTATTTTTTGGATATGAACCACTTACCAGAGATATGGTTTGCAGGTATTTTTTCTTATGCTGTAGGTTGTCTTTTGAATTCTGTTTTTTCCTGAGCAGAATCTCTTTAGTTTGATGTAGTCCCACTGTTTAGTTTTTTATGTTGTTGCTTATATTTTAGGTGTTGTCTCCAAAAAATCATTGCCAAGACTCATGTCAGGGAGCTTTATTCTTATGTTTTCTTTTAGGAGTCTCATAGTTTCAGGGCTTACATTTAAGTCTACAGTCCACTTTGAGTTACTTTTTGTGAGTGGCATAAGATAAGGGGTCTGGTTTTATTCTTTTTACATGTGAATATCTGAATTTCCCAGCATCATTTATTGAAAAAAACTATCTTTTCTCCATTGAATATTCTTGGCCCCCTTGTAAAATATTAATTGACTGCA
>ML106413.1:10210-25176 GCA_003697995.1 Taxidea taxus jeffersonii
GTGGAACTGAGGCTCTTCGTCTCGTCCCAAGTGGTTCTCTGGAGCCCAGAGCATTTTGTGTGAGGTCTCCTAGAGGGAAGGATTTTAATACAAGTGGGGAGAGCTACAAAGGAAGAGTTTCAAGTGGAGGAGGGAAAGGGGAAGCTTCCGGAGGGCCTATTTCTCATGAGGGCCAATGATGACAACCAGAACCTGGGCCAATCCCCCAGGCTTCTGCCCACAGGCCTCCCTGGGGGCCCTGGCCATTGCTGCTATGGAGAGGGGCTCAGGCCATCACCAGAATCGGTTCTGCGATGGGCCCCTTGTGCTCAGGACAGGTAGGAATGAAGCAGGCCATCCACTCTTAGCCCTTTGGGCAGAGCATGGAGAAGGCAGAGGGGCCCTGGGGCGGAGCTGTAGGGCTCACAGCGGCCCTGGTAGAACCACTGGCAGCCTGGTCCAGGACAGACATATGTGCACTCCATGGGGCTGGGCCAGGCTTCACGTCGACCTTACGCTGCTGCTGCTGTGGGCACCTACTATGTTGAGGTAGGCTTTGCCCGTGTGTGTGTCCACGTGTACCCACGTGTATTCTCCTGTGATCGGGGAGTGACAGGTGCATCTGTTTATTTCTATGCATGTGCTCTTATACTGCAGGCGTGACTCACAGCGGGAGCCTGCATGGGGTGGTATGGAGGTAGGATCCTGGGCCCCATGGGGACCTGAGGAGGTTGAACTGTCTGGGCTCTGGGCTCTGGGCTCTGGAGCCAGGCTCCGGGCTGTCCCTAAGAGCACTTGGGGATCAGTAGTTCCCGGGGGCCTTTCCTGAGCCCCTGGTCCTGTCCCTCCCTAGCCCCAAAGGCTGCACCCATGTACTCACCCAAAGCTCAGTTCCGAAGAAGCCCAGTAAAGACAGCAGAGACAATATTTTTTCTTCTCTACCATTGTGGTTCTCTCCCTGACCTCTTTCCACCCACTGGTCATGAGGACCAACAGCATCCATGCTCTTGGCCTCCTTAGGCACAACCTGGGCACTGCTCTACCCTCAGCCCATAATCAGCACAGAGCAAAGTGTATAGGAGAGAGGAGGACGCTGGTGTGGACAGGGATGGGCTTGTGGGTTTATTTTGGTGGCGTTATTAGAACCCCTGGGGGACTACTGCCTGGATCACCCCAGCATCTCTGGGGGAGGGGGTTAGGCTTTGGTGCTTTTTGAAGTGCTTTCAGTGTCTCTGCTGTGCGGCCGGGCTAGAGGACCTCTGACTGATGGAACCGAGTAATATAGCCCAAAGCAAACCCACGTTGGCTTAGAAATACTTACATGTGCATCTGTGTAGCAAAGGTAGAAAGATGTGCAGTGGAACCCAATGAAGTCCTAGGAGAGTGGCTGTTTCCGGGTGTGGGAAGCAGGGTAATAATATAGGGGAGGGGCCAGGGCTTCCACTGTCATCGTCATGTTTCATTTCTTGAGTGGAGTGGTGGGGACCTGGTATTATTTCATACTTTTCGGTCTAGTTGAAACAGTTCATCATGAGAGCACGATTTTGTAGTCAGACCTGGGGTTTAAGTTTATTTCTGCCGCTTACCGGCTATGTGACCTGGGGCAGGTACTTAGCCTCTCTGTTCAAAAGAGGTTGTTTAGGGACGCCTGGGTGGCTCAGTTGGTTAAGCGGCTGCCTTCGGCTCAGGTCATGATCCCAGCGTCCTGGGATCGAGTCCCACTTCGGGCTCCTTGCTCGGCAGGGAGCCTGCTCCTCCCTCTGCCTCTGCCTGCCTCGCGGTCTGCCTGTGCTCGCACGCGCTCTCTCTAATAAATAAATAAAATCTTAAAAAAAAAAAAAAAAAGAGGTTGTTTAGTCCTCTGTGAAATGGGGCTCCCAGGGCTGTGTGAGGATTACCTGTGAAGTTCTAACAGCCCTTCCCCCTCCCTGCCTGAGCATGCCCAGGAGACCTGAGACCAGACTGGCTCTCTGCTGGGTGGCAGTGGGTTGCTAACTTCCCCCTGGGCCTCAAACTTGTCCAGCATGGAAGGATGACACAGCCCCTGAGGCAGGTTCAGAGCAGGAAACCCAATAGGTTTTGTTAGGTTTTTGTTAGGCAGTTGAGCCCTCCTCTCTATCTCTTTCCAGATCCCTCTGTGGCCTCTCAGCTAAGGGGTGGAGCAGGGCATGGGTTGGGGTGGAGCTGGGGGCCGGCGGTGTGGCACTCCTCTGAGAGGACTGGAGGAGGCAGTGAGGGAGGGCGGAGCCACGCCCCACACTGGGGATGCGGGCCCAGGAGCTGCAGCCTCTACAGGGAGGGCAGCTGGGAAGAGCCTCTCCTCCCACCACCCCCCTCCCACAGGAACACAGGTCTGGGGGCTGCTCACGGGCATTTACATCCTGGTGCACCCAGGCAGTCTTTTCCCTCAGGAGAAGGGAGCCTGTGAGGCCCCCCCAGTCAAGCAGGGTGTCTGTCTGTCTCCAAGTACAAATGCACACACTCTCAGATGTGCAATACGCGCCCATATACATGTATATATTCCATAGGCCTGGCTGTGGAATGGGGAAAGGAACTCAGACACCACTTTCACTGGACAAGCTTAAAACACAAATGGCTCATTTTTATTTTATCTCAGAAAAAAAAAGAAACAACATTCCCTTCAGACAGAAAGGCTGTTGGACAGGGCCTCTGGCTGGGCAGCTCTGAGCTACCCAGGCACCCTGCACAGTGGGTCCATCCCAACCTCCTCCCCGGAGCCCACAGTCTGGCAGCATTCCATGACACCTCCTGTCCTTGAGCCCGGCTTGGTGGCTCCAGAAGATGGTGCTGGGACAGAGAGTGTAAGAAGTGCACGGCAGCTCATGGTAACCAGAGAGGGCGGCCTGGGACTCCCTGGGCTACTGCTGGAGCCAGGGTAGCAGCAGGACTGACATCAGACCCAGCAACCGGGAAGGAAGATAATTAAAAAAAAAAAAAAAAAAAAGGGTATTCTTCACGCTTAACATTTTCTCTTGGAAAAACAACAACAAAAGAAAAACACCACCTCTGGGCACAGCAGCTCCTGAACTCTTGGGAAGCCTGGGGAGGGTGGTCTGTTTGTGTGGTTGGGGGCCTGTTGGAGCCATATTCCCCCACCCCCTTGCCCCAGCCTCAGGGCCAGCCAGCCTGCTATGCCACAGATCTTCTGCCAAGTCGGGGTGGTGCTTCTAGATGCTTCCAGAGTGGGGTACCAGGCCCTGCCCAGACAAGATGGTCTGGTGCTGTGGCCCTGACCTGAAGCAGGACCTCCCACCAAGAAACGTCCACTCCCTCAGACTCCAGGCCCTTCCTGCTGGGCCTCGTGCTGCTCTAGCCAGGGCTCCCGCCTCTCAGTCCAAAGTGGGAACTGGCCATGAAAAGGGTCTCCAGGCCCATTCACTCTTCTCCCAACGTGGCTGGTTCCACCCACCAAAGAGAAAGATCTCCCTCCTGTAGGAAGGGGCAAACTGAGTGGGTCGTCAGGACACGCCCGCTCCATCCTGGGCCAGGGGACCCTGGAGGCCGGGGGACTCTGGGCATGCTTCCTTGAGCTCGTGGCTGAGGAGCCCCACATCAGGGAGGCCCATGTCCCCATGGGCCTCGTGGGCACTCCCTCCACTCACCAGCCCCAGGGTGTAGCCATTGGGCCGCCGCTGGGGCTGGGGGGCGCTGCCATTGGCCCACACCCCGGGAGGATGGCCATTGAGGCGGAGGCTGATCTGTTCTCCATCACCGCCATGAGCTGCCAAGGCCCGGGCGCTGGGGCCACCTGCCTTGAAGGGCTCCCGCCGCCTGAGGATGTGGCTGCGAATGATCTTGCGGAAGGTCTGGCGGAACTCCCGAATGCGGTAGGCGTAGATGAAGGGGTTGACAACAGAATTGGTGTGGGAGAGGATGATGGTCAGGTACATGAGCTCAGGAGGGGCATGGCTGCACTCGGGGCAAAAGAAGGTGAAGCAGTTGATGATGTGCAGAGGCAGCCAGCAGAGGGCGAAGAGCCCCACGATGATGGCCAGCGACTTGGCCGCGTGGACCTCCTTCTGCAACGTGGACCGAGCCCGCTCCCCTGGCAGAGGCTGGCTCTCCATCTGCTTCAGCTGCCGCCGGGCCGCCAAGAAGATCCGCAGGTACACGCCCAGCATGAGCAGCAGGGGCACCAGGACACAGGCAAAGAAGTTGTAGTACACCATGTAGTTCATGGGTACCACGTCCTCGAAGAGACAGGCCACCTGGCCCTCCCCGCAGGCCTCTGACTGGTTCTGGCCCGCCTTTGGCTGGCCGCAGTTGTTCCAGCCCAGCATGGGGGTCAAGCCAATGGCAAATGACAGCACCCAGCAGACCGCAATGATGCCCTTGGCCCTTGTGCCAGTCACCAAGCCATTGTACCTGGGGAAAGGAGACCAGCATCAGAGGTCTGAAAAACCAAGGCTAGGTGGGCCATGAGTCAGAAACCCAGAGAGCCTCCCCATACCCCACCCACTGGCTAGAGGACCAGGACCGGTCACTTCCTGCCCCCTAGCCTCGGTATCATCCTCTGTGCAGTGCAGGTCCAAGCCCTGCCTTTTCCCACAGGAGCCAACAGGACAGCAGGCTCCTTGGAGAGGAAACCACTGGGCAGACATTCAGATGATCACTAAACAGTATTACAAGTAGCCCTGGGACTCAGTAGTTCAGTTTGCGGGAATTTATAAGTGAGAGAACTTATCGCCTCCATGCTGGGCTTAGTTGACGCTAGAGTAAGTTTCCCCTTAGAGTGGGAATGGTCAGGGGTGCAGACTCAGTGGCTGGGGGCAGAACCTGCCACATCAGACTTGGAGATGATTCGTGTCTCTTGTCCTCCACACTCTCCCTTCCCCACTTGACTTAAGGTCTCCAGAGCCCCCAAGGAGCGGTGGAGGTCCTGGGCAAAATGCCCTCTCTCCCTTCCAAATTCACTCACAGCCCTCTGGAGAGACACAACGGACATGAGCACGTCTTAACATTTATACAGTAGTCTTAACATTCAAGAGCAAAGACCTGCCTAAGGTACTGAGGTCCAGAGAGGAAAAAGAATCTGCCTGAAAGCACTCAGGACTCTAGAGAGCCAGGCTCAGTCTCAGACTCAGGGCGTTGACCTGATCTGCCAGCCAGGAAGTTGACCCCCAGCCCACAGAAAAGGTGGCATAAATTTTATTAAAAGAATGGCAGTCTGAGGCGCCTGGGTGGCTCAGTCAGTTAGGCACCTGACTCTAGATTTTGGCTCAGGTCATGATTTCAGGGTCATGAGATCAAGCCCTGCGTCGGCCCCTGTGTTGACCGGGGAGCCTGCTTGAGATTATCTCTCTCCCTCTGCACCCCCAACCCTCCCCCCCCATGCACGCCTGCACCTGCACGCTCTGTCTCTCTCTTTTGGAGAGAGAGGGAGAGAATGGGCAATCAAAACATCATCTCCTTGACTGAAGAAGGTGACCTCAGTGATCCCTGAGAGATGACCATCTGTTTAATGGTTTTGATTCTGGCAACACCAGACTGCCCTCCCCTTTACCTGGTAAACCCCACCCACCCTTCACATTCAAGCCAGGTATCTTCCCCAAGAAGTTTCCTACCCAGATGCAGCTAGTCTCTACTCCATCTGGGCCCCTGAGGCCAAGGGCCCCTTGGGGGAAGGGTTTTTCTGCAGCCATCTCTGCATTGCCATCATGGACACAGGGGCACATAGTAGGTGTCCTATACTTAATTCCAGAATGGGAAGCACCCACAGAAACTATCTCATCTGGGGACGGCAAACATGGGCCTACAGGGAAGAAGTGTGGGAGGCAGGCGGTCAGGACATCATGTGTACAAGAGACAGCTGACACTGCTCTGCCCCTGGCCACCCATGCAGAACGTGCTCCCAGTGCGGCCAGATCTCAGAGGGACTGAGGAGCTGATTCTCTGGGTAAGATTGCCCGTGGCTTACACTTTGTCAACAAATTCAAATTAAGGGGGAAACAAGTCTGGTGGCCTCTGACCTCTTATCCAATCCAACCGCCTCATTATATAGATAGGAAAACTAAAGCCTGAGGAGAGGAATGGCCTTGCTGTGGACTTTTCAGGAGCCCAGAGCACCCTGGGCCAAGGCAAGTGTGTCAGTTCTGAATGTATGTTGGTTTTGAATCCTAACAGTAACCAGGCAGGGCCCCTCCCAGGAGCCTTCGACCCCATTTAGCAAGGGCCTGGGTGCTTGCAACAGGGCTTGGTGGAAAGAGGGTCATGTACTTGACCATTTCTATCAAGCCACAGAGAGCCTACACTGCCTTGTTTCCTATTCCTATTTGTGTTTCCTCAAACACAAAGTCTCAGGCTCCCCCTACAACCCACTTAATACTTACACAGTGTTTGCTGTGTGCCAGGCACTGTTTTTGTACTCTACAAATGACAATTTATGTAATCTCAGTGAACAGGAGGCTATTTTAATGTTGGTATTTTTCCTGAGAAAAGCGTATCCCTTCCTGGGTCCCAGCGCTGGTGTGTTCCTGGTTTGGCCATGTTCTGTTACTCTGCATCTCTGAGCCTTAGTTTCCTCATTTGTACCATGGGGCTAAGAATCCAGGGCCTGCGAGCACTGTCCCATGAGGGCAGATTGTAAAATCCGGGGGTGGAGATCGCAGAGGTGAACCGTGACTGAGGGTGAAGAACTTCTCAGCCAAGCTGTGCGTACAAGACGCGGGCTGCTTCAGGGAAAGGGAGCTTCCCGTCATTTGAGGCGAGCAAGCAGAAGCAAGCAGCTGTGGGGATGGTGTAGAGGACCCCGGAGACCACCTGCTTTGGGGATTTCCAGATTGTCTTCCAGTAGCCAACCTGCGATTCCCAGGCAATCACAGAGGTAGGCTGCTGAGGAAGGGAGGCAGCTTAATAGTCACTGAATGAATGAGCTGGTGGGGACCCCTGGGTCCAGCCCTAAGACTTCCAGGACAGTTTGAAAATCCCTGGTCTGTCCAGCTGTCTGCTTTTACAGACAAGGAAACCCAGGAGGGGAAGTCTGGCACTGGATTTTAAAACGAAAGCCCCTTGTGGGGACAGAAACCCATGTTAATAGCGCTCGCCTACGGCATGCCAAGAGTATCTCCGAGAGGATTCCCAACACTGCCTTCCAGGAAGAGAACTGAAGGCAGGGCAAGGGACAAAAGGGACAGTTTTTCACCATATACCCTGTTGTTTCTTTTTGATGTTTTAGTATGTGCAGGTAATAATTTATTTAAACACACACACACACACATCAAACAAATTAATTTTGTTATTCAGAAGAAAAGTCCTTAGGCTGAGAGCCCTAGACCCAGGCCCCTGGGGAGCTGGAACAGCATCAGGGCCCAAATGGAATAACAGCCAAGCCACAGCCTGGCCCAAGGGCATCCCCTGGGCTGCATCTATGACGGATGGGAGTCCCATCTTGGCCTCCTGGGCCCCGGACATAGGCCGTCCAGTGTAGGTGGTGCCAAATGCATCCAGCACAACCCTCCGCCATTCAGGGGGGCCCAGAGGCACCACAGGGAGCGAGCGCCAGGGCACTGCTCACCACGTTTTGGGGTACCTCTGCATCCATGCGTCTTCTAGCTCCCAGGCTGCCCCTTCCCAGGGACTCCCCATTACCCATGTTGAGGGCTTCCTCTGTGATCCCAGAATACCACCCACAGCTCCAGATGGGGCTTCTTGTGCATTTTCCCTACACTGACAGGAGGTGGGGGGGTTCTGAAATTGTCCAAAGAGGTCAGCAATCTAAGAAATGAAGAGCCGTGGGTGAAACCCAAACTCTTTCTGGGGCAGAGGCAGGCCTGAGCCAGCCTCATACCCTCCCTGCCCTCCTGTTCTTCTGTCTGTCACCTCTCCTTGGCCCAGAGCCCATGTATTCATTCCTTCCTTAGGGCCTTTGTCCAGGCTTAGCCCACTCCTGTTACACCTGCCCCCACACATCCCCATCCTGTAAGACCCATTTGGCATCACCTCCTCCAGGGAGCCCTCTCTCCCAATCCTGCCCTCCTTAGAAGCCAGGTACTCGGTTTTTGTCTCCATGGGGCGATTTACCATGCATACCTCGGGTCTTTGCACCAACTGCTGCTCCATACCTGGCCTACTTTCCAAGGAGAGTGAGTGTTTGCCAGGGGCTAATGTGAGAGGCAGGACACAAGGGGCACAAAAGTAACAAAGTCTCTTTCCCTAGGCTTTCCGTCCTTTGGGGATACTGAGAGCTCCATCCCTGCCTCTGGCCAGGTTGCTTCTCACTGGCTTCTTGACTAAGCCCTGCCATAGCCACCAGGGTCCCTGCACTTGGGAAGAAGCACAGATTTTTCTGAAACTACTTTTTTTTTTTAAGAAAGGAAGAGAGAGGGGCACCTGGGTGCATCAGTTGGTTAAGGATCTGACTTCAGGTCAGGTCATGATCTTGGGGTCTCGGGACTGAGCCCCACACCAGGCTCCCTGCTCAGCTGGGAGTCTACTTCTCCCTCTGTCCCTCCCTTTACCGCCCCCCCCACTCCACCCCGTTGTGTGCTCTCTCAAATAAATAAATAAAAAGTCTAAAAAAAGAAAGAGAGGGAGAGAAAGGAAAGCAAGGAAAGGAAAGGAAAAAAGGAAGGAAGGAAAAAGGGAAGGGAAGGAAGAGAGAAGGAAAGAGAGAGAGAGAAATGAGGGGTGAGTGACACGGGCTTGGGGCAGAAGTCCAGGGCAGCAGTCAGGGGATGGGCTCCTGAGAGCTGCTAAAGTCACCTGCTGAGCGGAGCAGAGGAGGGGAGATTTCCCACTGGCGGGGGACAGGGGGGAAGGCAGGAGCTCCAGGTTCTCATTTGCCTTCACTCTGTTCCCCCTTGTACCTTCAGGCACCTCACCCTCCCTGCCCCAGGGCCCTTGAGGAATAAGAAAGCAGAGGGACCCAAGGGAGCCTGGAACTTCAGGAAGGGCCCCAGAGCTGCCCCCCAACCCTGAGTCAGCAGACACTGGCCTCCCCATGAATAACACAAGGGTTATAACATCCGCCCTGGCCCTGATGCCGGGCTGTGAGGATCAAAGGAGAAACTGCGCTAACATCCTCTGGCAATGGGAGGGGATGAGCCGCAGCAGAATCATCATCCCTAACAACTCCCCATCCAAGACATCCAGGCTGACCCTTCCAAAGCTTTATCAAGCGTTGCTCAAACAGCCAGGATCTGGGTGGAACTGGGTACCACTCTGGAAGATCATGAGAACTGGGGCTGCAGATGGGGGGTGGGCAGGTCCAGGCTCCGTTCAGGGACCCAGCTCTGAAACTCCAGGCACTCAACCAGGAGCCGATTCCCTACCTGTTCCATCCCACTGGCCCTCCTCCTCCTGGCCCCATCCCTCCCATCCGCTCACTGGATCCTTATAACACTTTTGTGAGCTCAGAAGGACAGACAGGCCTGTCCCTTTCTACAGATGAGGAAATGGGCCCAGAGAGTGACAGCTAGCTTTTTATGGTCACACAGCATGTCCCAAACTCCTACATCAGGATTCATTCTCTTGACTCTCTGAATACAGAGAGAGAAGCAAAAGAAGCTGAGACCCTTTCACTGAGCCACGATCTCTCCCTAGAATGCTGTTGCCCTTTAAATTGGGGAAGGAGGGACACCTGGGTGGCTCAGTTGGTTAAGCGGCTGCCTTCGGCTCAAGTCATGATCCCAGCGTCCTGGGATGGAGTCCCACATCGGGCTCCTTGCTCGGCGGGGAGCCTGCTTCTCCCTCTGCCACTCTGTCTGCCTGTGCTCGCTCTCTCTCTCTCTAACAAATAAATAAATAAATAAATAAATAAAATCTTTAAATTGGGGAAGGAAGTGAAAACGAGGTCTCTCCTTCCCTACTGAGTGTTCCCACCAGGGCTGGCCCAGGCCCAGCTCGTGCTCAGCGGGCCCTAAAGCACACACCAAACTCTCTGCTCTCTGGCCTACCTGGGATCCTGTGTTCTGAGCTGTCCCTCAGTGAGCCTGGACCCTGGACCCTGCATGACGAGGCCAGTCCTCTATGGGCTGGCCAGAGTCTCCTATTCAACAAGGGTCATAAGCTCTCCTGAGACCAGAGCGCCCTACAGGGCTACACGGGGCCCAGGCTCCTCCTTTCCTTCGAGCTGCACGGGGCAGGTGCCTGCTTCCACATTCCAGCCCACGTAACAGCAATGGCCAGGTGCAAGTCTGGGAGCCCGGGGCCACCCTGTCACCCCGTTCCCCAAAGACTGAGTTGCAATGGGTGACAGGCCACAGCTCTGCCCAGGCCCAGGCCCAGGCCCAACTGCGCTGCCAACTCATTGGCCTCAGGTGGCCCTGATGGCTGGCTCCCTTCTCTGAGCCTCATTTCTCTATCCGGAAGATGAGAAGAAGTGACCTCTTAGGGCCCCCTTGGGTTTGACACTCTGGCCTGCTCCATAGGAAGGCACTGACCTGTCTGGGAGAATTCACCACAGGGCCAGGTACCTGGGTCCTTTTAGAACTCCCTCAGCGTCTGCAGCCACTAGGCTGTATCCAGCTCCCAGATGCAGGGTCAAGGAGGTAGGGCCAGAGGAACCCCCACCCCCACCCCTACCCTGGGGGAGGGAGGTACTTCCTAGCTTTGCTCAGGGCCAACTAGGCGGAGGCCACACTAAATGAGCTCTTGGCCTCAGGGAAAGTCTTCATTTACACAATCCAGAATCTTTCACAAAAGATTCACCATGAAAACCCCCTCCACTAGCTGAGCACAGAGGCTCTCTCCAAGACCATGAGTACTTGCTGACCTGAGGAGCACAAAATTTGCATATTGGTTCATGTGACTCACTGTGGCATTCAGCCAAGTCACTTCCCCTCTCTGGGTCATTTTCCTAATGTGCAAACTGTGCGACTGGCTCAGAGGAGCTGGAGGCGGGCCTGCCGGCAGGCTTCTGACTCCAAAAGCCTGTGGTTTCCCGTAGTGCCCCACCCCAGCCCAGCATCACTCTGTGTGAGAAAATGGCCCAGATGCACGGCCCAGGCCCGGGCCACACACATCTGCCAGCAGCCAAAGCAGCAGCCTCAGCCACACAGCCTGGGTAAGACCGGGGAGGTCCAGGGTGCCTGGGGCCCACAGGGGTCCCCGGATTGGCACGCTCGCCGGCCATGTGCCGAGCCCTGGGCAGCCTCAGGCTGAGCCCCGTGGAGCTTTCCCAGCTCCACACGCAGACATCAAAGACCAAACTGTGCGCCCAGGTTCACCCTGACCCTGGCTGGGCACAGAGCAGATCTCAGCACAGATGTGAACCACAGCATGAGGCGTGCCGAGGAAGGAAAGAGGGGACTCTCCAACCCACCAGCCCCGGCCCCCAGCTCACCGGAGTGGGATGCGGATGGCGATGTAGCGGTCAATGGCGATGGCCAGGAGGCTGAAGATGGAGCTCTGCGTGAGGACCAGGACAAAGCAGGCGAAGAAGAGGCAGCTGTGGCAGGCAGCACAGAACCCCGTGCTGATGGTGATAGCGAAGGGGATGGCGAGGACTCCCACAGCAATGTCGGCGGCCGCCAGGGACACCACAAAGTAGTTGGTGACGTTCTGCAGGTTGCTGTTCAGCCACACGGCCCAGCACACCAGCACGTTGCCCAGGATGGCCAGCACGGCGATGGCCAGCTCCACCGTGATGTACACCCAGAAGCCCATGGTGGGCATGGCCGCAGACGGGCAGGGTCAGCAAGGACGCGGGCCAGGCCAGCTCACGGTCCATAGCTGCAGTGCAGCTGGCCCTGCCCAGGCCCCTGAGCCCCTTCTTCACAGGAGCCAAGAGCGTCCCTGCCTGGGAGGGGAAAACCCCCAAGGACTTTTTCACAGCCAACTCCGGGTCTCCAGAAACCAGGCCCTTTTCAGGGGCTCTGGCAGCATCCTGGCTCAGCTTGGCTTCGCGGTCCCTGAGGTACCTGCCGAGGGAGAAGCCTTGTGAGGAGCTGGACCCCAGGCAGAGAGGGCAACGCTGAAGATTCCCAGGGGCAGCCATCAGTGCCACTCACCAAAGCCGTCCCCGCAGGCCGGGCATCAGCCCAAGAACAACCCACTGTGCCTGGACACTGGGCTGGGGATCAGCCTTGGCCCTTGTGTTTTCTCAGCAAGACAGGAATCTGTCTTAACACAAGTCACTTGTGTTGCCCCCCATGCTCAGCTTCCCAAGCCTTTTGGGGCAGCTCTGCCAGTCTCCTGGGTCCCTGAGTTCACTGCCACCCCCAGGACCCTTCCGGAAAGGCCCCCTCGCTCCTCAGTCCCCTTCTTCCAGAAAGGCCCCCTCACTCTCTCGGCCAGCCTCAGTCCTCTCCATCCCCCAAGAGCTCTCCCTGGGAAACAACAGTACCTACCTAGGCCACTGGGTTAAGGAGAGGCCCAGAGATACCTAGAGCTCTGATCTGGAAGACCTGGGTGGCCCGGCTGGTCCTGTGTCCCGTTGCCGGCAGGTGAGCCCCCATGCCCTCGTTGGTGATGCCATACAGTGTAGAGGAGCAAGCACAAAGTCAGCCCGCCCCTCAGCAGCCCCTGAGGGCTGCCTGCGTGTCTGGGTGGGGAGTGCCCTCCTCTCCATCTTCCCCTCCCTCTTCCCCTCCCTTCTCCCCACCCTCCTCCCACACCCGCTCCCCAACCTGCTCCTCTGCCTGGCTGATGCCAGGGTAGACTTAATGTGGTGCTGGGCAGAAAGCAGGGGCCTCAGCCAGGACTTGCCAGAGAACTGCAGGTGAGGATGCTTTTTTTCTTTTCTAGGCCTCAGTTTCTTCATTGATACCATGAAGAGACTGGACCCCAGAGAGCCTCTGGGGACCATGGCAGCACTCACTCAAGATTCCATGAGAAGGAAATAAGTAGACCTGAAAGAACTCCCCCAGAGTCAAATGTCAGGGAGGTGTAAGGAATTACACCCTGCAGAAGCACAGGCAGAATTTGAGGTCTTGAGCCCCCCCCCCCCCCCCCCCCCCCCCCCCCACGGTTCCCTTGAGCTTGCGAAATGGTCTCCATCTTCCCCTATCAGCCTGACGGCCTCTCCCCACTGTCTTTGCCCCCACTTGTCACACTCACAGGTGCTGCCTCGTGGCATCCCCTCATGCCAAATCCACCCCCTCCTCCAGTCCCGGGCCCTCCCGGGGCCCCAGGTGCGCGTGGGCAGCAGCTCCTGCCTGCATGGGGACAAGAGGCCGGGAGCTGCCTTTCCGCTGCCCACACATGGACTCAGGAAAGTGTGTCCTCCCTCACTTCTCCAGGACACAAGGGATAGAGCAGGCCTGGGAACCTTGGGAGAAGGTGACTCATGGTCCCTTGCCATGTTCCCAGGGCCAGGCTCCCCCCGCCCCATCCAGGAGGTGACAGGGGGCTGCAACAGAGGAACACAAGTCTCCTAACTCCAGTGTGCCTCGGGCGGCCTGGACTGCACCCGAGGGCTATTCCTTGTGCCCACCAGGAGGCTCAAACAGAGCACCCGACCCCAGGAAACAAGACAGAGAAGAGGAGGCAAAGTTCCTGAAGAGTGGAGGGGTTCCCGCAGCCTGCGGCAGACCTGGTGGGCTTCCCCCAGGCCCGGCGGGGCCCACTAGCAAGGGAGCCAGAATGAATCCCAAGTGCCCCCTGTATTGCAGGGTATTTGCTAGCCAGCTGCCCATGAAGCATGTCAGTGGCAGAGGACGATGAGACCAAGTCTCCTAGTACTATCCCTGGTCCCAGAGTGTCCCTGGCCTAGAGCCCAAAGCAGCACTCACCAGGGAACCCCCAACTGCAGAAGCTGGGTGTCCAGGGTCCAAAATTTATTCGGCGAAGGGAAGTGACAGACCCAAGACTGTCTGCCATCCAGGGGCCTCCCAGGCCCAGCAGCAGAGGCAGCAGGCCATGGTCCAGTGGGGTCTGGCCAGGCCCAGTAAGCCTCAGGGACCCTGCCCCCTGCTGCCAGTAAGCTGTCTGCTCTCTACCCTCTTTGCTGTCACCCACCATCCTCCTTACCGGGACTTTGGCCTCTCCAGGGGACTTGGCATCAAGAGGCACCACAGCGTCTGCCAGTCAGACCAGCCCAGGCTAGTAGCCTGACTTGTCCCCAGACCACTGTCCAGATTCCGAGGTTCCTTCCTGGGGGAGGGAGGATGAGGCAGGAGCCCCGGCACTTCCTCCCGGCAGTCCACCTGACCCAAATACATATCACATTTCTGCGGCGCTGAGGCCGCCTGCCCTACCCCACTGTCTAGAGCACTGCTGGTGGGTCACACTACCAGCACCTGTCCTGGAGGCCAGGCTGACTCCACGAGCCAGGATGCCTGGACTGGCAAGGCCTTTGAGGGGCCTAACCCGGCCCTGTGTTTGGTGAGGCTCTCCTGGCAGCCCCGAGTACCTGCCTGCATACCCCCAGTCCTCAGGGCCTCCCTACCACCTTCTGTGCTATGGGCTCCCATGGTCACCAGCACCTAGTAGCGACATTCTTCCGATGACACTGAAGTCACCGTACCTGCGGAGTCCCCCCTCTCGCTGGATGCAGCGGGTCCTCCTGGTCAGCTCCTCCTGCCCATATCAGTCCTGCAAAGACCTAATGCCCCTGACAGCTGGGTCCTGAAAGGCTGCCTCTTTTCACATCTGGCTCCCCGTCTGCCCTTCCTACAGCATTCCTGCGGGCTCTTCCTGCTGCTGCCGGCACATCCTGGCGTAAGCCTGGCCTGGCCCCACAGGCAGCCTGGGCGTCTGTCAAACCAGAGTGCCAGCTCCAAGCCGAGAACATCCGAGCAACTCAAGGCACCAGGAGACAGATAGGGCAGGAAGAGGGCTGAACAGCCTCCTACTAGAGCTCTTCTGCGGGAAGGCTGGGAGCTTCCCAGCCACGGACAGGCAAATCAGCCCAGGAGGTGGACGCACCCTGACTTGCGGCCTTTGTCAGACTTTCATGGTGTAAATGCTCCCAGTGGAGCCAATTTCAAGCTACTAATGTGTCATTGACAAGAAATGTGAAGTAGCACACACAGCTCAGGAGAGCCTGTGTCACTCGGCTCTGGCCACCACTGAGCCACCGAGCCCTG
>ML106413.1:25576-65731 GCA_003697995.1 Taxidea taxus jeffersonii
ATACCTTTGTCCCTGGGTGGGGCACAGCGCAACAGACCAGGCCCAGTGTCGGGACTTGGACCCAGCATAACCATGCTCGGCACAGTCCTGGGCTCTGGAATCCTGGCCCGAGACTCTTCCATCACTTTCTCACAGCAAACGTTACACCAGTGCCTACTCTGTGCCAAGCAGCATCCCAGCTGCTGGATCTAGGGAGCTCTGTGCCTCGTGCTGCTGAGCCTGGCCCAAAAGTGTCCTGAGCCTCTAGAAGGGGGCCTTGAAGGAGGAACTGTCCCAGGAGACTGCTGAGAGCCAGCTGCTCCCCAAGTGTGCCGGCACTCCCTGTCTCCAGGGCCTCAGGTCCCACTTAGGATGAGCCTGCGAACCGTAACTGCGAAGCACAGGAGAAAAACTCAAGCTAAGATAAGCAACAGCGCCCAAACTACAGAGATTCATTCATTCGGGAAGACATGAAGGTAATAATCTCATAATGCTTTTTGAAGACATTTAGGATCTTTAAAGAGACGAGAAAAGGAATAGCATCCACAAGCAAGAACGAGAATGTACGACTCGACGGGCAGAAATGAAACAAGAACTGATGAACACGAACAAGAAATAATAAAAAATCCCTGCAATGAAAAATAAAGGGCCTGAGGCAGAACACAATCCACGTGATGCACTTCGGGTGTGCACACAGTTGCGGACGACCAGGGATCTGAGGGGTGATGATCAGCACTGAGGAATGAGCACAGCAACTTCACAAAAACACAAAGCCCAGGAGATTCAGCTGATCCAGCTGAGAGACCCTGAAGGTAAAAGAGAAGTAGCAACACCTGTCTCACGGGAGCTCCGACAGTGTGGAGAAGGCGACAAGCAAAGAAAAAACAGCCGGACAGGCAGCTCGGCTCTGCCTCTCAACCCCAAGCCCACAGCTGGCTCTGCCATGACTGGTCTTCGGAGTGGCCCGGGGCATGGGCACAAGACTCCCAGAACCCCAGGGGCCCTGGGACCTACCAAGGCCCTCTCCAAACACATCAACTGGAGTGGGGCCAGTGTCTTCCAGGGCTGCCTGGAGGTGAGCAACCACGGAGCACTGGGGCCCCTTCCTTCCCTCCTCCCCACCCTGCAGGACAACCTCAGGACTATGGCGCAGGCTGGGCCCAAAGCACCAAGCAGGCATCTAGTGGTCCCCCTCCCCCACTGCCCCTCCGGAGGCTGCTGCTCTCAGCCCCAGGGGCAGGATGTGGGCAGGAACTGGTGGAGTGAAGAGCTAGTTCCCTGTACTGAATCTGGCCCTTGGAGTAGCCTCCGCATCCTCAGCTCCTGGGGCCATAGGCCCAGCCCCAGCTTCTTTCTCCCCATGGGGAGCCCAGAGTCCCCTCCAGTCCCCACACATCCAAGCCAGATACCGGGAGAGTCTGCAGCCTCCCAGCCTGAGTTGTCCATTCACCCCCTCACTGGCCACCTCTCTGACAGCCCCCCTCCAAGAAGTCACCCCACACACAAGGTGCTGGGTGCCCATTCTGTGGCCACAGGAGCTCAGGTGGGCTCCCACTCCTGCTCCATCCCACACTCCCTGAGATCCCAAGCAAGAGTCTTTCTCTTTGTACCAAGGGTCCTGTGAAACGGCACCCACACCTCCCTCAAATGAGCCATCTGATGGTGGGACGACAGGGACTATGATGTCTGAAGAGGACATGGGGGGGGCGCCTAGATGGCCCTAGTGGGCCTGGGTGGGGCCCTGGCAGAAGTGTGGTCTGTTGGAAGGCAGGAGCTCCTTAGAGGGAGGCCTCACCGAGGATAGGAGGGAGGCAAGCCCACTTCTGGGGTCCCTGGGACAAAGGTGTGCTGACACAGGCCTCGGGGAGAGGGTGAGAGCGTCAGCCAGCAAGAGCAGCACGTCCTGTGGGTCGCACCAGACGCCATGCAGCTCCACCACTGTTCCTTGTTAACTCAGTGGGTCCCTGTACCTGGTTCCCAGTTTGCAAAGGCCACTGAGGTGTCAGAGGTGAACGCCTCTGTGGTGTGTGGGCAGACAGAGACCACCAGCCCACACACCAGGAGGGGCATCAGAGTGACGCTGCCCACCTCTCCCTGGCTCATGAAGGCCTTGTCCAGAAGGTGAGCACTGGGGCCCTTCTCTGTGCATCCCAGTTACAGGCTCCTGCCCATTTCTCACTTCCCTTCCCCCATCTGGGCCTGGCACAGACCTCCAGGGTACCACGCGCAGGCACCGCACCCCAACCATTGCCTCCAGCCTCCAGACCATGTAACCCCTCCCTTCCATGACTGCTAATGCTTCTTGGGCCCAGACCTTTTCCCTGGGGGTTGGGACTTGTTCCTTTTGCCGGCTCAGCACCTGACTCTGGGTGTCTGTCTCCTCAGCAGCCCCTGAGGCACACGCCCAAAACCCCTTCTCAGCATACTTCATGCCATGGCCATCCCTCTGGTCATCTTCCCTTTAGCTGCCTTGGTCACATCCTTCAGCACCTGGTCTGAGCTGCGGCAGACAAGACAATGGCTATGGGATGGCTGTGCTGGCCGTTCCCGCTCATCCGGGTAGGGTAGCTCAGGAATGAAGCAGGTTAAACGTTGCAGGCTGTGAAGCCCTGAAGCCAAGGCTTGCCGACAAGCCAACTGCAGTCCACATGTCCCTCTGCCAACAGAGATCCCCTGTCGTGACCCCTCCCACCCATGCCACAAGGCCAACAGCCTCCCTCTGGGGTTCCCCAGCTCAAGCACAGACCCTAACCTGTCCTCTGGTCTGACCTTCTCCTTTCAGGCCCATCTCTCATTTACTCTCCATCACAACCCTGTACAGAGAGCATTGCTCGTTCCATCATGCTCATTTTTACGAGTAAGGTAGCAAGTGCTCCAAGGAGGTGAGACCAGAACCCAGGTTTGGGCATCGAAATCTGCTGTCCATTGGGTTGCCCTTGAAGCCAGCCCTTGCTCTCTTGGGCTGTGGGCTCCTAGGAGCTGGACCACAGTGTGGTTGGGGGCCTGCACCTCACAGACCAACATGAGGGAAGGCAACAAGCAAGCCCCCAAAGGTTGGCCAGGACTGACCTGGCCCAAAGCCTCTCACCTGCCATCCATATCTGGGCAGCCCTCAGCTTCTCTGAGGTTCTGAACAGGGAAGCAGGCTGAGCCCAGAACCTGATCTACATTGACAGGATTAGGATAGAGGGGCAGTGACTGGAGTGACACTAGAACCTGGGAAAGCCAGGGAAACTCTAAACGGCAAGCACAGAGCAAGGAGGTGTTGACACCACTACCTGTGGACAAGCCTCAGTGTGGAGCTCAGGTCATGGACCTGCTGAGACCCAAGATGGGGAGCTGGCCTCCAGAGCCTTCCAGCCCAGCCCAGTGCCTCCAGGACCAGCCACGGCAGGACTAAAGAGGGAGCCCCTGACTCCACAACATCTTCCCTGGGCCAATGTACTCTAAAAAGCTCCCCATCTTGCTCCCCACAGTGGGGACAAGCAGGGCAACCACGGTGGGGCATGGAGGTAACACAGAGAGTGTCCTGGAGGGTGCAGAGGCTGGCTGGACAGCAGAGGCCAAAGGGAGGGCAGCCTGAGTTCTGAGCCAGAAGTGAGCACACAGGCCCTGTCCCCGCCATGGTGAGGGAGAGCTGGACAAAGGGGCAGCCTTATAGAACCCCAGGAGCCAACCACGACTCCAGTCCTATGAAATGGAGGGTTGGGGAGACCTGCCCTCCAGCTTCTCCTTCTTTTTCCCTCCACCTCTGCCTTGGCCTCCACCGTCCTCCCATTTTACAGTCTGGAAACTTAAATTCTAAAGCGGCATGGCCGTCCCCGGGAACGCAGAGATCTGTGCTCCGCGGGCCCGCTGCCCCCTTCTTGATCCTTTAGGCCGTCCTGCGCCAAATCCCTCGAGGGCCACCACCATTCCCGCCATTCCTACACCTCAGCTCCGCAGCCCGGCAGACGGCCAGGTCCACTCCGAGGCGTGCAGCCACCCTGCCCGGCCTCCGGACTCCCTTGGGTCCCCTAAGTCCGGGTGTCGCCATCACTGTCCCCGGAACGCTCCCGCCTCGGCCCAGCGTTCCAGAATCCCCTTCTCGCCGCGTCCGGGCGTTCGGGATGCCGAGCGGCTGCCCTCGCCGTTCCTCCCGGGGAATGCGGTCCCCGCCCCTGGCCGCTCCACCTGCGGAAGCCCTCTCTCTCCCCCGGGGGTCCGACCCGCCTTCCCGCCGGCCGCACCTCTGCGCCCCCAGCCCACCCCCGCTGGGCGCGTCCGGAAGGTTCGCCGAGTGCCCTGGGGTCGGCCCGTGGCGCCTAGACGGACCGACGGACGTCCCCGCACGTCACCTGCGGGTCCAGACTCCTGACCCCCAACCCCCGCCATCGGGGCCGTCGGGCTCTAGCGTTCCCACCCCTCCACGCCGACCCGTGCGCACCTTCCGGTCCAGTCTGGGGCGGCCCGGAGGGTCCTCACACCGACCCCCGACCGGGCTTAGGACGTGCGTCCGCGCCTGAGCCGCCCCTGCACCCGCCATTGCGGTCCCCGCCTCGAGCCAGAGCTCGGACCCCAGCCCTGTGAACTCGCTCTCGGGGTGGCGGGAAGAGAGGGTCGGGGCGGAGGGGTGCCCTGAAGGGAGGGGTCCCGCGCCACCCGTCCCACCCAGTCCCTCAGCCTCCGACGGCCCCGTGCGGTCCGGCCGCCCGCCGAGGACCCTCGGGACCCGGGACCGAAGACCCCAGCTGACCTGCAGCTCGCGCGCCGGCTCCCGCTGTCTCCGCAGCCGCTCGGGCTCCCGCTCCAGCCGCGGCGCTCATGGGCGCCCCCTGCAGGCGGCTTCGAGACTCGCACTGTCCCCGCCCCGCCCCACCGCGCTGGGAAACCGAGGCCCTGAGTTCCCCCCGGGAATCGGAGCAGCTGGGTTGCGAACCTGGGGGATGCCCGCAGTAGGACGAGGCCACGACGGTCTGGACTGCACCACATCCCTGCCCGCGTCCCCCAGTGTGTTCTTCCTGCCTCGCGTCCGTCCGGCCACCTCCGGCGCCACACCCCCGTCCCCTTCGATGAGTGATGAGTGTCCCGGCCAGTTCTCCTCCCCGCGCAGTGAAGCCGCCCGGCCCTTGGCCGGCACTCCCTTTCCTCCAAGAAGACTGAAGGGCTTCCCCTGCTGTTCTGGTCCTCCCGGAGCTCTGCTATATCCCATATCATTGTAGCTGAGTTGGGGTGGTTCCTGCCTTTGTCATCCCTCCACAGTGTCCAGCTGTGATCTAGGAAGTGCCCAGTGCCAGCTCCTCCTCAAGCCTTTCCATGGCTGCACTGTTTCGGAAGGATAAAGCCCAGCCTCCTTCTCTTGGCATTCAAGGCTTTCAGCCCTGAGGCCCTGCCTGGTCTCTGGCTTTGCCCTCCTTTCCTGAGCCTTACCCTAGGTTGGGGTTGGGGAGGCACCTCAGCTCCAAGGATGTCTGTAGGAAGCCCACCCAGTTTCCAGTGGCCCCTCTAACTGCCCCAGCACAGACTCAGGGCCAGGGCTGTTCTTACAGCCTCTGGGGCCCAGCTGGGACCTGCCCCCACCTCCACTTCTCTGAGCAAAGTGAAGAGAAGTTGTCTTCTGCGCCACCCACTGACTTGGAATCTTAGACTCTTGGGCTGGGATTCCATCCCCCCTGTCACCCCCAGGCCCATGTTTTAGAGACTTCAAATTGGGAATGGCCTCAAAATGGCCCCAGTCCAGCCTTACAAGGGGACCCACCTTCTACCCTTGCATCAAGAAAGTCTTGAATGCCTACCCCAATTCTGTGCACAGCTGGATGAACTGTATCAGACAGCCAGAGACCAGGGCACTGGTAGTCAGGGACTCATGGGAACCCCTGCATTCTTGAACCTCTGGGGGTCAGCAGGGTCACGGTGAAAAGCCCAGGAGAGGGGTTTGTGCAGGACCAGACCGGACCCTAGAGCTGAGGCCCCCTGCAGGAGTGCGATGTCTCCCACAGGAGGAGAACGCTAGCAGGAGGTGGGACTCCAGGCTCAGCTCAGGAACTAGAGTCTGAGGCCATGCCCATCGCTTGCCTGGATTCAGCCAGTCTCCATTGCCTGGCAGCCTCCTCCAGCTCTTTCCTGAGCCTGAGCTCCCATCCCCATTTGGCCAGCTCAGGTCCCGGGGTTCCTGTTTTCCTTAATATCCAGTGTTAGGATAGGCCATGGTAGGTGGAGGAGGGTGGGCTGGGAGGGGTCAGGACCCCAACCCAGCTCCAGGTGTTGGTGAGGCACATAGGAGATTTTTCAAGTGGGGAACAGTCCCTGGATGCCTTTCCAACCTCCAGCCTGGCCCTTCTCCCCTTAGCACTCCGTCCCCCCATTCTAGGCCTTTGTAGCCTCCAATCCTCGTCCAACTCACATCCTGTGAAGGGTAATGGGAGACCAAAGGAAGGAGCTCCCCACCAGGCAGGAACACTGCCCCTGGGGCTGCACTGGTGCTGTGGCTTTCCCTCAGCTGTGAGGTTCCCACTGCCTCATCTGTAAAATGGAACTGTTTTGTTTCACCTCCCGTGACAGTCAGGCTATGAGGTACCAGCTGGGGGCTCTGCCTGGCCAGATGGTCCTCCCCCACGTCCTTGGCTTCCCACCCTTGCTTCTGTGCTGTCTCATGAGATGAGCTACTCCTGTAGTGGAGATAAAACCCTCCTGCCCACACCAGTTTGTCCTCGATCAACAAACACACAAGGAACAGCTTGTCTTGAGAGTCACCTGGGGCCTAGGAGGGACTATGGAGTTTCATGGGGCAGAGACCAACACTCAGACAACCTGGGGCAGGGCTCACTCTTGCCCCTCTAGTACCCAGCATGGGCCCCTGCCATTTCCATTCTGGGGCCCAGTACCTTTCCCACCCAGATCTCCTCACATATGACCTGGCCATGCATGCACCTGTCTTCATGCCAGACAGGTCACATGCCCAGGGGCTGAAGGCTTCCCTTCTACAGCAGGTCCTCGGGGCCAGAGTGCCAAAGCTCTCAGAGCTCACCCCTGGGGCCCAATTGGCAGCTGCCAGCTCCTCAGCATGGGTGCCCCAGGCCTGGGGTGGGCGTGTCCTCAGGCCAGAGGTGGTAAGGCAAGGGGTTGGGTCCACCCCAGAGCCAGCTCCTCAGGGTCCCTGGGACCTGCCCAAGCTGGGAGCACCACCAGGTCCCCGGCCTTGTCCTAGAGCAGTCCTTCCCCAGCCAGTTAGAGGCAGAAGGAGCTGCTCCAATGGTCCTGTGTCATCTGTCATGTGCCTCTGTCCAGGTCTCCCTTGAGGCCACTGCCTGGACAGTATACACCCGGGACCGGCCAGTTGAGCCGTGACAGGAAGCAGGCATGGGGGAGGGCTGTTCACAGACCCTGCTTCCCCCACTGAGCGGACGTGCTTATGGTTAACCCACATCTCCTGGCCTTCCCACACTAGAGGACCCCCCAACACTGCACTCTTGGCACCCCCACTGTGTTGGCGTTGCTGCCATCTCACCGGTGTGGTGCCCTCCTCAGCCTGGAGAACACTTCTCAGGTGTTTCAGCCATAGGGGAGGCCCCTGTGTCTGCCCAAGGGAGCTCCAGGCCAGGGGGGCGGGGCACAGGCCTACTAATCCTCAGGCATGGGGATGCCCCTGGCAGATTCCACCTTCTATCTCTGGGCCTTAGTGTCCCTGCCCAGCCCTAGGTCAGGCTTTGAAGGCAACGGGTGCCCGCCCTTCCTTCCGTCCAAGCCTAGGCTCCTCAGGGGGTCCAGCTGGGTTTGCTCTTGCTCCTGATTTCTGGTCTCAGACAGCCCCCCCGCCCCCTCCCCCACTGGCTTTGTTCCTGTCCAGGATGCACCTGGTGGCCTCTGGACCCCAATTGTTTGCACTGGGGCCAGCTGGGCCACATCGAGGGGAAAGCAAAGCCAGACCCAGGACAAAGCACCCGGTGGGTGCTGGGGCCAGCGTCCCTGCAAACCAACCAGGCCACCCTGAGGTACTCACCAACTTCTCCTTCAAATGGGAGGGGCACTGCATACTTCCTGGGACTCCGGAATTGAGGAAGTGGGAGACCTCACAGGGCTCTTGTCTATGCTTAGACTAAAGCAGGTTCCAAGACGACGGAATCATGCCAGAGGAAGCTCCCCAAACCATCTGTAGGCTCGGGAGCCGCAAGAGCAGCGCCCTGATCCTCCAGCTCCGTCCCCAGAAAGATGCTCCAGCCCACATTGGCTTCTGGGTGTCAGATAGCAACCCCACTAGGAGCTCTGTATCTTTGAGCTGATCAGGGCTTATCCGTGTAGATGTGGGAACTGAGGTCCCGACAGGACTGGGACCTCATCCTGGGCTACAGGGTGGACAGGGACCACGTCATGCCGGAGCTTGTCACTCACCACCCTAGCAATGGCTCTAAGCCAGGAGCCCAGGCACTGGCATGCAGCAGCTCCCAGAACATCAAACCAGCTGCCTTCTCCCCACCCTCCCTGTACCCCTACTCCCCTATCCCCATGCCCTGCTAGGAACTTCCCTACCCCACTTCAAGAAGAGCAGGGTTTTTGGTAGTAGGGACCAGGAGGGGCCTCTTTGGCGGGGGTGGGGTGGGGGTGTGTGTCATCATAGTCCAGAGGTGGGAAGAATCCTGGCCTGTCGCCAAGTTGGTGCCAGACCTGGGGGTAGGGGGAACCCAGGTATCCCAACTCCCATTTGGTGCAACTTGTTTCCTGCCCACTGGGTCCTGGTGACATGCCTGTCCTGTGCTCCTCCAGCCCTCCTCCTAGGACTGTGATCCCTTTCTAAGAACCCTGGATTCACATACACTCCATAATGAAGACATCCTCCAGGGACTCTCACGGCCTTTCCATGCTCTGGGTTTGGCATTGATCTGGTGGCAGAGATGGCAGGCTGTGCCCGGTCACTCTGCCCCTCTCTCACAGCCCCCCAGCTCCCAGCCCTACCTCCACACTCAGCCTGCTCTCCCACAGTAAGAGCCAGGCCCCGGGGACTACAAAGCCGTCCTCCTAGGCCCCCACCCTGCCTCCTGCACAGATGCACTAGCTGCAGCCCAGCAAAGCCCTGCCCTGGTAGCCTGAGCTCTTGCTTTCCCAACAACCTTGGCCCTGACTACAATCCACTCCTCATTGGCCTGGTGCTGAGCCCAAGACCCCTTCCATCTGCCCCGCCTTCCATTTAAAGGACAACCTAAAACAGAACTCAGGTCAAACCAAGGAAAGTGCAACCATTTAAGAACAGAGCCGAAGAGCTGGCCATTGTGTTACCAGGGCATGGCTGCCTAAGGCCTAGGACCCCAGCCCTGGGAGGCTGTGGACAGAAGGGTGTGAGATCCTTTCTGGATCTCTCCTTCTTGAGGAATTTGTTTTCTTGCTTCCACCCATCAAAGTCAACCCCCCCCCCCCCGGGGTTCTAGAACCTTCTATAAGTAAAGATGGTTAACAGTTCCCTCCCCAGTCATACTGTCCTGGGACAGGAAGCCCAAGCATCAAGTCTAGGAAAGCGGCGCCCCTGGGCTGGCCCCACTGGGACCCACCATGTTATGAGCAGTTTAGGAAGTCGGGCTACAAAAGGACTCCCCGTGGTGGGCCTCAGTCTGCTCCAGAGGTAGCTAGCATGACAGGCAGGCAGGCAGGAGGGATGTTTTGGGGAGGGCAGCAGCTAGGACAGCCCATTCTGTCCCTCCTGCCCAGGAGTCCTGGGGGAGGGTGTCGACTGGTGTCCACTGCACACAGAGCCCAACATGCTGGTCTCAGCAGCCTCTTCTTGTTCCCAGCAGAATGACCTCCTTACACTTCAGCGAAGGGCAGGAGCTCCATGTCTGAGCAAGCGCCCCAAGTCCCACAGTTGACAAGTGGGGAGAAGTTGGAGACATGCCCAGTCTCAGGGCAGTTTTTCTCCTGCCCAGTCCTGTACTCCAAGGACTTGGGTGTGCTCTAGAAGCTGGGCCACGGTGGGTGCCCACAGTTGTCAGCACTCACAGGCCACACCTCAACACAGGCCATGGGCTCTGGAGCTTTCCAAGTTTGAGCTGTTACTGGGCAGAGGTCAGCCCTGGGAGGGAGTCTCAGGCCCAGGAAAGGCCCCCTAGGTTACTTAGTGTGTAACGGGGTGGCCTCATAGTCCTTTCCACATGAGACATGTGGCATGGGCAATGTGACAAGCCCCAGTGTTATCCTGGGAGGTGCCACATAGATTCATAATCATTCCACACAAGATGCACAGGGAAAAAAGGCTTGACTGGTTTGCTTGCTCTGAGTGGTATAATTACTGATTTTTTTTTCTTCTATAATTTTATATATTCTGAAAATGATCTCTAAGAAGATGCAATGTTAGGGAGAAAAAAAACCCCAACTACCCTCAAGGCAAACCCCTCCACCCCAACCACTCTGTTCCCCACAACAGCATGTGTCTCGGCTACCGATGGGAATGCCAGGCCTTCCATTCTTGTAGGGTAACCTGGGCAGGGCTTCTGGGGTCTCAGTCCTGGGCATCTGGCCTGTAGTTCTGCTCTGCAGGCCACAATGGGACCTGGAAGACACCAGCACCCCCTTCACTCCCTCAGGTCCCTCAACCACAACACTTCCAGGCCTGTGAGCTGCAGGGGAGGGCCAGCCAGAGGGGATGGGGCCTGGACTCAGATGGCCTCCTCTTGCCACAGCCAGTCCCAGGGGGTGGCCAGGGTCCTGTTCACGCCATGTCAGAGGAGCAGCTGGAAGTGCAGAGTTAGAAAGTCCAAGCCTGATGTGTTTCAGCAATTTTAATACATTCAAGAATATTTAATAGAACAAAATAAAAAAGTACTGTCAGTCAGCAGAAGCCTGTGGTTGAGAGATACAGAAATGGAACTGGCCCTTTTGCAGTAAAGCTTGTGCTTAAAGGGAAAAGAGGCAAAATGACTTCCTGGGGGCTTCATGTCAAGTGCCACTGGACTAAAAGCACCTCAGAGTAGCACTTTTAGGTATATATGACCATCTAGAATTATCCCATAAAGCCAACAGTGTTAAAAGGGTCCTATTAGAAAAAGAAAAGTCATGCTTCTAGAATTTTCTTGCCTGCGGAGCCACACAGAAACGTAGGTGGCCTGGCTGGGCACCCTGGCACAGCCTCTTGTCAGGGAGGCAGAGATGGGCCCTTAAACAGGCTGGGCCCGGTCCTGGCACTTCCTGCAGCCACCCTCTCCCTGTAACTGACCCCAATGGCAGCCTTGGGGTCACAGCCTCAGACCCCGCAGCATGAGCTGCCAGGGCTGGCTCACCTGGCTAGGAAGGAACAGATGTGTGAACTGCAGACCCAGGAAAGTCTTCTCCTTCATAGGACAAAAAAGCAACCCCCAACAATAATAAATAAAGAAAAACATGGCTGCAGTCAGACACATTGGGTCCAGACAGGAGCACAGGCTTCCACGAAGGCAAATGAGAGCAAAAGTGGGACTTGGGAAGACCGAGTGGAGAGACATTTAAAAAACAATAATTCTCACCTAACAGTCCCTCATCTGACAGCAGAGAGCAACTGTCAACAGAGCAACAGAAGCCAGAACGGAACCTGATCAGGGAAGATGGGGACAGGTATCCATCAGGGTCTTCTGGTGCGCCTTGGGGCTGGGTTCTGCTCACTGAGCCTCTCCTTCCTTAGCCAAAAATAGGCATTTCACAAAAAGCCTCCAGTTGGGACAGCAGCCAGAGCTGCCAGGTCAGGACATCTGGGCAGGGTTGACGGGCACTTACCAGCCAGCTGGTGACTGTGGGCCAGCAGGCCATAAACACACATACACACACACAGCCCATTTCACAATAACCACATTCCTTCCTAGGCTACAGACACCTCAAACTCCTAATCTAGAACATGATGCTCGAACACAGAACCCTAAGGCCCACATGCTGGCTGGGCAGCCTTCTTCACATCCTATGGCTGGGGCAGCGATCCTGCTTCCACCGGTAGCGACTCTTCCTCGTGCTACTTTGTAGGTGCCAAACACAGTTAGTATTCTAGAAGCAACAGGTCTCGACGCTGTTCAAACCAACAGCTACTATGTTAGGTGCACATGAGATGTAGGATCCCTGTTCCCAAGAAGGGCTGAGTCCCAGCCTGAGAGTCACCTCAACAGAATCCCTCATTAGCTTCGGTTCCACTGCACAGAAGGGGTGCAGGTGTGGCTGCCTGTCACTTGGAATCTGGAGGGTGGCATGGCAAGGGACCATCACGGGGCTGCAGGCCACCAGCCCTGATGCCATCTGCTGTGGCTGTGGTTGTGGTGGCCTCCAAAACCTCTATCTGGTATACCCGTGCAAGGAGACTTAAGGCACTTCCTTAAATTCTTGCCCAGGAGGATTTTATCTGAGTGACTCAGTGACTTTAAATTATCCTGCTGGGCTCTCTCCAGCTGTTCAGCTTTTTCTCCTGCTACTTCTGACTTCATTTCTGGGTTTCACTATGCTAATGTCCAGATTTCATGTTTTATCTTTATTTACTAAACTTAACTTTGGTACTAAGAGAACAGGAGCTATTTTCCCTCAATATTGCTCATAAGAAAAAAAAAATTTTTTTTAAACTAGAACTCCTTTTAACCAATTCTTTTGTCCAGAAACCTAAAGTCAGAGCTGGGTTTCCAAGCCCCTTCCAGGCTGAAGGACAGGTTGGCAGCACCGAGGACAGGGGCCACCTCCACTTGAAGGGGGCCCAGCTGCAAAACCAGCCCTTCAGCAGTGGCGAGCGCCACTAGCTGGGAACTTGAGTCACAATCCACTGTTAGCTCAAGTTGCAGACACCTAAATCACACAGGCCACACCAGCCCTGCCACATGGAAGTGGTGGCTGTCCTGTGGCTGTGGTGATGTACTCCATGGCCCTCCACGTCCAGGGCTGCAGCCTGCTCGCCAGGCACCTCTGCCGGGCGCTGAGTCCCCTGCCTGGTTCTCATGGGTGACAGAAGCCGCACTGGCGAGCAGTCGAGAAGAGCTGTGGCAAAAGCTTTCACTAACCCCCGTGAACTGCCCACGGAGTTTCACCCACTTTCCCAGGTTTAGCTGTGCAGGAGCTGGTTTTCACACCCCACGGCACTAATACAGTTGAATATTCTCTTCAGAAAAAAACTGGCAGCAAACAGCGTGTGTGACATGCGTGGAGCCCAGGCCGACCTTGGGCCGGAAGGGTCAGGTGTGAGGAGCCGGCTGTGAGCTGGGGGCTATGGAGGCCTGAGTTCTCCTGACTCAGAGGCCCCGGCTGAAGGCTCACACGCTGCAGGGCAGCTCAGAGAGTCACTGAAAGCTTTACGGGGTGCATAGCTAATGGCATTGGTGTCACTTGGTAACGGGGAGAGTCCTTCAGAGGTGCTCAGGTTTCGAAGTACTTGTAGATTGCTGTCACGTAGAGCATCACGCTCTGCCAATCGGGCCGCTCAGTCCGCACCATTTCATTAATGTCCTAGTGGAGAAGGAAGAAACCTTGTTAGAATCCTGGTCACTTCTGGGCCCGTTCCGACAGGCTCTCTGGCAGCTACACGGGCCACTGCACAGGGCAGGGCCTCTGACTTTGGGCCAAGCCAGATCACACCTCCCAAAGGCCTTGGCAAGATGCCTGCTCCATCGCTGCCAAGTGTGCCTAGAAGCTTCAGCATGGTCCCTGAGCTGCCTGTCTGTGCCCGAGCCATGCCCCGAGCCCCACATAGGAGCACCTGTGCTCCTGGCCACGGCCCTCTGAGGCTTGTTATCATCTTCTCTGGGGCCTTCAACCCTGTCTGCCTCCTTTCTTAAACCCCTCCAGGTGGTCACTTCTGAGCGCCTTTCTCAACCCAGTCTCTGTCCCAGGAGATTCTCTGTGCACCCAGGGCACTCAACTTTCCCATGCCCTTCACCATGGCAACCATTTGGAATCATCAAAAACACTGTTTTTGATTGTATCCTGCAGAATACCAGTCGTGTGAGATACCAGCTGATGAAAACAAATGTGGGAAAAGCCAGGACTTGGATATAGAATTGGAAGGCCCCCAAAAGAAACCACTGTTGCTAAAGAACATCCCCATGACTTTCCATGGGAGCCTTGCTCCCGAGCACTGCTCTGGGAGGTTCCGGGGTGAGGCCATGGACAGCGGGTTGGAATGGGCCACCCAATTATGACTTGGTATAGAAAAAGAAAAACATGTTTGTTCAATATAAAGGTTTTTTGGGGTCAGGGGGAATGGCCTACTTTAATATGTTGGAACTTCCCATGTGATGTAAAATACCCACATAACAGAAAACATTTCAACAATGGTAACTTCTCTTTCTCTGTACAACTGAATAGAGACCACCCTAAACAAGCCTATTTCTTCAAGTCAGAAGATAGACTTCTGTAACTCTACATGAACACTCCTGTGGGGTAAAAATGAATGTAAACACTTCTTCAAAGCCACCCAGCTGTTACCAGTCAGGCCAAGGGTACCCCTGGGGCAGTGACCTGGCTTCATAGGGCTCTTACTACAGAACTCCCCAAGCTGTGCACTGGCCACCATGTGTACCTGCATGACACCAATACCACGGTACCGAGTTTATATAGCCTCAGTATCACTGGGTCTTCGTGGAAGGACTGGCTCTGCATCTGGACCCTGTACCTTCTTCAGAAAGTCAGACATGGTGACAAGGCGAGAGCTCTGACAGAAGCATGTCTGTTGTGAGCTACTGTGGGTGCTGGGCAGTGGCATGACGACCCTGAAAAACGAGGGTTTTCTACAGCTCATGTCTCACACCTGAGTGGCATCTGCCACGGCCCCTGTGAAGTGCAGGAGTGCCTGCTCTGCCTCTAAAGCCTCCTTCTTTGACAAAAGGCAGAGAGACCTGGAGGAATGTGCCTCTGACAGTGACTGGTTACAAACTTATTAGCATTTTTTTCTTCTGGACTCTAAGGAAGTCAAAGCTGCTGGGGCTGTAGGCAGGATGATTCTATCCAACTTAGGGTGCTTCCTTTGGACAGTTCACGTGAGGCATAAAGCACCCATAGGATGGAGGTGAAAGCCCGGCTTGCACCTCTCTGACAGGACATCCACTTGGCTGGCCAGGGCCTGGGTGGATCCCCATCCTCACCCACTAGCCCCTTGATCATCAGGCCACCACACCACCCAGGATCTCCCTTAATGAGAAGGAAACTCTTCTTAACAAAGAGTGACCCTGCCAGTGACTCACCAGTGTGGATTTGATGCCGACGCTCTCAGCTGCCTGGAAGGCCAGGGTGAAGTTCCTTCGCTGTAAAACAAACTGCGTGACTAGAGCGGACAAGCAAGGCCAGGAGGAAGGTGACCTGCACTACTCATGCTGCTGGAGAAGATGGACAGCCACCTCCATGTGGTACCAGAATGAACCTACACTGGACCCTTGGAGCCCCCACCAACCCTGACTGCCCCTCCGCAGGGCCCCCCTGCTCCTCTTGGAACCAGCCATGGAGCAATCTCCACACACTCGTCCTTTTCTCACTGTGCGAAAGGGCCACTTTCAACACATCAGTCCTGAGGCCCCTGGACCTGGACCCAAAAGCTCATCAGAAACACCCATCAAGTGAGCTTCCTCCTGGGAAGAATCTTCAAGCATTATCTGAGGGGAATAGGGGACCAGAGGAGGGCTCAGGCCTGGGACCTCTCCCTGTGTCCCTCTGGGCAGGGGCTGTCCCTGACCCGGTCCCTGAGCAAGCTCCCTAAGTGAGATGACTGGACTACACAGGGCTAGCAGGAGACTGGCCCCGCATGGGAAGCACTGCCCAGACTACTCATGCCCTGAGTGGCTCTCAAGGGTAAAGCCCTCGATCCTAAATGTCATCACCCAGGAAGGCTGACTGCTCCCATTGGGAATGCTGTCCTTGGGGAATGCTGAACACACCAAATGTCCCACACAAGGTAGGTCAGGGACTGGCTGGCTCAGCACAAATAACTCAATCCCAGAATAAGACTAAGCTGGGAGGGGGCTGCTGTGAGATAGTGTTGTGGCAGGGGCCCTACAGCTGGGAAGCTCTGCCTCTTCTGTGTGGTAAGGATGCCAGGAGCCAGGCTGTTTCATCAGCCTACCTTATCTTGGCTGTTTAGCTCTTGATAGGGAATGTGGGCTGGAAGGTATGTATGCAGCAGAGCGCAGAAGGCCAGCCCATCATTCCAGCTGCTGCTGAAGTTCGTAATGTCAATATTCTGAAGGAAAAGAAAAATACATGTAAGTTACATACCCTGTGATCTTTTCAGGAGCGTGTGGCGGAAGAGGAAGGCGGCCTCAGATGCCACATGGCCAAATCCCAGGAAGGGGGAGCTTCTGGAGAAGGCACAGTGTGCTACGGGTCATGTCCCAAGACTGGCAGAGGTCAGGGACTGGCCTTTTCAGCAGGTGCCCATCCCATCCTGCCCACCGCCTATAGGTCACCATCCCCTTGGGTGCACACATCTAGGTCACTGCCCCCTCATGTGAAGAACTATGGGCACAGGGAGCTGGTCGGCAGCTCTGCAGCCTTGCCGGGCCCTGGGGAGCAAAAGTGCTATGTTAAGAAGTTATGATTCATTCTGACCTCACCTATGAGGGCTCTAGGCACAGATTTCCAACCTATTAAAACTCTGTGTTCTGAGGACATCAACAGCTGCCTTTTTGCCTTAGGAGACACTGGGAGCCGACTGATGCCGGGGCTGTGTGCTTCCCCACAGAGCTTCTCCACGGATCACCTTGGTTTTCTTGGAAGAGGTGCCTCTTTCCACATTCATAGTAAATTATTTACAACTATAAAAATAACCTACTCAGAATAGCTGACTATATGATAACACAGTTTGGCTGATCTGTAGCCTTTAACCTTATTTGCAAGATCCTTTTGAAGTTGAAACTCCACAGTTAAATTTTGGAAATTCACACACTTTATGTCAATGCCACAGACCCAAAAAGAGAATACTTCCCAAACACCTCTTGTGAGGCCCCACAGTTTCTTTCACACAGACTGGGAAGGACTAGAGGACTGGGAAGCCCAGACTTTATTAGTGAAGGCAAACCCCCAACTCCTGGCTACAGGTTGCCACTCCTCCCAGGGACAAGTGATCACAGTGAAAAGAATACTATGTGTATGTGTACAGGGTTTTACAAACTCTGCCATCCTTCACTCCAGATTTACAAACTGTTAGGTCCTCACACCGAGTAGGGAACCTGGGGCTCATGGATGAGGGGCAGGTGGGGAGGACAGGACCAGGCTGGGCCTTCCAGGAAGACGGTCTTAATTCAGACTTATAGCTCTCGGTCAGTCCCCTTAGAAAAGCATTGAGTAGTGTGGAAGAGCACCGGGCTGAACTTTTCATCAGCCTCATCAGTGAAACGATTTCTCTGGCCCCTGACTCCAGACACCCAGAATGCTGCACTCCGGGTATGTGTGTGGTGGTAGTGGTGGTGGGGCTTCTACTCAAGCGCAAGCCTTCGAAAAGGCAGCAGCTCTGTGGGTCATCATTCCAGAGGTCATTTTCCCTCGGTAACCCGATTATCTGGGGCAGCCAGTCACACCAATCTGGCATGAAAGCATTGTTCATCAACTGTGGTGAGAAAAAGTACCAGATGAAAGCACAAAAGGAAGCAAACCTGCCAAGAATCACAGGGAAGGTCTCTGCAAGCTTTCAGGGCCATCTGACTTGGCCTCCATAAGTGCGCCGGCCACCCCCTCCCTGGTGGCCAGGGCCTGGTCCATCCTCCCCTGCCTCCAGGCTGCAGGCCTCACACTTCTGGCCATAACACAGCCCAAACAAGCATTCCTGTCCTAATCTTGACAGGCCCCTGCTCCCTGCTCCAGGGAACAAGAACAGTCCCCGCCTCCCATGAGGGCACTGTGCACTCAGTGGTGTCCTGGTGTCCGATGGTTACTACTGATCGCTGCCACAACAAAGGGGCCTCTTTCATCTCGTCTGAATCTCAGGAAGCAATCAGCCAGGGCCACCAGTGCCACCTGGGAGGAAACGATCGAGGGGAAGGGAAGTGACCTGTCCAAGGTGCTGGGCTGGCAGCAGGGAGGACAGGGTGTCATTCTAATTCCATCATCACTGAGGAGCAGTTTCAGGTAAGGAGGCTGGGTCTCAAGAAGGCCCACGTTCCAGAGCTGACCTGGGGGGTTATTCAACTCAGGCCTGTCCAAAGCCCATCCACACTCCTCCTAGGAATCCGACCAGACCTCATGACAAGTGGCTGATCAAAGAGCCCAGGGCACCTCATATCATCGCCTGGACCGCAGGGCAAGCAGCCTCTTACAGACGAGTCCGGGCCCTGTGGGAGGTCAACGGCAACATGTGGCCACTGAGGACTCCCAACCCTTGCCCCCAGAGGCCACATTCATTTCTGGAGGAAAACAAATCTCCACTTCCTGCCGCCACAGCCCCCTCTCCAGCTCCCTGAAAGGCAGGCGTCTGGCAGAGCCGCCTACGTGCCTGGCCTCCCCACGCCACAGGGCAGAGGCTCCTGCAGCAGAGGAAATGGCTGCGCCCCAGCTCCGCAGCTGTGGGAACCCCAGCCTTCCCCAGCTTCCTCAACACAAACCCAACCTCAAGCCTGGAACCTCCAGGCAGAGCAGCGGCTTCATTTACAAAACATGCCAAAGAAGTTTAAACAAAGAGGAAACAATGGCCTCTTGAGTTCCAGGGTAGGGGGAGTTAACTTTGAAGTACCTGACAACCAAACTTCCAAATCAAAACAAAGTCCAAGCCCAGGCAGGCTGGCAGGTGTCTCCGCCTCCGCCAGCTGGTGGGAGCCAGGCTGGGCACTGTACCCTGCAGAGGAAAGCGAGGCCACTACACACCAAATCCAAGTGAGACCTCTGAGTGCTCTGACCCCTGTCCCTCTACCTCCTCACCCCTCCAGAGAGACCTGGGGGAAAATGAGGCCAGGGCTTCAAGGGAAGCAAAAAAAGCCTAAAATCTGAGATAGCAGGCCCCAGGCAAGGCTGCCACCACCCCACATCACTACAGCAGCACTGGGCCTGCGCCTTCTGCTCCCCCATCTCACCACTTTGATCGGGGCTAAAAAATCAAATTACTGGGAAATAACACAGATCGAACAGAGAAAAGTCTATATAAACAACAAAGCCAGTTCTCTGAGGCTGAAAAGGGTGCTAGAAAATTCAGATGGAAGACAGAAAGGTCCCCTGGCTTCCTCTCTGGAGCTCTTGATTCCACAGCTATAAATTTAGGTTTAAGAAGCCACCTCATCACGAAGTTCAAGTATCTGTAATGGTCCTATGACATTCACAGATACATTTTGACATGTTTACTTACTTCACAAAGGTTGTCTAGAAATGGACTATTTTTAAAAAGTGGCATTTTGGGATACCTGGGTGGCTCAGTTGGTTAGGCGGCTGCCTTCGGCTCAGGTCATGATCCCAGCGTCCTGGGATCGAGTCCCACATTGGGCTCCTTGCTCCACAGGGGGCCTGCTTCTCCCTCTGCCTCTGCCTGCCTCTCTGTCTGCCTGTGCTCGCATTCTCTCTCTCTCTAACTAATAAATAAATAAAATCTTAAAAAAAAAATTTTAAAAGTGGCATTTTTCTGTGCCTAAGGAAAAGCCCTTGACTGTAAAGCCTGAGCGCACCTCTGTCTAGGCAGATGGGCCCAGTGACATTTTGTAGATCAGTGCAGGGGCTATGGAGGGTCAAGGACCTTCCACCCATACAGGTCCTGACCCCTACATGCACGGCTGCTTCAGCAGGCCAGCGGACACCTTTAAAATAAACTATTCTTAAAGCCCAAAAAACGGGGATGCCTGGGTAGCTCAGTTGGTTGGGCAGCTGCCTTCGGCTCATGTTGGATCCCGGCGTCCTGGGATCGAGTCCCACATCAGGCTCCTTGCTCGGCGGGGAGCCTGCTTCTCCCTCTGCCTCTGCCTGCCTCCCTGTCTGCCTGTGCTCTCTCTCTTTCTCTCTCTCTAACAAATAAATAAAAAAATAAAAAAAAATCTTAAAAAAAAAAAGCACAAAAAACGATGTTTTGAGGGGAATATGCACACTAACGGAAGGACTTTCTATTGCTCATTTTTCACAGTCAATGGTGCCAAGATCTCTAAGGGAACAATTTTCTTTTTAAAATAGGGACAATGGAACATACTAATAATTATAATACAAGTTTCTTACTAATAAATTCAGATTTTACATTTGGTTCTCAGGTCAACTCAGGATTTTTCTACTCGCCCAGATAAGTCTATGTTTGGATTAGGTGGACAAAAATGAGAGGATTATTGATATGTGTCAGAACAAAAGCTCAAGAAAGCACTCAGCACAGACTCAAATGAGGCCCTCTGTTGCATTTTCTCCTACAGGCTCACGTCCTTCCATCCAATAAATGTCCACTTAGAGATCTGACCGGACAGATGGATGTAGCCTGCTTTAGAAGCTCATCTGCTGTCCTTTTCACTATCATAAAACATCAGACCTAGACTCGTAAAATCACCTAACACCTCACACCCCTCCACAGGACCAGCTGGGTGTTTCCCACTTGCTCCTTCTGGAGCTGGGCCAGAAGCCCTTACCTGCTCCAATGACTATGATAGGAGGTTGTCCTCTGCCTGCGGCCTTCAGGTGGCCCCACTTTGGTGTGCCCTTGTATGCACTGAGAGTTGAGGGGTGGGGTAAGAGAGTGAAAGTTATACAAATCTCCACAGAGAAAGATAAAAAATGTCATAAAACATCTTAAAAATGTTTTAATTTGTCTGAAATTTAATTAAGGGCTATAAAATACTCCCAAATACCACATGTTCTTTAAATAGTTATTAAGGTTCTGATCTATTTAAGGAAATGCCACTTTTATGGGCATAGGGCAAGAAGCCAAACACCATGATTCATCTCTCTGCTCACACCGATTTCCTTAGACCCGTCTCAACTGTTGACAGTGGTGTCACAGGCCCAAACATAGGCAGAAAGGCAGGGTCCTTCCCATGACTGAAGATACTGGGAATGCCACCTGCTGGGTGGCATGAAGCCCAGCCTTCAGGAGGTACAAGTGGATTACAAACAAAACCCCTACCCAATAGCTTCAGCCCCTGGCTAGGGGGCAAGGTCTGGAGGGAAATCTGGAAGAAGCAGACAGGGGTATCCTTTTCTGTGTGGTATGGCAGGGGGATATGATGTCTAAAAGAGAGGTTAAAAAACATCAAGAGACAGTATTTACCACTGCTAGTAGTATTAAACACAGAAGGCCCCAGAAGACCCTGGAAGTTAACAAGCAAAAACCTGCTTGGTGTCTAGGGCTGCCACGGTGTAAAGTGTCAGGCCCAGTCTGGCTGCAGATCTAAGGGTGCTGCCCTGGGGACTCTTGTGCCGTCTCCCTTATGAAGTTTAGCCAAGCTCTGCTCCAGGTCAGGGAAGAGGAGAGGAAGGCAGAAAAGGGGAGGGCAGGCTTGCTTGTCCTTGTCCACAAGGCTTGCTCATCATGAAGTCCAGGTGTTGGGGACTACATGGTAAAGCGGGGGTAAGGAAGGAAGGCAGGGCAGACAGCCCAGGCTGAGCCAGCAATCTTGAACACAGGGCCCTGCATCTTATGCACCCTGTCGGGGAGGGGGTTCCAACGAAGACCTTCAATCTTCACTGTGCATCAGAATCACCTGCAAGGCCTTTTCAAGGCAACATGCTCAGCTCTACCCAAGAGAGGCTGACCCAGTTGCCCAGACACTGATTTTCTCTGAGGGTCTCCAGATGACCCGAGTCAGGACTGATCTAAAGACTGCTGGTGGGTGGAAGTGCAGTGGACGGAAACATTTAAAAGGTCAAACCCGGGAGTTTGTGATGATGCTCACAGAAGCACAACCGGCCCGGCTTGGAAACCATTCATGATCCTGAGTGTTGGGAAATCAAAGGAGAGGATCAAGCACCGGATGGAACTTTCCTGACCAAAATGGATGGCAAGGCAATTAAACAGCTGACAAAGGAGTCTGTGAGGAGGAATTCCAATGAAGCAGAAGTGACTGACAGAAATGGAATGGCATAACTTGGCAACAATGACGATGAGCAGCCAGTGCCATCTCAGAGAGAGCCAGTCCTACTCTGCTCTACCTAGAGAGACAGACACAACTCCACAGCTTGTTTGGAGTTTCTGCCAAAAACTAGAACTGGAATCAGACCTAACTCTAGTTCTATCTTCTAGCTTATACCAGGGGGAACACCACAGGGATGTAGTCAGCGAAACCTAAAATACAGAAGTTCTGTAAGATATGTGATCCAGTTCCTTCAAGAACACAAACTGAAAAGGGTTCGGGAAAGAAGGGGGACATTTAAGATTAAAATTGACTAAAAGAAGTATATTATCCAAATGCAAAGTGTGAAACTTATCTGGATCTTAATTCTAGCAAACCAACTATAAAACCATGTTTCAATCAGGAAGTTTAAACTAAATGGGAGATGACATTAAAGGGCTGGGAGTTGTTCTGGAAACCTCCAGGTGGGAGTGGGGAACTCGAGAACCATGTGCAATGACTTGTGCCTGGGGAATGTGTGTGCAGGGTTGCTTTACCACTCTCATTACTTTAGTGGGTATCTGAAAATTTCCATAAAAAAACAAGCTACAACTTAACAACCCTAATGAAAGACAAACCACCCAACTGCCCAAATGCAAAACAGCAAAGAATCTGAACAGACATTTTTCCAAAGATGACAGATGGATGGCTAACAGCACACAAGAACTCAACTCCGTCCGTAAGAAATGTAAATCAAAACCACAAAGAGCTACCACTTCATATCCAACAGGATGCATATTATTTCACAAAATGGAGTGATAAATGCTGGTGAGGATATAAAGAAATGAGAATTATATAGTGCTGGTGGGAATGCAAAATGTTGTGGCCACTGCAGCAGGTCCTCAGTAAGTCACACAGAGAACTGCTGGGTGACCTGGCACTTCCACTTGGGGCACACGCCTCAAAGAAGTGCACACCAGTATTCATACTAATCCCTACAAAGGAATGTCCACAGCAGCATCACTCACAACAGCCAAAACGTGGAAACTACCAAGCAACAAATGTCCATTTGAAAAAAAAAGATAAACACGATGTGGTATGTCCACACGATACCATCTTTTTGAGTCCATAGAAAAAAAATGAAGTACTGACACATGTTACTATTTCAAACATTCTGCTGGGTGAAAGCTAGACACACAGGCCACATGTTGTATGACATCATTTATATGCAGTATCCAAACTGGTGAGAGTCAGAGAAAGAAAGCAGATGAGTGGTTGCCAGGGGCTGGGAATACGGAGTGAATGCTAATGGGTATGGGGGTTTCCCTTCGTGGTGAGGAAAAGTTCTGGAACCAGAGAGTGGTGATGGTTGTATAATGCTGTGAATGTATTTCATGTCCCTGCCCTGTGGACTTAAAAATGGCTGGAATGGTAAAATTTTAGGGTACGTCTGTTTTACCACAGTAAAAAAACAAAAAACAAAACAAAACAAAACCCCCCAACAAACTGGCAGAGGTTCTGAAGTAGTTCATGTTCAGTAGATTCTATATACTGAGTAGATCTTGTAAGCAGCCAAGTTGGATAAGTTGGCTTATCCACCTAGGATACCTAGGAACACCTAGGGTGTTCGCTGAACAGTTATATGTAATGATTCAAGAGTGGATTTTATGGGAATTTTTATGGTCTTACTTAAAAAAAAAAAAAAAATTCTTGGGCGCCTGGGTGGCTGAGTGGGTTAAAGCCTCTGCCTTCAGCTCAGGTCATGATCCCAGGGTCCTGGGATCAAGCCCTGCATCAGGCTTTCTGCTCAACAGGGAGCCTGCTTCCCCCCCCCCCCCCCCCAATCTGCCTCTCTGCCTACTTGTGATCTCTCTGTCAAATAAATAAATAAATTTTTTTTAGAAATTCTTAAAAACAAGTAATTGAATGCAGGAGGCCAGTTATCAAGCTGCTCCCTTCACCTCTGGGATAAACCAAGCAACTACAGCATCTAAGAAGGAACCTGATCATTCTCTGTGCATGGCTGGTTCAAAGTCCAGAGAGGGAAGCTGCCAGGGTTCTCTAGGGGAGGCAGCCAGGTTTAGCCACAAAGATGTCACCCAAAGTAGCAAGCACACTTCTAGCATAAGCTCCAACTGTACCGAAACTTTACAAAAACAAAACCTAAGGTACAATAATAACATTTTGAGTTTAATGTGCTATAAACTGTTTCAGTCAAATGAACCTATTTTGGGGGAACAATTCAGAATAAGTTAGCCAATGTCACCCAAAGAATGGGATTAGTGTCCCTGCATTTCCCATAAATCCCTCCAAAGGGAGACTTTTCACAGGAACCAGGATGCCTACTTTTTGAAAATTCAGGAAAACTGCCACCAGGAAGGGACAGCAGGCAAGAGCTGCTGGCTATGTCATAGCTGATTCATGAGCCCTGGGCATGCTGTGAGCAGTCTTATGAGCAGCTTAGGAATTAGTTCTGCCTTTTCTAGATTTAGTTTAGCTTTGGCAGGGGTTATTACTCACTAAAATGCAATTTGAACTAAAGGAGACACTCACAGTAATCCTCAAGCAACATTTACCATGGTGTGTCCTCTGGGGAAGGGCTTGGCAGAGGAGGAGGAAAGAAGTTATGTCTCCCTATCCTAACCCCCAACGGTTTCCCTGAGAATTTGTGTATCTTAGGGGAAGAAAATTAGGCATTCCAAAATATCCTTGGGATGGTCTCCTTTAGTTTATCCTTAAGACAAATGCCACCAGTTTTGTACTCAGGCTCTGAAACAGATGGATGCAGGGTAATCTGGGTGCTGTGGGCCTTGAAGGCTGCCCAATGTAAGAAGTCAGGGCTCACACGAAAACTGTTCAAATGCCTTCTCCAAGAAAAGGTGACAGAAATAAGCTCTTTAGCTTGCAAGGCTGACTCCTCCTCCATTTAAGTCTTAGGAAATTTTTTACACTGATGTGAAAGCCACTGCTCTGGAAAAGCAGAGTGGTGTGACAGAGGTATCATGGGTTTTAGAGTCCTGTGGACTGGGCTGTGAATGTTGGGGCTAGTCCCTAGTAGCTCCAAGACAGTGGGGGCAGTTTACCTCAGAGGACTCTCCACTCTCATATGCAAAATGGGAAAGATAACCCAATTACGAAGATTTACTAAGAGTCTGTGAGGTACAGGGAACAGCTCCTTCAGCGGGAGCTTGATATATCTGCCCCCCCACCCCCCACGATGGTGGTGATTCCACCTTCCAGAGCACAAATAAGCATGAGAAAGGAGACTGCTGCCCCTGCCCCAGGAGAGGCCCTGGAGTACCAGGAGACAGACATGTTGGTTCCAAGTCCCTCTCCTCTAGTGCACACCCTAGAACTTTGAGACACCTGCCATCTGGGCCAGAGATGAAGGTCTGATGGCTCTGTGACAGTCACACGGACTTTTGTCACATGTCTCCCCTGTGCCTACTGCAACAAACAGCACTTATTTGACTTCGTTTCCCTCTTCCCAAGCACTGACCTGGAAAACCTAGCACACTCTTCAGGCACTTCACAAAGGTTTGCTGAATGACTGCTGGATTACATGCTCATTTAAGAAAACTCTGAGAGAATGTAGAGAAATTTAGGAAAAAAGGTCCAGAGGATCTGAAAGTTTCAGTATGGAGATAGGTCTTAAAAAAAAAAAAATGTTTCAGCTTCTAAAAATGAGGTCTGCTAAAAGATAATACTTACAAAGCGCGAAGGATAGACACAAAGTATACCTAGACTCATCCAAATACCTTAAATTTTAAAAATGTTTAATTTATGCACAAAAGGATAGGACCACACAGAGACTACAAGACATTATCCCACGCAGAGCAAAGATTTAGACCAGCACACTGGTGGCAAGCCCCTAACAGCGGAGGTGCTCATTTGGATGCATCGTTATCTTCCTGGTACTCAAGTTTCAGGGGAGAATTGCCTGCCCCTGAGAACACATACCCAGATAGAACTCGAGCCTAGAAAGAGTACTGATCTTCCCTGGCACGGCACTTCCATTTCTGAAATCAAAGAGAATGTATCTGGTCTGACCCAGGACACCCCACTACGAGGTAGCCTGGATGTGAAATGCGGTGGTCTTTCAGTCGCTTGGGAAGGAAATGGTCTCAAGAAAGAGATGCTTCATGGAATGCTCACCTTAAGAAGAACTCATCTTATTGCTGAGGGCAAGAATTAACGTGTCCTTTTAAATCTTTCAGGCTATTTGTTTCCACACCTACAAGGTACCATTCTGGCAGAGGGAAATGGTGAAACATCCAAAAAACAGGTATCACACCTGTGGAACCACCACCCTCTTGTACCCCCAAACTCAGTGGTTTACTTACTTTCCCATTAGTGTAGTAAATGTGAAGGGAAATGGTGAAACATTTTCCTCTAAACCAAACATAACCAGTTACCACCAGTGGGAGAACATGACACTGTCGAAAGGGAGGGGAGGAGCCTGCATGCCACTGGGGCCCTATACATGGCACTTTACTCCTGACCCCATACTTTTCTGGTTTTGTTTTGCATGCAAGTTGGTCACGGGCACTTTTTGTGGTTTCTTGGTAAAAAAACACATTAGGATGCAGCCAGACAGAGAGGGCTGAGGGTCAGAAGGTGGGATATGATGCAGAAGAAGTATAAAGGCCACTTAAAACTGGATTCCTCATAGTGCAGTCATGAATGCTTATGATTACAAATCTGAGTCATTAAAAAGGTTAAATCATGCCCAGAAGAAGGCATCATTTTAAAAGGCCTGGAAATACAATTATGTTTCAGAAATAATTTTAAGTTCCTTGAGTGCAAAGGTCATGCTCTAGACTGCATCATATCCTTCCTTGTATTTGATGACCATTCTGGTTGTGCACAGGCACGTCACTGAAGAAGACACACGAATGGCAAACAAGCACACGGAAAGATGCTCCACGCCATTCATTCCCAGGCAACTGGAAAATGAAAACCATGCTGAGATAGCGCCACATAATTATTAGAACGGCTGGAGGCCAACCACACGAAGTCCCCATGAGGATGTAAAGTAACTGGAATGCTCCCACACTGCTGGTGCAGCTACTCTGGAAGACAGTCTGGCAGCTTCTTAAAAAGTAACACCTATACCTACCACATGAGCCAGCCAATCCACTTTTCAGATGTCTTTGCAACCACCCGCACAGGAGCTTTACTTAGAAGCAATAACTGGAAGCAACCCAATGTCTAGCAATAGCTGAATGGATAAACAAATGGTGATGTATCCATAAAATGGACTTGTTCTTCAGAAAAAAAAAAAAAAAAAGGAAATGAATTCTTGATATACACAATATGAATAAATCTCACGATCATTATGCTAAGTGACAGAAGCCAGAACCCTCCCCAAATTATACACGCTATGATCCCATTTATACAGAATTATAAAAAATGCAAACACTACGCAGTGACAGCAGACCGTGGTTGCCTGGCGCGGGTGTGGGAAAAGGCAGGACGAAGAGGATACAGAGAGGCTTAAGGAATCTTCTGTGGACGTCCATATACTCACCATGTGTGGGGATGGTTCACAGGCATATGTATGTCAAAAGTCATCAAATTATAAACTTTAAATATATGGTTTATTATATGTCAATTCTACCTCAAAGCATCTGTTTTTTTCAAACAAGGGATCCCAGGGCCACAAACACATCTGGGTGTCACCTAGGTCTGTTTGTTTTTAAGCTTTGTCCTTCTCAGTGCTTCAAAGTGTTGTAACCAAATGTAGTTTCCGTTTAAACTGTGGTGGAACCAGACACAGTCCAAGAGACTCTGATGGAACCCACACCCTGGGTGGGTTCAGAGAAGGCAAACAGTCATGACCCTGAGGTCTCAGGGTGCAGTGTGATTTGCTACGCAGAACCGTACAGGCAAATGCATCTAGCTTTTATAAGGTAGACTTTTTCGCCAGACTGCCCCTACTCTACCCAGGTTCTCTCTCACCTGTGAGGCAATATTTTTAATAAATATCATTATAAGGTTCTGCCAGGTTAGTGTCACATTACTGGCTGTTCTACTTAAATAAAAGAACAGTCTCTGTGGCAGACTGGATTTTTCAAAAAAGGCCACAGCAATATTTCTGGCCCTATATCCTTTCCAGAACCTTGTTGCATCCCATCAGGAGATGGAATCTAGCTCCCTTCCCCTTGCAACTGCACAGGCTTTTGTGACTGCAAAAGTCACATTCTGTGACTAACAGAATGTGGCAAAAGAGATGCTGCATGACCCCCAAGACTAGGTCATAAAAAATGAGGGGCTACTGCCCATATCTCTCGTGAGACATTTCCCCTGGAACACAGCCAGCACACCGTGAGGAAGCCCAGGCCACATGGAGAAGCTGCATATAGGCTTCCAGTCCCAGCCCAGTGAAAATCTCAGCTACTATCAGCCACCAGACATGGTGAAGGCAGGAGCCTCAGATGAAGCTGAATGGAGTAGAGATGAGCTGTCCCCACTAAGCTCGACCCAAATTGTAGATTTATGAGCTAAATAAATGTCATCATTATTTTAAGCCATTAACTTTTGGGGTGGTGTTTGTTATGCAGCAGTAGGTAACCAGACCAGCCTCTTTCCCCTGATCTAAAGAGCCCATTTGGAAAGGAAGCTAGTTTGTCTTTCCTCCTCCCTCCAGTACCTAATGGTTAATTACCCTTTCCATAATTATATATCATGAGGCAGCAATAGAGCATCTTTACAAATTACCTGCTTCTACAGAGAGGTCACCCTAAATTTCCTGAATGACCTCAGGCTAAACTTATTTGTGAAAAGCCAGAGCATCATGTATATAATATAATTAACCTGTCAAATTTCAACTCCTCTGTAGACTTCATATTGTTATGCTGGCATTGCATCCAAAGTGAATCTCACACACACGCACACACACACAATTTTCTCATGATGTAAGGCAGTAAAGGACTGTGAGTGCTATCTGATATATAAAGATTATTTGACCCAAATAATCTAATGATTTGGCTTTTAGCAAAATAATGAAACAGCTCCTGAAACTGTTACTTATCTGATTTCTCCTCTATTTCTCAGTATTACTCATAATAAAAATTCCCATTTACTGGAAACTTTGTGAAGAGCCTGGGACCCTGCTGGGGAGGCAGGATGGTTGGTGGCGAGAGCCAGGCTGGGTGTCTGGAGGCCCAGGTGTATGATCTCAGGCAAGCCTGCTACTTCTCTGAATTTGCATTTCCGTCACCAGAGAAGTGAAACTCTGCCTACAGGATTCCTAGGGGTCATCTCAAGTCTGATATTCTCCAACTTTTGAAAATGGAATTGTGGGTGCTAATTCAGATTAAGTACCTCAAATTTTATCCAAGCAAATGAACTCCTGTGACAATTACCTTATAGCTAACCAAGAGCATGGGCAATCAAGCCATGTTCCTACATTCAGCAGGTGGGTGGGAGTTAAATGGGGGGAAAGAACCAGGGGAAGAGGAACAGAACCCTGAGTTAAGGAGAATGATAGGCTTCTCTGGCTCTGTTCAAACTCCTCAGGTCCCTTTCACTTCTCACATTTCCACAGGCCCATTCTGTCCATGAAGACATGACAGGTACATGAGAGACTGCTATCGCTGTGTGCAGCCCATCATTCCTGAACATCTTTCCACATTCACGGGCCCTGAATGTTCTGAAAGATGCTCGCAATCAGAAATGTAAACATCAGCACTTAAGAACTGGAGTCAGCTGGGGGGAATGGGTAGTGGGGGAAATGGGACTTGGGTAGTGTCACCTACTGCACACGAGAACACAGATCAAACTGGTGTATCGTAATGCTATTAAGCAATTAATTTTTAAAAATTATAGCCTTGACATTTCTGGAGATAGATGTTAATGGTGACTCTCAAATTATGTTTAAACAGAACCCAAGGAGTACACTGTGATTCTGGGAAAACTTTGTTTCCCAGCTGCTATGTTTGGCATTGAAAGGAATCCCCTGAAAACAGGAAACCGCTCTTTTACTCCACTGTGACCATGAGGCCATCTGCCTAACCTCCACTGTGTGTGGCAGAGAGCACAGGCCCGTGAGGAGCCGTGAGACAAGAGTGCTCCGTAGACATGTGAACTTCATGCAGGGCCACTGCCAGCTTCCTGGACAAGAGGGCACAGAATGACCAATGACCAGGCTGTGGCACCATGAGTGGCCACATGGAGAGAGCAGGTGAATATATGGAAATCCACATAAAGACTGGGTGGGACTACAGCCCTGCCATTCCCTTTGTTCAAGTATTTTTAACCCTTGGAACACAGTGATATTTACAAACAATAAGATCTTTCTGTATGGAAACTTAAGTTTCCAACCATACTGACAATGTAAAATTAAGAAAAAATTAGACTTTCAACCTAGATTGACTTTCAATTCAGATCAAAACCCTTATCTACTGCCTGCACCTTTTTTATTTTTTAACTCTGGGAAGTCATTCCTGTGACCTAAGATTCCAGTTATAGAAGAGGAAATGAAACCATCTAAGCTGTGCATTGACTATCAGGAATTCCAAATGTATTATTTTAACTGCACTCTATCTACTGGCAGAACTCCCAGCTTTCCTGACCTCTCCCATTCCACCCACCCCTGCCTTAGTCCTAACTGGAATCACGAAGAGAGGATGCTAGAAAAGTGAAAGGAAGACAGGGAAGACAGGGGGAAGAGGCACTCCATAATGTTTTTGGCATGAGAGACTGAAGACTTCTCTGAAAAGGAAGGGGAGAATCAATGGAAATACCACTTGGACGCACTGAACAGACCAGGGGCCAGGGGTCACGTGTGCAGGGACACTTCTCTATTCCCTGTCTCAGCATGCAGTGAACAAGAGGAATCACAAGAAACCTGAGCTTCTTGGGTAATAAAGCTACTTTATACAGAGAATTCACTCAACCCACAAGTTTTGGAATGCTGGAAATGCACAATGGCCCAAGGGAGTGTGGCAAACACCGGGTGCCTGGGCTACCCAGGTAGGCACTAGCAAGTATCATATGAATACTTCATAAATTTATTAAGAGAACTTCCTTTTCTCCTACTTGTCTACAGACAGCCTAATATTTCAAAGGAAGCTGTGGGGGACTGAGCTATTTTTATCTGTCCATTAGTTCTTACTCTACTGACTCCTCAGTCCACGGGGACACACAATTCTGGGAGAAGAAAGGCTAAGTGCTCCTTTGTTGTTGTTGCTTAGTGAAAGAAGATTGGGGGAAAAGAAATCAAAAAAGGAAGCATGTGAGGAAATTTCCAGCTGTGGTGGAGCAGAGGTCAACAATTCCTCTTTCTAAAAAAAATATATAAAACTGGACAAAATTGTCAAAAATAATAATTTCAGGGCTCTGGAAATGAATCAAAGGCAAATAATCTCAGGTAAGATCAGTGGGAGCCTGTAGTAGCCTTCATGCCTAAAATTGCTCTCATCTGTTTTCCTTTTTTAAAAAAACCCGTAACAATGAATAAAGCAATAATTATAGTACTGTACTACTGGGTTTATAATACAAATAAATGTAACACATATGACAATAGCAGCACAAAGGAAGAGGGAAGAAAAGGACCTACATTAGAGCAACAGTTGCTATATTTTACCATATTAAGTCAGAAAAACCTTAAATCAACTGGGGTTAAGATGTGTATTATAATCAATTCCTAGAATAATCATTAGAAGAATAACTTTAAAAATATGGTAATACTCAACTATATGCTTGCTACCTGCAAGAAGTACGCACACTAGAGATATGTATACCACACTAAATGTAACCCAGAGAAAGACAGAGTGGCTATATTCATATAAAATAAGGATTTCATAGCACAGAATATTCTCACAGGTAAAGAAGGTCATTTCATAATGGCAGAGGTAAATTTCTCGAGTACATAACCCTTCATTTTTATGTAATAGTAACAGTTACAGGATACACTGTTAAAACTACAAGAAGTAGAGAAATCTACAACTATAATAAAAAAATTGCAATATTCTTTGCTCAAAAATGGATATAATAGGGCACCTGGGTGGCTCAGCTAGCTAAGTAGTCTGCCTTCAGCTCAGGTCATGATCCCAGGGTCTTAGGATCAAGGCCCACATGCTCCCTGCTTGGCGGGGAGTCTGCTTCTCCTTCTGCCTCTCCCCTTGGCTTGTGTTCTCTTTCAAATAAACAAAATCTTTAAAAAAAATGGATAGAATAGGCAGCTATAAAATAGAGATACAGAAATATGATCAACAGTCAATGAATGGTATCTAATTAATATTTGTAGAAACTTTCTCCAGCAACAGCAGATTAGCATTTTCTTAAACAAGAGACCATATTCTGTGCTACAAAATGAGTCTCAATAAATTTAAAAAGATCCGAGTCATAGAAAGTTACATTCTCTGACCATCATCAAATTTAGTTAGAAATCAGTAACAGAAAGATCTCTAAAAAATCCTCAAGTGTTTGGAAACGAAATGAAATCCTTCTAAATAATCCATGGATCAAAGAAGAAATCAAAACAGAAAAGTATTTTGAACTGAATGAAAATGAAAAATTTGTGCAATGCCACTAAATGAGTACTTAGGGGAAAAATTTCTAGCAAGAAGTGTCTACACCAGAAAAGAAGAAAAGCTTCAAATGATGACAACTCTACCTCAAGAAACTAAAGAAAAAGAGCAAATAAAACCCAATTAGTAAGCAGGAAAAGGAAGTAATAAAGACCAGAGCAAAAAGCAAAGAAATAGAAGAACAGAAATAATAAAGAAAATAAATAAAGAACTGGTTCACCGAGAAGATAAATTTTACAAACCACCAGCTAGATTAATAAGGAAGAAAGACAGAATACAAAAGTCGCATTATCAGGAATGAGAGCAGAGATAACCGTCAGTTTCCACAGATACCTAGGAGACGGGAATATTATCAAGATTATCCCAAAAATTCTACAACTCAGATGAAACGAACAGATTCCTTGAAAGATACAACTGCCTCACTCAAGAAGAAACATAATCTGAATAGTTTTTTGTCTCTACTAAAGAAACTATATTTTATACTTAAAAATGTTCCTAACAAAGACAACCAGACAAGATGACTTCACTAAGGAATTCTACCAAATATTTAAGAAGGAAGTAATACCAACTATAAATGGACTTTTCCAGAAAACTGAAGAAGAAAAAATTCTTACCAACTTATTCTACGGTCAACATTACTAATACCAAATCTTGGTAAAGACATTATTTACAAACTGCAGACCAATATTCCTCATAGACATAGATGCAAAAAATCTAAACAAAATTTTAGCAAGTTGAATTTGACTTGCTAAAAAGGAATAATACGTCTTAAGTAAGAAGAATTTGTCCCAAGAATGCAAGGGTGGTTTACAACTCAAAATAAATTATCTTAAGCAAATAATGGATCAAAGAAGAATTCACAAGGGAAATTAGAAAACAATAAGAGAGAGAGCATCGAATCCTAACCACCAGACCACCAGGGATGGTAGAAAATAATAAGAGAAAAAGGAAAAGTAAAACCCAAAATATCAAAACTCATGGGACACAGAGAAAGCAGTTTCAGGGAAGCTTATAGCAATAAACTCTTACGTATTAAAAAATAAGAAAGATCTCAGGGCACCTGGGTGGCTCAGTGGGTTAAAGCCTCTGCCTTCGGCTCAGGTCATGATCCCAGGGTCCTGGGATTGAGCCCCGCATCTACATTGGGCTCTCTGCTCAGCAGTGAGCCTGCTTCCCCCCCTCTCTGCCTGCCTCTCTGCCTACTTGTGATTTCTGTCAAATAAATAAAATCTTTAAGAAAAAAAAATAAGAAAGATCTCAAATCAACCAACTAACTTTAAAACTTAAGGAACTAGAAAAATAAGAACAAACGAAACCCAAAGCTAACAGAAGAAAGTAAATAATAAAGATCAGAGCAGAGGTAAACAAAAGAAAATAGACAAACAGTTGAAAAAATAAAAGAAATCAAAAGCTGATTCATTAAAAAGTCAGCAAAATTGACAAACCTTTAGCTAGACTGACTCAGGAAAAAAAAAGAGAGAAGAGTCCTCAAATTATTAAAATCAGAAATGAAACTGAGTGAGAATATTATTACCAAGTCTATAGAAAGGAAAAATATGATAACAGAGTACTATAAACAACTGTCTACAAACTGGATTACTAGATGAAATGGGAGAATTCCTAGAAACACAAAACCTATCAAGACTGAATTACAAAGAACAGAAAATCTGAACAGATGTTTAACTAAGATAACTGAATCAGGAACCGAAAAAAATTCCCAGTAAAGAAAAACCCTTGACCTGATGCCTTCAATGATGAATTCTACCAAACATTTAAAGAGCTAACCCCAATGCTTCTCAAACTTCTACTAAAATTGAAGAGAAGGGAACAATTTCTATCTCATTCTACGAGGCCACCATTACCCTGATAACAAAGCCAGACAAAGACACTACAAGAGAACAATGCTCTGGACCAGTATCTCTTATGAACACTCAATGCCAAAATCCTCAACAAAATACTAGCAAACCAAATTCGACAGTACATTAAAAGGATTTTACACCAAGACCAAGTAGGGCTTATTCCTGGAATGTAAGGATGGTTCACAACACACAAAAATCGATTTATGTGATATACTAACCACATTAACAGAATGAGGGAGAAAAAACCCACATGATCATCTCAGTTGATACACAGAAAGCATTTGACAAAATTCAACAACCTTTCATGATAAAAATACTTGAAAAACAGGAATAGAAGGAAACTACCTCCATACTATAAAAAGCTATGTATGAAAAAACCACAGCAAATATTACACTCAATAGTGAAAAACTGAAAGCTCTTTTCTAAGCTGAGGAAAAATAAGCCAAGGATGTTCACTTTGGCCACTTCTACCCAACACACAGTTCTGGAAGTTCTAGCCAGGGCAATTAGTGAAGAAAGAGAAATAAAAGGCAGAAGAGAAGAAGTAAAATCATCTCTGTCTGCAGATGATATGATCTTCTATGTAGAAAACCCTAAACATTCCACACACAAAAACTGTCAGAGCTAATGAATTCAGCAAAGTAGCAGGATCAAGGTCTACATACAAAAATCAGCTGCACTTCTATACACTAACAATGAACAAGCTAAAAAGGAAATCACAAAATAATTCAATTTATAAGAGCATCAGAAAGAATAAAAAAATTAGGAATCAACCTAATCCAGGAGGTGAAAGATTTGTATGATAAAACCTACAAAACACTGCTGAAAGAAAGTAAAGACATCCCATATTCATGGCTTGGAAGAATTAATACTATTATGATTTACTATTACCCAAAGAAATCTATAGATTCAATGCAATTCCTATCAATGTCCCAATGACAATTTTTTTTTACAGAAATAGCAAAACCCTCCTAAAATCCACATGGAATCTTGAGGGACCCTGAAGAGACAAAATAATCTTGAAAAGATAAGAACAAAGCTAGAAGACTCACAATTCCTGATTTCAAAACTTACTGCATAGCTCCAGCGATGAAAATAGTGCAGTACTGGCAGAGGCAGACCTATATACCAACGGAGGAGAGCTAAGAGACCAGAGATAAACCATAAGGTTTTAAAAGGTCAAGGAAGGGGTGCCTGGGTGGCTCAGTTGGTTAAGCAACTGTCTTCAGCTCAGGTCATGATCCCGGAGTCCTGGGATTGAGTCCCGCATGGGGCTCCCAGCTCCACGGGGAGTCTGCTTCTCCCTCTGACCTCTCTCATGCTCTCCCTTACTCTCTCTTTCTCTGAAATAAATAAATAAAATATTAAAAAAAAATTAAAAGGTCAAGGAAATAAGTAAATAAACATTGCATATAGTCAAATGAATTGACAAAGGTGCCAACACCATTCAATGGGGAGAGGAGATTTTTCAATAAACTGGGGCTAAAGTGGTTATCCTCTGGGCAGCAGCTTCTGCTGAATCTAAGTCAGCCTCCGTACACCTTACTTAGGACATGACAAACAACCTTGAGGGCAAAAGCTAAATCAAATGTTGAATCTGCTACTCTGGCATTGTCTTTCCCCTGGGATTTAGGACCCTCAAATATTGATTTAGTAGCTATGAATTCTAATTCTAGTATCCCTACTCAGAGATTCTGAAACAAGCTCTGGACCACTGCTTTCTGTTTGGTCTCTGCCCAATGCCACAAATCAGTTAATACTCCAAGGGTTTAAAAAAGCAGGGGTAAATACGGGGCTCAAGTCAATGTGTTTTCTTTTCTTTTTTTAAGATTTTACTTATTTATTTGTCAGAGAGAGAAAGAGAGAGTACAGTCAGGCAGAGTGGCAGGCAGAGGCAGAGGGAGAAGCAGGCTCCCTGCCCGGTAAGGAGCCCGATGTGGGACTTGATCCCAGGACTCTGGGATCATGACCTGAGCCAAAGGCAGCCCCTTAACCGACTGAGCCAGCCAGGTGTCGTGTCAATGTTTTCTTTCTGCAGTTTTGGCTCCTGCCAAATTGATCCTAGCTGCCTAGGTTAGTCCCCAGCGCCTTTAAATACACACACATGCACTACTGTTTTAAATAAAATTGTAATTCTCAGTAGAGTCTGGTCTGATATTCTACCTAAACAGAAGTTCATTATTTAGTTTTAATTACTGATATATTCTTACTGATTAGTCCATAATCTTCCTGAGAAGAGAAACTGTTTTTTGTTTCCTGATTCTACTTTAACACCCAGAGCCCTATCTGGTGTCCACCTTAGTATGTATTTGACAAGTTAATTCTTATATCAGGAAAAATTGCTAGAAAGCAAATAAAGCACAGCACATAAAACATTACTTCCAAATTATTCAAGTCTGTCAGTTCTTCTGCTTCCAATGATCTCCACTAAGACATGTAAGAAAAATCTTTTCTTCTCTAGCCCGAGCATTACGGAGCAAATCCCTCAATAAAACTGTACATTCCTTGCTGTGGTGAGTGCTGTGAAGTGTGTAAACCTGGCTATTCACAGACCTGTACCACTGGGGCTAATAATATATGATTATAAAAAAATAAAAAAATATTAAAATAAATAAATTTTGTCCTTTAAAAAAAACTGTGCATTCTTAATGTTTATTTGAGATTAAATAACCTCAGGCAGTTCTTCTAAAAGCTTCTTTTTCATTTACTAAAACTATTTTGTACTAGATTAAGTGATTTCATTATCCTTTGGATTAACTAATCCAATTCTAGGTCTGGCATTTTATCAGAAAACAAAGATTTTTCATCCAAAGTAAAGCTCTTTTAAATTAACCTTTAGAGGCCCCTTGACTACATTCAGTTAGGTTTTTCCAGAACAAGAAAACAATGGCACACCAGAAGCTGCTAAATACAAATTTTAGAATTGAAGAAAATATATTGAAAGTATAAATTATTTTCTTGATTACCTTATCAATCTGATATTGTCAACCCCTAAACAAACAGCTTAGAAGAACTGAAAGTAGTTGCCTCTAGGAAGTAGAAATTACAGAGGTTATCAAATAGGACAATGGATTAGCACTTTTCCCTGTAAGCACTTCAGAATTATTAATGTTATAATTGCATATTTAAATTAAATTTAAAAGCATAACTGTAGAAAAAAATAAAAACATAATGGGTACAAACTGAGGCACTAATTTAAAAAACAAGGAAGATTTAATCCTTAAAGCAATAGTGCCGAAGGTTGTTTATGTGATGCCATGGTCTCATGAGACAGCCTTGAGGCCATCATTTATCCTGTGGGGCTTTTCAGTCCCACATTTGTAAACCTGACAGTAAATCAGAATGCCAAGGCCCTTTCAACATTAATAATTCTAGTATTCTACAACTTCAGTAAACAATGAGTGGCAGGACACAAGAGAAAATGTACTTGTTAGATAAAAGGCAAACTCACAAGGGCTTGTTTTGTAATGGAAGGTTAATGAAGTTATAATGATTAGCACAATTATTTTAGGATGACTCTTAAGAGAGTTAAAGGAAGATGATATGGTATTAGGGAATCTATCTCCGTTGATGAGACAGCTCCTACGACAGAAAGCATGCATGCTCCAAGCATTAATGCTGCATTTAGGGCCTGAGAGAGTCGTATGTGCTGAGTGTCACGTAACAGCTCCTGCTCTAGTGAGCTGGTCAAGTGTCACAACCTGCCCTTTCCTGTGGACTGTGAGCAGTCAGAAACAACAACAACAAAAAAACTGGTCCCAAACTGCTGGCTCCAAAGGATGGGTATGCTCATCCATATTTACAGCTAGATAAGGAAAGGGTTCTGGCACCTCTTATATGGCTCTTGACAAATTAAGAGCTCGATCAGATATATCTTTCCATTTACAAAAAGATTACACATTTCAGACTGCCCAATTTTAACTCACAGACTTGGAAATAAAAGAACCAGCATCCTATCTACTTTTAAACAGCAAGAATAGATATCTGCCTTGCAGGAAACAAAAGCAAGACAAACAAAAAAGCTATGGATATATATCATTACAGAAGTGTCCATAGGAAGTAAAGAAAGGGGAAACTGGGGGACGCCTGGGTGGCTCAGCTGGTTAAGCGGCTGCCTTTGGCTCAGGTCATGATCCCAGCGTCCTGGGATCGAGTCCCACATCGGGCTCCTTGCTCGGCAGGGAGCCTGCTTCTTCCTCTGCCTCTGCCTGCCTCTCTGTCTGCCTGTGCTTGTTCTTGCTCTCTCTCTCTCTAACTAATAAATAAATAAAATCTTAAAAAAAAATTAAAAAAAAAAAAGATTTAAGAAAGGGGAAACTGGGTTTGTAGCATAACGCTGTCTAGTGTCCAGGAAGGTCTTTTCTTTTTGTATGTTGACTATTCCATTTTGCTATTTCCTCCTATACTTTAAGTACCTGCTAAATGAAAAAAACTTAAAAATTATTAATTGAAGTTCTTAAGTTCTTTAATTAACTTGTATTTTTTTTTAAACAGTTGGAGTACCTCTTAAATGTGTCTTTACAAGAGCAGTAATATGGGCGGGGTGTCTGTGTAATGTCTACTCAACACAGCAGAAAGATAAGAGGAAATCTTTGGTATGCCCATTTCTAAAAGTTGTAATGGGGGAACCATCTGGAACCAGCTGCATGACAAATCCCACGTTCATCTAGACCTTAAGGGTTTCCTCGTGGGTACAAGCACAGACAGATGCCCACAGGGCGTGACTGTTTCCCACACTGCAAATGCCTAAGCAGCACATGGAGTTTGGAAAACTCCGCAGGACTTCCCCCCCACTGCTCCCAATCCCGTGGCTTTCCTCAAAGCATCCTGGATTCGCCTCTCTTCTCCCCCTTGCTTCTCACAGAACTGTATTTTTTTAAAATATTTTATTTATTTATTTGACAGAGAGAGACACAGTGAGAGAGGGAACACAAGCAGGGGGAGTGAGAGAGGCAGAAGCAGGCTTCCACTGAGCAGGGAGCCCGATGGGGGGCTCAATCATGACCTGAGCCGAAGACAGACACTCAACGACTGAGCCACCCAGGTGCCCCTGTATTTTTTTTTTTTACCAACACAATGTCCCTTAAAATCATAGAGGCAGAGAATTTAGGTCAGAAGGAACCAAGAGATAATTGTTAAATCACTGATTTAATGCTTGAAAGATCTCCATCAACTCATTTAACTTCTTTTTTTAAAAAAAAAAGATTTATTTATTTATTTGTCAGAGAGAGAGAGAGAGAGAGAGAGAGCACAGGCAGACAGAGTGGCAGGCAGAGGCAGAGGGAAAAGCAGGCTTCCTGCTGAGCAAGGAGCCCGATGTGGGACTCGATCCCAGGACGCTGGGATCATGACCTGAGCCAAAGGCAGCTGCTTAACCAACTGAGCCACCCAGGCGTCCCTCATTTAACTTTTTAATCAACTTGATACATGGCAAAGTTCTATAACCAAGGGTTACAAAGTTATAACCAAGGTTATAAATTAGTGCCTCAACTGATTTAGCAGTCTAAGAAAATGTAGTTTATTTTACCAGACAGCATCCAATGCATCAAAGAAAATAGTAATTTAAAAATCTATTAAAGGGGCACCTGGGTGGCTCAGTGGGTTAAAGCCTCTGCCCTCGGCTCAGGTCATGATCCCAGAGTCCTGGGATGGAGCCCCACATCAGGCTCTCTGCTCAGCAGGGAGCCTGCTTCCCCCCCCCACCCCCGCCTGCTCTGCCTACTTGTGATCTCTGTCAAAATAAAAAAATAAAAAAATAAATCTAAAAATCTATTAAACACATAAGACATGCTAGTGAATGTGCATGACTGCCTCAGTTACTCCTCTATTTTATGGAAGAGAAAAGTGAGGCTCAAAGAAGCTGAGTAATTTGCATAAGGTCATATACAATAGGGACAGAG
>RCUC01149387.1:0-49231 GCA_003697995.1 Taxidea taxus jeffersonii
GTCAAGACTAGAGACCATCCCTGGAAGGAAGAACAGAGCCCTTAGAATTATCAGAGCCTGAGCCAGGCTTATGTCAATGTGTCTTCTCATTTACCTTTCCTAACTAAGAATCCTAGAGCTCGGTACAGAGGCCTGCCACAAACGACAAGAATGTTGAGTTTCAGAGAAGCTAAGTGACTTGAGCAGGTCCACACATCGAGAAGCATCAAAGCCTTTCCAGCTCCAGTCTTCCCACTAAATAGCTCTATGCCCTGGCAACAGGTGTTCTGGGGTCCTGACACAGCCAGGGGGTAGGGGCCGTGTCATTGCTATAATGTAGACCCAGAAGCTCAATTCAGAACCTCAGTCCCCGGCTCACAGTCATTGGCTGGGCAAGGATCCCAGCAACTGTCTGTGCCATGCAACTCGGATACCACCCAACTGGCAGAGAGGTCAAACGAGAGATCCTGCTTTGTCCTCCCAGTTTAAAGGTTGGGCATATGGACTCAAGAGAGGCCATTGAATTTTGCCTTCTGAGATTGCACATTTCAAGCAGAGTAACCTAGAACAAAAAATATCGGCAATGGATTTATCCTGAAGAAACCTGCTCATGACTTCTGGCACTGGCGTGGTTCCTGGCACTTCCCGGATTTCGTTGTCAAGCACCTTCTGGGTGTGTGAGTCCCTATACTCTTCTCATAGTTTCTTCTTTCTGCTGAAGTTGGCCAGAGTCAGTTTCTGTAGCTTGCAACCAAAAATAACTCTAACTAACATATCACCATCCTGTGGGCACTAGAAAGCCATAGTGTAATCATCAAGGCTGTTTATGACCCGGCCTCTCCAGCCTTCCCCGACCAGCTTCTTCCTACCTGCACCTGTTACATCCCAAGTGGGCCACACGGGCTCCTGCCTGCCCACTTGTGTGCTATGGTAGTGTTACCATGTACTGAATCAGCCTCCCACTAGCAAGCATTTTAAAGTTGAGATATAACTCATTTATTAGTTAGTGTTTTCAAGAAAAACAGAACAAATAGCATTAATATATTGATTATTATATATAACAGCATTATATATCAGGTATGTAAGACTGCATATATATATGGAGAGAGATTTATTTCAAGGAATTGTGTCCTATAATTGTAGAAGCTGGCAAATCAGAAATCTGCAAGGCGGGTCAGTAGGCTGAATGCCCAAGGAGGGGTGTCCAGGACGTTGCAGCTCAAGCCTGGAGGCAGAATTCTCTCTTCCCAGGGGGGAACATCAGTCTCTTCTAAGGCCTTCAACTGATTAGATGAGGCCCCACCCATATTCTGGAAGTGAATTGGCTTTACTCAAAGTCTACTGAGTCAAATATTAATCTCATCTAAAAATACCTTCACGGCAACATCTGGTATTTGACCTAGGAACAAGGCACTGTGGCGTAGCCAAGTTCATACACAAAATTAACCATCACGTTCATGTTTCATAAAATCTACCCACTTAAAACATACCACTGAGGGGTTTTTAGCATATCCACGGAGCTGCTCAACCATCACCACTATCCAATCACAGAACATTTTGTTACCTCAGAAAGAAACCCCACCCTTCAGTCACCCCTTCAGTCTGGTTCCTCCCTCCCCCAGCTCCTGGAAATCTGCTTCTGGATTTTGCACATGCTGGCTCTCCTTCATCCTCTTCTCCCTTTGCTTGCCCAGCAAATTTCTACTCATTGCTCGAAAGCCAGCCCTTCTGAAAACTCTTTCTTGACTCCAACCTCCCTGAGACGCTTCGTCCCACTCAAAGTGAATTAATCACCCCATCTTCTGTGATCGCCAGGATACGCTGTCTGTGCCTCCTGGCAGAGCCCTGAGCAAGTGATATTACCTTGTTCTTTCTCACCAGACCAGGCATTCTTAACCTGTGGCTGGGGATTTCAGGAGTGTTTGAAATGGACCCCGCAGTTTACCTGTCTGTGGATGGGTAGGGCAGTGGGTGTGGGTGTGTTGGTGGCAGTTTACAGGGTCACCAGATTTTCCAAAGGGTCCCGTGAAGTCAGAAGCCATGACGTTGAGCAGAGCTGCTCAAGGGCAGAGACAAGCTCACTGGCCCAGGGGGCCCTTGTGCGTGGGGCAGATTAACAGAACGCCTGGGTGATGAATAAATTATATTTACGACAAGGTCACTTCCTTCAAGGGTTTGCCGTCATCATTCTCTGTGAAGCAGTTAAAAAGCAGAGCCAAATAACATATGGCTACATGTCGGAGGAGGAGAAGGATGGATGTATGAGTGGGTGCGCATTCATCCCTTCATGCATTCATCCAGTCCCCATTTATTTTACGTCCCTACAAGGAACCAAGCCCAACGCCCCCTAGTGGTCAGCGCGCGGGGAGCCAAGCAGTCTCTGAGACCAGGAAAAGTCTGAGTGTAGAGACAACAATAGATCACGGAAAGCTTCTCAGGGGAGGTGCAACACAACCGGAAGTCTGGAGTGGGGAATAGGCTTCAGATGGATGGGAGGGAGCCCCGAGAAGGGTGTCCTTAGGGTGTGTATTGCAAAGAGCCCCCTGGGGGCAGAAGCCAGGATGAGGACCTGGATCAACAGTCCGGAGGCCCGTGGGGGGATTTTTCAGGCCTCCCGAGGGGTGATGGTGTGGAGAAACCTGCCTGGGAGCTGAGCCAGCCTGTCTGTAATGAGGTGTGGGGTGTCATTTCCAAGCCGGAGCACAGGGCAAAGCTGAATGGGCAAAAATACTGACCCTGAGTCAGACTGGGCCCTGAGCAGAAGGAAGATTTCATTAGTGTTGCAGAGAGGCAGGATGTGCATCCTCCCCTGGAGGCCTGAGGGCAGGAGGCTGGCCAGGCAGGGAGGGGGACCCCATGGTCCCTAGTGGTGACTGAGAAGCCTGGGAGCCCGTGGTACTGAAGGAGAGGGAGGAAGAGCAAGACCCCATCCGTTCCCTTAGCACTTACTCTGCAAGATGGAGGACAGCTGCCAGGAAGGGACAGAAATTCCACTTGAGACAGAAGTTGCTACAAGAAGTCGAGATTGCAACCCTGTGGACAGAGAAAGATTGAGACTGTCAGGGGCTGAGGTTAACTCAGGCCAGGACTGAATGGGGGGTGCGAGGTTTGGCCTGGGCTCACAGCCTCAGGCAGGAGGCCCTGGGCTGACCCTTCTGATCTCCCTCAGAGCCCTGTGAAGGTCCCAGAGGCACCCAGCCCTTCCCTTCTCCCCATCTTGCTGGACCTGTTCTCTTCCTTTCTGTCCTCCTGCCCTGCTCTCACACCACTGCATCCCTGGGCAGTTCTGAGCGGATCTCTCAAAATGAAAGTGTGGCCTATACTTGGGGTACGGATTCTAGGTGCAGAGCTATGCTTGGTTTGGGAGCTTAAAGCTACCATCAAGCCCATTCCCTTCCCGGGGCCTACTGGAGAATCAGATGGAGAGGTTGGATGCCATGAAGGCTCCCCCACTGTTGCTGCTGGGAGTCACACTGAAGCATGGGGCAGATCTTCTAGCCTCTGGAGCCCTGACACTGGGTGCCACTCAGAGCAACTGGAGAGCCAGGGGCCTCCTGCATGCGCCGACAGCCTGGGGTAGCTGCCTTAAGAGGGGGTGGGAGGGCATGAGCTAAGACCTATAAGCTGGACAGCTGGAGGTAGGAGCTGAGCTACAGGAGTTGAGGGCTGAACACCATTCCCTTGGGGGGACCATCTTCAGCCTCCCCACTGAAATGGGAGGAGAGAGGAAGGAGGGAGTTTCTCTCCAGTATTTGTGGGTCATTGTTGGCATGCTGAAGGATGCAGAAAGGATTTTCCATTATGCTTGGAAGTATCTTCTAACCAATCCCTCCCCAAGCCTCTTTCAGGTAGAGGATGGTACATTCTGCCCACAGGGCTAGGGAAGTACAAGAGACTGAGGAGGTGGTAACCTTGGGCAAGGCTGCTTTTCTCCACAGCCCTTGGCCCCCTAGTGACCCACACACCCAGCTCCGCAGAGAATGGTCAGAACCATCTCAATGAGAGCAGCCAGAAACCATGAGGAACACTGTGTGACCTTGTTCCAGTCACTTAGTCTTTCTGTCCTTGCTTTTCAACTATAAAGTGAAGCCAACAGCAACAATCCAGATTCAAGGGAACCTGTTTGTTGAGAGGCTTCTAGGGCCTCCAAGGTGGGTGGGCCACGTTCCTGCCCCAGGGATCAGATCTTCCCACTCCCACTCCGCTCCCTAAAATTCTTGCATGGCGATGGGCCCCAGGGGCAGGAGTGACCATAAGGGAGAGCACAGAGGAATTCCCTTGTGGTGATGGAACAGTTTGCTGTCTTGACTGTGAGGACAGTTGCAACAATCTGCAGTTGGGATAGAATGGCACAGGAACACACACACACACACACACACACACACACACGAGGACATGTGACACTGGGGATATCTGAACCAGGTCTATGGATTATACCAACACCAGCGCCTTGGTTTTGATATGAGACTGTAGTTATGTAAGATGCTCACACTGGGGGACACCGGATGAAGGGTCCAGGAGACCTTTTTGTACTATCTTCTTAGTTTCTTGTGAGTCTATAATTTTTTTCAAAATAAAAGAAAATATATTCTCCTAGGGCTTCTCCTTGCCCTTAGCTTAAATCCAGACTGTACCAAGGATGACAGACCCTCTGCAACCAAACCTCCCTAGCCTGTTTTGGAACCTCCTCCCATGTTCTGCTTGGCCCAGCCCTGCTGCCCTGTTCTCTGTGCTTTGAGCCTGCCCAGAACACTCCCTCTCTAGGGCCTTCACATCAGCCTCTCTCACCCTAAACCCTAAGCATGAGTAACTCCTGCCTGTCATTCGAATTTCAGAATCATCCGCTGCCCACCGCCACTCCGGTGAGGCCTTCTGTCTCAGGTTGTCTCCTTCAGCTCTCCCACCATATAAGTTTCCACCTCCTGTTACAATCTTCTGGTGCTTACCAACAACAGACATGACCTTGTGTGTTTACCTATCTGCTGTTCATTGTCCTGACCTCCCTTCCCTATGAGAATGGAAAGTACAGAGAGCAGGAAGAATATCCATCTTGGTCACTGGTATATCCCCATACTTATAGCAGGGGCAGGTATCACAGAGGGGTAGGGAATATTTATTAATGACAGATGTGTGGTTGGATGGCTGGATAGATGGCTGTATGTATCACGCAAGACTATAATTGAGCAGTGGTAAAACAAGAAAAGGAAAGAAAGGAAAGGGAAGTTACCCAATGAGGAGGTTCTCCAGCAGGGCTGGAGAAGGGAAGGGAAGGGAAGGAGAAGGGAAGGGAAGGAGAAGGGAAGGGAAGGAAAGGAAAAGGGAAGGGAAGGGAAGGAAAGGGAAGGGAAAGGAAGGTAAAAGAAGTTACCCAATGCGGAGGTTCTCCAGCAGGGCTGGAGAAGGGAAGGGAAGGGAAGGAAAAGGGAAAGGAAGGGGGGGAAGAAGGGAGTGGAGGGGAGGGGAGCGGGGAGAAAAGAAGTTACCCGATGCAGAGGTTCTCCAGCAGGACTCCTACTATTATTCAAACACTCACACCCACCTCCCTGATTTACAACAGGCCCAGACTACCTCCTCTGGTCCCCATCCCTCCATATAGTTCACCTCTCCCGTGCCCTTACTTCCTAATCACTAACCTTCCTGACTGCTAGCAAAGCCGGCTGGTAGTATATCAGCCATTTAAACTTTAGTCTGAATTCCAGGTCAGTGTGCCAACTTCCCCCAGAGACTCACAGTATAAACTTCACTTGATATTACTTCATCTTGAAGGAATTTCAGTAAAGGGGAGGGAGGTCCATTTGGAGCACATTTCCTGTGCCTGTAAAGTAACACTTCATAGAAAGGAAGAGCACGTTCGGATCCGGGTCTGGAGGAGAGGCTGTGACAGCTGAGGACAGCTTTTAGTACTTGCAAACATGAAAGACCCTTTCCAGAGCCCTGTGGTACAGTCCCAGCTCTATTGTTCTCTACCAACATTTCCCTGAGCAAAGCTCTTTCCCTCCCCGGCCATCTGTAAAGTCACATATAAAGTCCTTTTTCAGCTTCGAGTTATATACCTCTGAAAGAGTACTATTCTGGGGAGAATCAGAGTGTCGGAGATAATGTGCACATTCAGAATTAGAGCGTGGGGTGCAGGTCAAGCCGCTTAGCCCTCCCACCCCCAACCCAGCCATTCAGTTTCTGCTGTAGAAAACAGCTGCATCTCTCCCTGACCCCCCTACCAAAGAGAGCTTCCCCTCTCACCTGAGGGCTTAGCTTGGGGCAGTCAGGGCTTTGTGTGACTCTGGCAGTGGGTGCAAAGGGCTCCTGAGCAAGGCATTCCAACCCCTGCTGTCGGGAATATGAAGACCAAGTACCCTTCTATTTAGCAGCCCCATGAGACATTAGAAGTCACCTCCCTAGCTCTGGGCACAATGAAATGCTAGAGCAGGTTGCATACAGAAGCCAGGAAGTTTCCATCCCCCGGAGATGTTTCTGGATGACTCAGTTGCTCACTTTCATCATCTATCACATGCTCATCTGTCACATGGTGCCTGGAGTGGCTTTCTCCAAAGTCTGTCCAAGTCTAGGTTTGGGCAATCCATAAATGGGCACAGTGACGTGTTGCCGCTCTGGCCAGCGAGACACTCCCAAGACAGTGAAACAGGCTGTGGCTCCCCCTGAGCTGCTTAGGAGAAGGTCCCAGAAACAAGTCATGTGCTTACGGTGATGCCTGGCTGCCAGATTCCTATTAGGCTTTTAAGACCCAGGTCTGGCATCTCCTGCTCGGAAGAGCGATGCCTGACTGCCCTCATCCCCCTCACTCTTCCCACACGTTGAATTAGACATCTCTCAACCTCTCAGCTGATGGCTGTGGGCCCATCCCCCAGTAGGTGACTGGTTTGTATGTCATTCTGTCCCCCTAGGACAGGAGCTTCCTAAGGGTCAGGAATGAGCCCACCTCCCCTCTCTTTGTGTCTCTGCTACCACCCCAGGGCAGGTGGGGCAGGGCAGGGCCTCAGTGGTACCGGTGAATCGAATCATTGGAGGAACTGGCTGGAAGCTCCTACAACATAGATGGCGGATTCCAGGGATTGGCGGTGTGGGCGGCAGGCGAGGAGCCCCGGTCTCATCTGCACCCTCCCTCAGCCTCCTTGTAATCGGCAGCCTTGATTCCTAGCAAAATGCATGGATCCCCATCACACACCAGGCTCGATGCTCATCTGCATAGCATCCTCCGTCCAGAACAGCCCTGAGCTGTGGGCACGAATACTAATGCAGCATGCAAATGCCAGCCTTGAGAAAGAGAGCCCTGGACTGTCAATTAGCTTCCCCAGCACCTGCTAGAGTGCCCAGCCCCCTCCGACTAGGGATCACCCAGGGCAAGAAAGGACAACAGACACAGAAGTCATCTTGAAGTGGCCCTGTGGTCAACGTGATGCCCTGTGGCCTCCCAGGAAGGGAGCCTCCATACAGAGTGGAAGTGGGAGGGAATGGCGGCCTGGCCTCTCAGGAAGGGCCTGGCCTGCTCCCCCCTCCCCACTTCCTTCTCTTTCCTGGGTGGATGACGGCATGGGCTTTGAAGACAGACAGAAGTGGGTTCAATCCCTGACTCTCCTCCAGATGTGTCGTTTTGTGACCTTGGGCAGATCCCCTCACACTCTGACTCTCAGTTTGCTGACACATAGAACAGAGCAGCAGGCAGAGACAGATAGGATGCAGGAGGTTTTATGGATAGCTATGGAGTTCAGGCCTCTTCCTCTGGTGTGCAGAAGATGCTACTTGCCTCCTTCCTTCAGCTGTTGAACTTAACTTTTATTCCAAATTCCTGCTCGTCTTGGGAGAGAAATGAAATCTCAATCCACTCAGAATACTCCCATCTCCTCGGCATGGCCTGAATATTCTTCTGGGGGCTTATGAAGCATTGAGATGTGGGGTGGGCTGGACCCCCGACGTGCAACCTATCACCTCTCCAGGCAGGCAGCCCCCAAGACGTGCCGGGTCCTGAGCATTCTGAGCTCACCCGCCATCCAGGTCACAGTGGGGGCCCCCAGGCTACAACCCATGTTTGCCTGCTCTTTGGGGCATGGTAGGCCATGCCCCTCTTGAGCGCAGGAGGAAGATTCCCCTCCTTGCCTAACTTCACGAGGAGATATAAGTCAGGATCCCCCTCCTAGCAAAGAAACACAGGCGAGTGGAGTGTGCACTGTTTGTGCTGTGCAGACAATGGGCAGGGCTGGGAGGGGGACTCGGGGTCATGTCCATTTGCCCAGACTCTGCCTCGGAAAGAGGCAGGGTTGCCCTGGTACCAAGATTCCATCAACGTCTGGGGCTTTAGTGCTGAACAGTGCTTTGCCTGAGGTGGGGCAAGGACAAATCCTATCTCTGAGTTCACATTCTTCTAGGCCTTTTATCAGACCAGAGCCTTTGGAAGTCACCATCCAAGAAGGTGGCCCCATTGTTTCCGTGTCATATTATCCCACACAGTGAGTGCTACAGGTCTCCAACGTGGGACAGGGTATGTGGTCACCGGAAACAACAGACAAAGTATCCATTGCTGTCTTGTAGCTTTATGTGGCCTCATTTCTGCAGCTCTGTCCCAGAGTCAGCCCTCAGCATGAAGGCAACCATGACTTTTCTCCTTGCTTCCTTCCTTCCTCCCTCCCTGCTCTGGGCTCCCCGCCCGCTTCAAGCTCCAATTGCAACAGCAGCCGCCTAGCTGGGAAGCTGGGAGCCATCGCTGACAGGTTCAGCGGGCCGTGGAAGGCCAGGGGTGCTCATCGCTGGCATTATTACTAATCATCACATAGCATGGTTGCTGCTCCTTCCCTCCACCCCTGCTCACTTCCCCTGGGGTCTTTGGTTCAGAAAAGCCACAGAAGGAAAACAGACCCTGTGTGCATTCTGCATTCCCATAGGCAGATGGGATGGCTGCAGCCCCCTGGCAGCAAGGGTATGGATATAGCAGCAACTGCCAGCCAGAGGGCCAGGACCCAGTGGACCTCCCCTCGGCCTCTGTCTCTTGGCTTTAAGAAACTACACCATAGCTGTGCATCACCCGTGAATTGCTACCTCCCAGAGAAACAGTGTTGGAAGAAATAAGTCACAATGGCAGCAGGAGGGCTTGGAGTCAAAGGGAATGTGGAATCTGAAGTCAGACTACCTAAGTTCAAAGCCATCTCCACCACTTCCTTGATGCGTGACTTCGGGCAGGTCACTTAACCTCTCTGTGCTCTGGTTGCATCATATATAAAACAGGAGATAATGACAATACCTATCTTACTGAAATGATTAGTGGGACCAGAAACAAACTGGCACATAGTAAAAACTCCATAGGCAGTGGCCAGCATTGTTAAGGTAATTATTATATAATCTAAGGAGAATAAAGGAGGGGAGTGAACGTGGCAAATGCCTGCATAGTTCCCCAAGCAGTTTATGATCCATATTCTGCACACACTTTAGAAATTCTGTCCTCATTACTCCAACCATGTCAGTGTCACACCACCATGGCAGTTGTCCAGGGCTATCCCCATCTCAGCCCTGTTCCACCTCTTCTCACCTCCAATACCTGCAGCTCTATCCCTTTCCACCTAGCTCCACTCTTGATTTCTCCACCCCACTTCCACGCTGTCCTTGTCCTCCTAGGCTGACCTAGGCCCTTGACCTTGTTGAGTCCAAACGTTTGCTTCTCCCAGGACTTTGGGTGGAGCTGGCCAGCCTGGCCAGAGTCAGGGGTTGGTTTTCTCAGCAGCAAAGCTAGTGAAGTCATTCCCACTCTTTCTTGGTGAGATCTGGGATGTTATCGTCTGCCCATTGCCCCCTTAGACTGTGAGTTCCCCAAGCAAATGAGTGCAAACTTCTGAACACCAAAGACCATCTCAGGTTGTGATGGAACCAGAGGCATTCACTAACTTGTGACTGAATGAATGAGTGAATGAGTGAGTGAAGTTTAATGAGGATGTTAACAATGACCAGGTACCTCTCAGTGAGCATTGCCAGACATTACACTTAGAGCACTGGAAGGCTTCTTCTCATTTAATCCTTACAACAGCCCCAAGAAATAGACACAGCTATTTACACCCATTTTACAGATGTTGAAACTGAGGCTCAAAGAAGTTAAAGTGGCACAGCTAAGAGCTGACTGTACCAAATCCCTAATTATAAGCTTTGCCCTGTAGTGCAGAGTTTCTTAACTCTGGCCATGGGTGGGCTTCATGTGGGAGTCATGGATGCCATAAAATTTTATGCAAGGTATGAGTGTGTGTGCACTCATGCATAACAGTTTTGGGGGAGAAGGTTCACAGGTTTCATTGGATATTTGAATGTCTATTTGAACACATTTGAATCCACCTCCCTCTCCACCCTTCCTACTTCTACCCAGCCTTCCATCCACCCTGGAGCCATCTGATCAATTTCATGAAATACTTACCTTGCACCTGGTCTAGGGTTGGCACCCATGACTTCTCTGGTCTCCAGGACACATTATGAATGTTGCTTCAGATAATGCAAACCAAGATGCTCTGGAATGTCCTCCCCCCTCACTGGGGCAGGTTTTCTGGGTAACTTGGAAGGGCTTTGCTGCAAGTGTCTGGGCTGCACTCTGTCTGAACTCATTTCAGCCCCTGGTAGAGACTGTTCCAGCACTAAAGCATGAAGGGGGGGCCCTTGGGGCACTGCAGCCATCAAGACATCAAAGGCAGAGGCTGTGACCTGACTTCCCTGGCATCAGCCCTGCTCCCTGAAGGGTCACGATCAGTCTTGACAGATAAGGCCATGTTTCATGCATATGGATGTGGCCCCAGAGAGGCACTTCCCAAGCCCAAGTCCTATTCCAAGATCTTTTCTTCCTCCTGGGAAGGTGGGGAAGAACGTGCTTGCACAGAAGACTGGAAGGGGAAGCAGAAAAATGGAGTTAGCATTTTTCGGAGCCGGAACAACATTCTAGGCAGGAGACTCTATGCCAGGCACTTTGTAATCGTGATCACTTTCAGCCTCACCCAGCAACTGAGGTAGGTGAAATTATTCCGCTTCCAGATTGCAGAAACTGAGGCTCTCGTGGGTCAAATAATGTGCGTGAGGTCACAAAACAAACCCAGCATTTGCAACCTGATCTCTCTGACTTGAAAACCGTATCTAACCCCCTGCCTTCTGAGGATCTATACGTAGTTGTGACATTAGCTTGTAGTTTGCAAAAGGTTTATCCTACCTGGCTTCTCTGAGCACCCCCTACCGCACCTCATCCCAAACTCATCTGCTCCCTCTTTCCTCCCAGCCCGATCACAGTTTGTAATGGTAAGAGGATCTGATTGCCTTCAGTCCTAGCCCACCAGATCCATGAGGACAGGGATACCTGCCTCCTTTGTTCATTATTGGTCCCTCTCTGTTTAGAATGGTGCCTGGCAGGTAGATGGTGCTTAATAAATATTTGTTGAATGAATGAATAATGAAAAAAGCACCAGAGCAAAAATATAATAAAAGACATCTGCAGAGTGCTTTACCAAGAAACTAAGTATTTTCCTGTTGCTTTATCTGACCCGATCTTCACACCAACTTTTGAAAGGACCCCATTCATGTTTCAGAGAGAAGCAACCTGGGCCCAGATGTACATTTAGTAAGAGAAGCGTCACTCGATCCCAAGGCTAAAGAATGGTGCCCTTGCCTCTGACCTAATGATCTCAGTGTGAGGATTTGCAGAACCCTTCAGATGTCCTGGGACAGGCTACGCCAATGCTGCTAGGGGCAGGGAGAGGGGTGCCTGCTTTGCTTTCTAAAAACTCAGGATCTATTTGAGGCGGCCAGACTTATGCATGCAGAACATTTGGGAAATGTATAAGACAGCAGCCAGCATAGTGCTGAATTGCACATAATCAGGTGCCAACCACATTCCCTTCCTTAACTAATCTGAGTCTTTTAATACCAGATGGGGACCCTGAGAATAGATTTCCTATGAAACAGATGAAGAGCCAAGATGAAAGCCAAGGGGAAGGGCTGTGGCTGACTCATTTCTACACCCCTCTAACCCAGCACGGTACCTGGCCACAGCAACAGTGAGGGCGTCAGTCCAGGGTCCACGACTGGCCACGACTGGCCACCTACTAAGGGCCTGATGTCACCTCCAGTCTTCACAGCAGCACGGCAGGGTAGGTACTACTGTGGTTTATGGAAAGTGAAAGTAGGGTTCAGAGAAAGTACATGTCAGGCTCCCAGTCACATAGTGAAAAAGCAGCAAAACCAGCATGGGCACCCAGGCCTAGCAGCACCCCCAGGTCCAGGCTTTTCCTCTGACATTGCTGCCCCCATGTGCGGTGGGCACTCAGGGACCTGCCCCCGCCCGCAAGGATGGAAAGAAACATGACTGAGCAAGTGCCCGAGAGAAGAGGGGAGGGAAGAGACACGGCTTGTGTGTTACACAGACAAGCACAGGCATGTTCGATTGGGACCCCCTGTGGGCCTCTGACCATTTTACTCCTTCCTCCTCCAACAGCCTTCCAGGGGTGCCTTAAGGAGTTCTCCATGCGTGCTTATGTCAGAACGATGGGAGGGCCTTCCCTGCAGAGATTCCTGAGGGCACGGACAGGCCCGTGGGTGTGTATTACTCAGCCCCGGCTGCTCTTACACAATGCCACAGACTGGGTGGCTTAAACAACAGAAATGTATTTTTTCACAGTTCTAGAGCCTGGAAGTCCAAGATCCAGGTGCCAGCAGGGTGGGTGTCTGGTAAGAGCTCTCCCCTTGGCTTACAGATGGCTGCCTTCTGCTCCCTGTGTGCTCACCAGACCTTTTCTTAGGCATGCGTTCAGGGCTTGCGGGAACTCTCTGATGTCTGTTCTGAGCCACTATGGGTACTTCAACCCATGGGATCAAACCCCAGCCTTATGAACTCATTTAGCCTTAATTCCTTTTTCAGAGGTCCAGTCTCCAAACGTAGCATCTCTCAGGGGCAAGGCTTCAATGTATGTATTTTGAGGAGACACAAACTTTCAGTCCGTAAGAGGGTAGATGAGGGAGGGATCAGAGCTGGACATGGGGCAGGAGCTAGCTTACCTTCAGGAGTAGAAGGAGCCACGGCCAGGGAAGCCCCACTTGGACAGGGCTGGCAAGATGGCCTTAGTGGGTACATCCTGGGGACAGCGGGACAAACTGCCCCCATGGTTCTCTGCTCTCTGTGGCAAGTCTCCCAGAGGCAGGAGGGGGTCTGCTGTCTTCTCTCCTTTGACATCCATCCCTTCTGCGATGCTCTCTTTGTGAGCCTCTCACGAGCAACGCCTGCTGCATCATAGTGTGTGTATGTGTGTGTGTGTGTGTGTGTGTCTGTGTCTGTGTGTCTGTGTCTGTCTGTTTACCTATAGATAATGCCTACCACCCAGGGCATCTTCAAGAATAAGGGAGCGGTTGTGCATGTAAATATCTGGTCCTTGGCTGACATATGAATGAATAAAGATTGGTTGAGTAAGTCAATCTTTACTTGGAAGAGTGCTTTTTCCTTCGAAGAGCTAAGAGGATCTGGTCATCACCAGCTTTTACTTAATAATTGGGTCACTGAGCAAAGAAAATTAGCTCATTCATTCATTCACTCAGATTGACTGCACCCCTGCCAGAAACAAGGGGTTAAGTAGACAACATAGAGCCAAATTAGTAGTGGCTCCTGCTCTTAGGGAGCCCTCTGTGAGGAGGGAGAGACAGACAGGAAAGGGACAATAAAATCCAAGGAGATGACTTTTTTGAAGGGCAAAAGCTCCAAGTGCTGCAGGAACCCCTGAGGCAGGCACCAAATCAGGGCTAGGAAGGGATTGCTGGAGAACACCGCACTTGAATCAGATATTCAGAGGATGGGCAGCAGGTCACCAGATGGAGCAAGAGGTGAGGGACGTTCGAAGCAGAGGGAACAGCACATGCAAAGGCCCTGAAGCACAGCCATAGAGGGCACTAGGGAGGGTCTGTGTGGCCGGAACCCCACGGGGAGCACTGGAGAGCACAGAGATGGGTCGATGAAGCCAGTCCCCAGAAGGGCCTCGTAGCTGAACTCAGCAGTTTGGACTGCATCTTGGTGACCTCACTTTCTTCCCACTGCTAAGAAGCAGTTGGTCATAAACTCCTCCAAGGTACTTTGCTATCTCTGACCTGTAAAGTGGAACAATTCTGCTACTCTGCTTCTTCATGTGGTTGTGGGGAAGAAGCAGAAATGCAAGAATGGCCTCCTGGCCTCCTGTAGATGCTTAAGCATTGGTCCTGGTCTCCATGTAGCGTGGAGAGGAGCAGATGCCCCAGAGTCCAGTGATCCCAGAGGGCCGCACCATCCTCTCCCCTGCTAAGTTCCCTTCTCTGTTCCTTGAGTCCTGGCCATCGTGATGGGTCCTCTCCTGACCCCTGGCTTCCACCTCACCCTCACCCTTCTCCCGAAAGGAGAACAGGAGGATGGCAGCAGGCCAGCCTCTACCAGTCCTGCTCCATCAGCCAGCTTCTAGGCCTCATGGACACGGACAGAGAAGTCCTGGCAATTATGAGAACGGAAGCTTTGGACCTGGTGGGGCCCAGAGGAGATCTATCTCCCCAGCCCAGGGGTCCCCAGTGTCCTCACCTGGCAACAGGAGGTTGTGAAACAGCCCTGGACTAATCCCACATTCTGGCCAAGTCACTTCAGGCAAATTCCTTACCTTCAGTAAGCCTCAGTTTCTCTTTCCATTAATGATTAGACATAACCTGTCTAACTCACAGGGCAGGGGGGATGTGGGCTATGCATAGCAAAGGGCAATGCAAATGAAAGGGACAGATGTTATTAAGCACAACTTCCCCGTTGCACAAAATAGCGCATATGTTTGGATTTGAGAGCACGTTCAATGCTGAAGAGGTAAAGAAAACTACTCAGAGTCCCTGGCCAAGTCTCAGGCCAGCTTTGTCGCTGAAAGGGCAGCTAATGGACTAGAAAGAAGAGAAACAGCTCCTGAGGGCCCTTGTATCCTTGGGGTATGCCTATGTGCTTGTATGGTTTGGAGCCTGCGTGAATGTTGGTAACCGTAATGCCATTTTGCACTGTGTGTGCATCTTCGTGCCTCTGTGTTCGTGGATCTTGGGGAGGGGGCGTGGATGCCCCTGTGAACGTATTATGGGCCCAGTGTGTCTGTGTGTAAATAGCAATGTCTGTGTGGACTTGTGGAACTGTGCCCATATTTTCTGTGTGACTACGTGTATGTGTGTGTTTCTGGGGCCCTGTGTTGGGGGTCCTGGGATCTGCAGGCATAGTGCACAATGGGAACTCAGGCAGCTCCTACCTGGAAGAAGGGTAGCTCCTCTCAGGCTTTCAGGGAGCAGACCTGGTGCTTCAGCACCACAGGGAGCTGAGGAACCCATGGGGGTGAACCCTAACTTTGCCCTTTTGCATGAAATACTGAAATAGGGGTTGCAGCTCTGTGTGAGCTGGAGTGAAGACGCAGAGCAGGGAGACTGTTTCTTAAATTCAGCCATTACCCTCTCAGCACTAACTCACAGCCTGCCCCATAACTGATGGCTAGGAAATTACTGGGGGGCCTGGGGGAAGGTAGAAGGATGAAGGAGGGAGAAACAACAAAGGGAAAACAAGGGTCCAAAGGGGCTCAGTCATGAGAAGGTGGCCCTGGAGTTGGAGGGGCAGGAGGGACCCTTCCTCCCATGACAACCCAGTTAGATGTATGTTTTTCATCTCTTCCTGGGTAGGCTAGACTTTTCTTTTCCCCACCCCATGAATTCAGGCGGTGGGTTAATTAAGATTTCCCCTGAAGTCGAATGAAACAGCGCATCACACACAGGGACGCACACACATACACACACCAATCTGCGGCTGCCCCCTGAACCCCACCCATCAGCCAGGTGCCTACCCAGGTCTGTGCGGCCAGGGGCGCAGCCCCGGAGGGCGCACAGCTGGGCAGGTGCAGGCGCGCGGGGCGGTGGGCAGCTGTGTGGCTACAGGCGCCCCTCGTGGGCCCGGCCCCACGCCCCGCCCCGCCGGGGTTACCCGCCGGCCGCCCGGCGCGCCTCGGATTCTCCCCGAGCTCGGGCAGGCGGGCGGGCAGGCGGGCGCGCGGCTCCGCTCCGCTCCGCGCGGTCCCTGGCTCTATTCATTCATGATTGGTACCCGGCCCCCGAGAGCCACCCGAGCGCCGGGAGGGGAGCGGAGCGTGTGGCAGCAGGGGCGGGCTGAGCGCGGCTCCCGCACCGCACGCGCCGCTGGCTGGGGAGCCTCGGCCCGTGTCCGGCACCGAGCGGGCTTCGGGGCAGCGTCCTCGTCTCCTGGCGCGCAAAGCGGCCCGGCCCGGTTCCGAAGGCTCGGCGGGAGCGGCTGGCCCTGTGAGTCAGTGCATGTGCGGGCTGAAGAAGGAAAGAAAAGGCTCTCAGAGCCCCAGCCCCACGCTCGCTGAATACCAAGCTGCAGGCGAGCTGCCGGGTGTTTTGTTTTGTGTGTGTGTGTGTGTGTGTTTTTCCCTTCTCCAATTCGGAGTAGAGGAGCCACACTGATTTCTTTCCAGGGGAGGGGAGGGGCAGGGCGAGGGGTCCTAAGTCGAACACAAGTCTTCACTGCCATGGGGGCCGTCATGGGCACCTTCTCGTCTCTGCAAACCAAACAAAGGCGACCTTCTAAAGGTAAGCCACCTCCTTCTTCCTTTTGTTCCCCTGGCTGGGTTTAGGGGTGCTTGGTGCTGAGCTGGGGTGTGCCACCCACCTTCCTCGGCCTGGACTCTCCTCTCCACGAGGAGCAAGGGCAGGCAAAGGAGTAAGAAACCTGGCGGGAGGCTCGGTGTGAATATCATGAGCACGAAGAGGAGTGAGCCAGGGTGGGCTCTGGCCCCAGGGGTGGGGGAGATCCCCTCTGGGGCTCTAGGTGCCAGGACTCTCCTCCTGGAAATCTCTAGGAGCAGAAGGAAGAGTCGGATTCACAGGTGGGGGTGACTGGATTGTTTGAGTGGAAATGTTGGGAAGCTCTTTCCGTTCCCATGACGGCTGGCGATTGTGCAACTGTGGGCACCCAGCAAGAGTGCTCACACATTCACACACTGCTCCGGATGGCAGTGCTGGTGCAGACCTAGGAGTCCATCCTCAGGGAGAGGCTGCTCTGTCTGTCCACCCCAATAAACCTCTGCAAGCCAAAAGGAATCAGCTGCTGCCAGGTGGTACAACTCCCAGGGTGCATGTCCTGGTGGCTGGGGGCGGGGGCATCATTAGGAGCGAGGGCATCACACAAGGGTGCTGCCATGCTCTGGGAACCCCTGAGGGCTGAGGGCACTGTCAAGGTGTGATGGAGCAGTAAGCTTCTGTCAAAGATTAGAAAGTATGATACCCCCTGTTCCATAGCTGCCTTTCCCCATCTCAGACCTGCCCAGTCTCACCAGTGGGACAGTTGTCCAATGAGTCCTTGTGAAGTTGGGCCAAACATATGTTGTGCCATAAGGGACTATGCAAGAAAGTTGGTTGTTGGAACGGAAGGACAGGATGCAGTTAGGAAGAAAGAAAATGATAGGTTTTGTTTTCGTTTCTTTAATGCTCAAATCTTATGGTGAGTGGTCGAAGGATTTTAAGTAACCTGACACTTAAACCTTCAAGTTCTGCCATTGGAGCTGAGGTTCTGGTTATAGGTAGGGGCTGTAGTTCCCCAACCTTCATGCTGGGTAGTGATTAGAACCGTATTAAGACAAGGGTGGACCCCAAGGTGCTCGGTGAATCTGCTCTTAGGACTTGCTTGGTCTCTCCTGACTCATTAGGCAAATTTGCATCTCAGAGTTCCCCTTGAGTAACCTGTCCTCAAAGGGTCCAGGCATCTGGCCCAGCTCCCAGCGACATCAGGCTGGCTGAGCAGTGAGGGATGAGATCTCCAGGTGTGGATCTTAGGTGATAAAGCTGGACCGGTGTTTACATCCTAGAACACAGGTCTAGGGCTGCACGAGTTATGCATCCTTCTGTGCAGGGAAGGCTCAGCTTGCCCTTTTACCAGTCTTGGGCAGGCAGGGTCTGCAAGCCTAGACCCAGATTCTTGACATTCAGAGCCCTGCTTCTCACAGATCCTCAGATGCTCCTTGTGTGGAGCAGAATTCAGCACCAGACCCCCATCATTTATCTGACGACTGTGAGGTCCCAGAGGCCAGAGGACTGTGGAACAAGAAACCCAGGGACTTGCTTTAAAATATTTTCAATGTCTGTGGCTCTTCTGGGAGGCCGCTAGGTTTCACAGAAAGATCTCGAGCTCTGGAGTCTGGTGGGGTCTGGGCATGCAACCCAGCTTCATCACTCCCTCCCTCTGAGATCTCAGGCCAGCCTTCATCTCTCTCAGCCTGTTTTCTCATCCATAAAGTGGGTGAGAATACTACCTCCAGGCAGGACACTGGGTGCGGGGGAGTGGAGGGAGGGAGGACCCTGTTTCGTATACAGTGCGGGCTGAGCCACCAGGGACCCAAGGGAGATTGTTGTAAGTGCATGGAAATATGAAGGATGGATATGGAGCTTCTAGCACAGGATTGTGCAAAGATTAAGAGCTCAGATATTCCCTTCTCCTACAAAAAATTCCAGGTCACCCCTGTGAATTCCCACAGTATTCCCAGAAGCCAGAGCTCTTTGCTGTCTCCGAGGACCCTAAGAAAGAGAAGAGGGAGTGACAGCATTCAGTGAGCCCTCCCTTACTATGTGCCTGATACAGTGCAGCATGCTCTTTTTTGCACTTTCTTATTTAACTCTCTCAACAATGCTTGTTTGAAGCTCACAGCAGAACAAGGCTGCTGGGCAGGCGGCCATGACAAGCTGTCCCATCCCCGAGTGGCCAGTCCCTCTTGCACAGAGTTCCGCCATGTTGGCTGAATTGCCCAGGGCTCCAGCCGTGTACATTTCTCCCAGCATTTGCCCCAATCAGTCTTCTCTCAACATCCTCCTCTGTGGAATGCTGATCAACAGAAGACATTTCCTGCAGTGGGAGGTGACTTAGAAAAGGGCTGGGGAGGCCAGTGGTCAGGGCTCACTTCCTCGCCAGGTCCCTTAGCCTTGTTTCTCTCCAGTTCCATCCTGTTCTCAAATTTAAAGCTTTTCCTTGCTGATGCTCTTACTGGAACTGCTGCTATGATCTCTGAGACATCAGGCTCAGATCTAATTAGAAGCAGTCAGAAGAGGGTGGTGGAGATTTTCAGTTCAGAAAGTGATCTCCCTGCTGGGTTCAAATCCAGGTTCCACCACTGTTGAGCCTTGTTTTACTCAACTGTAAAACAGGGACGGTTGTAGTTACTTCCTAAAAACTGCTGCTGGGCTGTGTGGATGTCAGGGATAATGCAAGTCAAATGATCAGCACCAGCTCTGCTGTGTACTAAGTGGTCAGCACATTTTAGCTACTGTTCAATTTATAGCTCTACTGTTTGTGGCTTCCAAATGTCTAGAATAAGACCATCGTGGAAGTAGGCAGTGCCTCTGGGAGTCCTAACGGCTTATCTCTGGAGCCATCTTCCAGTGCCGTCCAGGTAACTAGGACCCCAAAAACCCTAGATGCGCAGATGCTGGTCCTATTCCTGCAGCCCCCACTGACCTGCACTCTATGGCTGGTCCTGAAGACAACAGAGCCTGCTGAAAAATGCCCTGCATGTTTCCAAACTATAATTTGGTGGCACATACACATTTTTTAAAGTAGGAGCAAAAACTCCATGTGATTAGTGCCGAGAGAAAGAGAGATGTGCCTAGCCCAAGCTGGGCGTTCAGGGAGAGCTTCCTGAAGGCAGCTGAAATCTAAATTAGTTTAAGAGCTGTGTTACTGGATAAAAGCATTCAAATTCATTTTCTTTCTCTATTTGGGATCTTTGTTTGTCTTTAATGAAGAGGGAAAAAAGCCCTACTTTGGGGGATTCAGCCTCTGTCTCCCAGTCCCCGGTAGAATTTCTGGCTCCCAGAGTTTTGTGTGTGATTTTCATACCTGCTCTGGGCTTTAAAGAATAAGTATGAAGGGTTGGGGTGGGGGATGGCCAGAGAAGGATGATGAGGGTGCAGCTGCTGGGCCTGGGGGTGGCAGGCAAGAGACTTTAGGGAGAACATCCCTGGATGATAAGGCCATCGCAGGAGAGATTTTTGCCTATAAGCAAACAGGTGGGCAGTCCTCTGTGACCAAGAGAAAGCATTCAGAACCTTCAAGAAGGTCTGAGCTTGGGATCTCCAGAGTACTCATTGAATAGATGAGCAGACTAAATCCCACAGGTATTCGATGATTTTTCTAAGACCATATGGCATGTTAGAGACAAATGTGGGACTGAGTCCCCGATTCCTAGATCAGTGAGCACCTTGGAGAATTTATGGAACCAGAGGGCTTCTGAAGAAGCTGTGTTTGTAGTGTATTAATCGGGCAGTGTGTTCAACCCAGAAGATCTGGGAGACCAAGGAGAGGCAGTAAGGCAGAGAGAAGCAGTACCCTTGCTGTCACACAGCCCTTTGTCTCAAAGGACCTTTGGCAAATCATTTCACCTTGGAAATGCCGGTTTCCTGATGTCTAAGAGAGGCATGCTAACTTACAGATGTGTTTGTGCTGGGCGGCGCCACCCGCTTCTACATCTTTGTCCATCCTTTTCACTCTGTATTACCCTCTCCCCACCTCCTAGTCCAACGATTATAATCCCACCCATATCTCTAGACCTCACTCAACTATTCCCACAGTCAAGAAGGCTTCCCCAAACACCAGGAAGCAGTGATTTCTCCCATCTAAATTCCCCAGTTTTTTGAGGTGTGTGTTCCCATGACTCTCAAGTTAAGCACTGAATTGGGCACTGGATGGAGGTGTTAACCTCTTCACCCTCCCACACCCCTCCAGGGTGTCAGCTTCTTGTGGGGAGCTTATCTGGATCATTCCTCATAGTCCCCATCTTGGTTTCTTGCACATAGTAGGTATTCAAAAACATCTTTTCTGGAGGAAATTATAAATGATGGCATGGCTGGTCGCTCTCTGTTATTTTCTAGAATTGCAGACCCTGCAGGAAAAGTTAGCTTCCCGCTGGAATTTCAGTTACCAGCCCACTGCCTGGAATGAATTCTCTTATCTGGTCTGCTGGCTTTGAATTGGCTTTGTCCACGGAATGTACTGAATCTGTTTACCATTTAGCAGGGAGATGCTGAGAACAGTGTTTCTACTCCCTAGCTCGTGATAGTCACAGAAGGATGAGGAGCCCACACCCAGTGCCAGGCACAGTTCTTGGGCCCTCAATTCCAGAAGAAAGTCAGTGGGGATCAAGGTGAACAGAAAGAGGGAGGTGGGAAGCTTGAAAGGTAGAAGTGAGGGACTACTGTCCAAAATGAGAAGGCTTACAGCCCGCTACCTGGCAAGGGACCCAGTCTTGGACCTCACTGGATATCTAGAAGGGCTTTGCTCAATAAATGCTTCGCAAATGTGCAAATGAACAGTGAGTGTGTGTGCCAACAAGCGAGTGGAAGAATGATTGATTGAATGAATGGGGGCATAAATAAACGAATGGATGAAAAGAAGCAAATGGAGTATCGAATGAATGTAGGAAGGAATGATTGAAGATATGAAGTCATGAAGGAATGAATGGATCCGTCAGTTAATGAATGAGCAATGAAGTACTAGGAGGGCTATAATGAAAGACTGTTTTTGCATGAAGAGTATTGATTGTCATCCTATCCCAGTGCTGGATCTAAGCTGTCCGCCATGAAACTTGGAAGGAGTCAAGGGTACAGGAAGCCCTGGTGCAGATAATTAATCATAAACTTAGAACAAGCACTTCTTAGAAAGCTAAAAATTATGAATTCAGTCAAGAAAAGTTCTGGTAGTTTTTGGATATCAGTAGGTGTGTAGTGTTCTGGGGGAAGGTGAGAAGATGGGAAAGTATCTCTACTTTCACTCTTTTGTTGATTTGTTTAAAAAGAAAGAAAGAAAACTAAAGCAATGACTGATCCGGAATGGCCTCCTTTGTATTTCAGGTTCATGTTTACCTTATCAGGGTGAGATCAGAAACCTATACATTTGTCTACCCATGTATTTATTCACTAAGCAATCTCTTAAGTATCCTACAGCATCCTTTCCCTGATGTTACCTCTGCCCAGGGTTCACTCTGGCTTCCAATCACCCTCTACCGCCACCTCCCCATTCTCCTGGCAAACTCCTACACATCCTTCAAGACCTCATTCAGTGTCCTTCTCTCCCAGGCTCCTGCAGAGAGAGCACATCTCTCCGTCCCCTGCTGTCTCTGCAGCCGTTTCGGCTTCCCTTCGCTGTAATCGTGAACATTATGTGATTATGGATCTATACATTTATCTCTCTGACTAGCTCTAAGGGAATGAGTCTTATGCCAGGGTTTCTGTCAGGCCTGATATTGGGTCCAGAGCTGCTGGATTTTGGCTGGGTGGAGGTAAGGATGGATGGATCAGGGTGTGTGTTCCTGATGGCTCCAACCAGGGCAGGAATGCGGCGGCACAGATGAGAAATCCAGGTCTGCTCATGGGGAGAAGTGCTGCAAAGTTCTGCATAATGGCCCTGGAGGTGATGTTCCCATTCATCAGGTAGAGAATGAGCAGTGTTTAGGAGAGAGAAGGAGAAAAGGAGAGAGAGAGAGAGACTCGCTGAGTGTCTTGGGACCTTCGAACAAAGTTGACATATCTTTAAATGCTTCCCCTCCCTCCAGGGAGTATTTTAAGTGGGTCACCTTTGGGGAGTTGCTGTCATCAACTGGGATATCCACGGCTTCCTATATCCTAGCCCTGGGAGCAGAACTTAGGATTAATTCTTGTGATTTCAGGCCAGGCAGGAATCCTCATTGGGGCATAAGGGGAAATGGGAACCACACTCCACTCAAATCAGGGGACTAAGGACAGGATTGCAAAAATGGTTAGGACCACTGCATGAAAGTAAAATCTTGGTTTAAACTCTGGCACTATGACTCCTTAGCTGAACCCCCCTGGGCCTCCCTTTCCTCCTCTGTAAAATGGGGCCAATGACTGTGTCTCCCTTACAAGGTTGTGTGTTTGAGGTCAAGGAGGGAGTGAGCACAGGTGTGATGATTTTAGCAACTTGGTATAGTACAGGCTTTGCTGCTGCCTTCATCCCATCTCAGAGCAGGTCCCTTCCTCCTCTGTTGCTTCATCTGCACCATGACTGGGCAGTCCTTGGCGAGCTCTGTCCCTCTGAACTGCAACCTCTGATTCCATCCCTCTGGGACCCAGAGCCAGCACAGCACTGGCCACTGGAGTCCCGGTTTCTCTGGTAACTCCAACAGGAAGGTGGCAATTTTAGATGATGAAGGAGAGTCCTAATGGTGAGATAGGAAAATGGGGATCATCTGTCAGGGTGAATTATAATTGATGTTGACTACTGCTCTCTGCCAGGCGCCTTGCTCGGCCCTTGTCCTACATTATTTTAGTAACCTCTTCCCAGCCCTGCAAGACAGGCCCTGTTACAGTTCCCATTTTGCAAATGAGGAACTGAGGTTCTGAGAAAGGAAGCTCCTTGCCCAGGGTCACACAGTTAGTGGATAGCAGCGCCCATTTCTGGCTGACTCCAGGGCCTGAGCTCTTAGGCACCATACCCATCCCCCTCCCCTCCTGGCCTCGCCACAAGGCAGAACAGCCCAAATGGGGAATGTGGACATTGGGGAGAAGGCATTCCGGGATAGACCTCATTAGCCATACAGAACAACTGAGCCATCTGCAGGCCCTGAGCAAAATGCTTTTAGCCTCATCTCAAACCACCCCTGGATCTGTTTCCATTTAATCTGACACTGCAGAAGCCTAAATATGAAATGATTGGGGGCAGAAGGCCAATTAGCAAATTCATTAATAGGATTAAACACCGCTCCTCCGCTCTAATCATTTATGTGAACTAAATTCTTTTCCCTTTGTTACAGCCGTCATTGCCTGTCAGTGAAGGATCGAGCACTTAAATCTCCAAGTATGTTAGGATTCCAGACCTTCCTAATCGGGAAGCAGAATCAGTCAGTGTCTGCACATGGTGGGGAGAGGCAGGGAGGGGTCCATCAGCAGGCGCACGGTCATCCTGGCAAAGGAAACCAACACGAGGCCTCGCTAGTGCATCTGCGTTCTGTTCCCTCACTAGCTCCTTTCTGCCCTTGGCCGTGGGTTGGCCTATATCTTTAGGACACATTGGCAGGTGACGTGGCGGTTTAGGGCATATACTCCTAGACCTGGCTTCCAACCTTGGCTCTGCAGCTTGTCAGCTCTGTAACCTCAAGCAGGCCCCTCACCTCTGTGAACCCTCATTTCTGCATCTAGAAAACTGGGATGTTGAGAGTAATTTCCTCCAAGGTTGTTAGGACGATGGAGCAGTCTCGCTGCCATGTGAGAGCATGTTAGAAATGCAGTCTCTGGTCCTTGCTGGAACAGAACCCTACAGTCTCCAGGTGGCTTCTGTGCCCGCTGACCTAGGGCCCAGATTATAGTACGTATGTAAGTGCTTCTGTGTATGTTTCTAAGTTCACATGTCAAGCTGGAAGGGACCTTTGAAGCCTCCTGGTTCAGGTCTCATTTGAGATAATGAAACGGAGCCCTGAGGAGGTGAGTGGCTCGCCCCTAATCGTGAAGCCAGAGCATCGGATCTGGGATCTGAACCCCAGGCCTCTCCGGTCCTGCCAGTAGTCACACAAATTGCTATGAAGTCTGATCTCCCCAGATGAACATTTCTTCAATCGAGCTTTTCTTTCTTTCTTAAATAAAACAGAAGTGCAGGGCTCTATATGCCCATTAAGTTTTAATTTACTAATTTGAAATGTTATTCCAGCCAAGTGAGATCCTGAATCTTGATTCTGCTAGCCCTCACGTTAGCTGTACCACCAGGTTCTGTGACGCGTGAAGATAAGACAAGGATGCATTCTGAGTCTTCGGCGGGTTATAACTCAGAGATGGGCCAGGACAGAGGGTAGGCAGAGCCGTGCAGACTAAAGTCCTCTCTCCACAAGGGATTTCCATGATAATGCTCTGGATCATAGAGCAGGCTGGCAGCCCAGTTTCTGTACAAAGCCTCGGTGTGTGATTAGAAGCCAGAAGGTACGATGGAGTTAGAAGGAGTCTAAGAGACAGAGGAAGAGCCTGAATCATGGAAGTTAAATGCCTTTTCCATGGGACATAGTAGGACCTCTCTGTTGGAAAACCAACAAGCAATCCTCCTAGCTGTCAGAGGAAGCTTCCTGCGCTAAACGTTAAACAGCACTCATCCAGGACCAGTAGACTTGTTTGGGACAGACACTGGAGGGATAGGGAAGCATTGCTTGAGGAAGGATTCGAATTTTTTCAGGGTCTGTATGTCCCAGACCCTTCTTCATACCCAATCACCTTTAACTTGTACAGTAGTGCTGTGATGGTTCTAGTGTCAGTCTCCTTTTGCAAACTGGGAAACCGAAGTTCAGGGAGGTTCTATGTCTAGTGATGGAAGAGCAAGGGTTTGAAGCTTGTCTGATACCAAGGCACCCCACCACATGCCTCCTCCTCCTGAGGCCACACCCAGGACAAGCAGGCCTCAGATGCCTAAGAAGAGATTGAACAACAGCGGCTAGCTTCTAAGCCCTCGGGAACCGAACATGACAACCACCAGCCTCCCACTGGTCCTGTCACCTCCTCACTCATGTAGACCCTGGGCCCCAAGGGAGAGGAGGGCTCTGCTGGCAGCCGAGGGAGGGTTCTGGAGGCCCCACAGCACCTGGCTTCCGTGTGGGGCTGAGGCTGCACCTTCTCTCCATCCCTGGCACTCACCCGTGTGCCACTCTCCCAGATGGCCTCACTGCCCACTCAGCAGGGTCTCTTCCAGAGGCTTCCCTGCTCACCTAGTGAGGGCAGCAGGGGACTCACTTCCTTCCCTTTCTCCTTTGCGGACTGCCAGCCCTGGGCTGGAGTAGGACTCTAAGCCTTCAAGGTCCTACAGCTGAACATGATTATGATGCCCCCTCCCCCGCACCTTACCAATTACCACTTAGTTCACAACAGAAACAGTCAAATAAGTCTAAGAAAGTCAAATAAAATTTGGATTTTTTTCCATGATGACTACTTTGTTGATTTAAAAAGACATAGATAATATACTTTCCAAACACTTTTTTTTTTCACAATTTTTGATGCTTCTACTACTTTGCTGGTACTTTAAGCATCTCTTGAATGGGCCTGTTGGGTATTTTTGCATTGGAGTGGGAACCAGAAAGGAAAAAGAAAAAAAAAATATCCATGTTGAGGACTTACTGTCTATGTGCCAGGCACTATGCAAGGTGTTTACAAATATAACAATAGTAATACAAATACTATTTTAAAAGCTCTCATAGTAAGAAGAAAAAGAATAGTAAAAACAAATGACATTTATGTAGCATTTTTTGCCAAGTACAATGCTAAGTGCTTTTGATATAATCCTTGCGACAACCCAGTCTTATGATTATCTCCGTATAACACATGAAATCTCATGCTACGAGAAGTAGCATTCAATCCCTGATTTTATAGATAAGGGAGCTGTAGCTCAGGAGAAAGCGACTTGGCTAAGCCCCTCCAGACAGCTGATGGAAGAGCCAGGATTCCTACCAACTCTGACCGACTCCAGATGCAGATATGGTGCCCCCACCCCCCGGGGTTATTATGAGGAGGCTAGTAGGAAGGTCTGGGACTAAAGACTGAGTATCAAATCCTGTCCTGACGTTTTCAGGAGCACCCTCCTCTCCCCACTGCCTACTTCCCTACTCCATCTGCCCTCACGTTGTGCGACTATGCAACCATCCCTGGGTCTTCCTAACCTTCCAGACCAACCACTCTGTGCATTGGTCCACATCGTAGAGCCTGCACTGGGGCTAAGTCAGTTTTCCATGCCCCTGTCCCCCTCCCCACCTCCTAAGAAAGAAGCTGCCGGAACAAGATGAATGGTGTAGGATCCTATCTTTGCCCTCAAGGAGCTTCACTCTGATGACAATAATGTTAAAAGCAAATCTATAGAGCTCCAACTTTAGCAGCTTGGTTTTATTTATGCCTTATAGCATCACAGGGAAGTCAGCATTATTGCTGGACTCTGTACAGATAAGGAAATTGAAGAACAGAGGATATGAAGAAATGTCCAAAGTCTCACCTCCCAGGAGGAGGCAAGCCAGCATTTGAACCCAGATGTTTTGATTCCAGCATCTGCCCCTTAATCACCAGGTTAGACTGTATCTGAGCACCGACTTACACCCAGTGCACACTGTGTTACACCGTGGGGGTTCAGAGAAGGAAAGGGCATCTCTACCTGAGGGTAGAGCTGCAGAATCAGGGAGGAGGCCTGGAAGAAGTAGCATTTGAGGCTGATTAAAGAGGAAGGGCTGGGCCAGTGCAGGAATGTAGGTTAGTAAAGCTCTGGGCAGAAGGAACAGAAGGAGCAACGTCATTGAGGGAGACGACAAGAAATGAGAAGGAATAAAAAGGACAGTGATGCTTTGCACTTTTGTGACTTGGAGGAAATCAGTAGAAAGGTCATCATGAGAAATGAGAGGGAATAGGCTGGTGGTAGAGACCCAGAGTCCGGCGTCCGCATTCAGGAAGGTGGAGAGGAAAGGTCCTGAAAGGGAGGAAGGATGAGGAAAGGACAAAATAAGTGAGGGTCAAGACTGTCTCCTTTCCCCCTCCCCCTGTCTTGCCAGAAGTCCCCTGGGGACCACTTCAGCCTACGGATGCTCCCCTCCACCCCCTCCCAGTGCCCTCGCTGTTTGTCCTGTGTGATTTAGCGATTGATTGCCTTGAATTGCTCTATAATCGCTCCCTGTAAACATGTCTTGGCTGTTCGGTAACAGCACACTTGAACCTGTCCTTCTGCCCTTCTGAGCTTCTCTAATGAGTCCAGCACCGTTCTGGGCACATGATGGGGCATTTGGTGGCTTGAATTAACATTTCACTGAGATGCATGGGGACTTGGGATTCCCTAATTGGGATTAATGTAGCAAAGAAGCCTGGGCACAATGTTGAGTCTCCCCTCAGCATATCCGCAGGATCCGAACCATCAAAGACAGTTGTTTCGGGCGCTTGAGTGGCTCCATGGGTTAAGCCTCCGCCTTCGGCTCAGGTCATGATTTCAGGGTACTGGGATCGAGTCCCGCATCGGGCTCTCTGCTCAGCAGGGAGCCTGCTTCCATCTCTCTTTCTGCCTGCCTCTCTGCCTACTTGTGATCTCTCTCTGTCAAATAAATAAATAAAATCTTAAAAAAAAAAGATAGCTGTTTCATGCAAAAGCATAGAGCATTGGAAGTAATTTCATAACAGCTTAGAGTTGATAGAAAAGGTATGGCATATTAAGTAAAATAGAATGGAAGACCAGTCCTGGCTCACCCTTTATAAGCCACGTGGTTGAAGCAAATTGTTTGACCCCTCTCTGTATGTCAGTTTCATCATCTATGAAAGAACAGCAGCCATGATGTCCACCCATCGGGTTGTCATGGGGATTAAATGAGATCACGGGAAAACAAGTGTTTACAAACTGTAAGGCAATGCATAAACCCTGGGTCTTAATATGTAGAGGATGATAATAATCACAGGTGTGGTGCTGCTTTTGATGGTGGTGGTGATGATGCTCTTGACGGTGATGTTGATAGCGGATGGCGAATAGTCTTATTGGTGGTGGTGATGGCTATAATAGGGACAAGACTGGTGATGGCGGAGACACCGGTGACCATGAGAACAGTGGTATTAGAGTAGTAATAGTGGAGCCGGTAGGTCATGGTGTGGGTGAAGCATGATGATCTTAGCAGCAGCTGTGATGGTTAGAGTAGGGTTGACACTGACGGGGTGGTGGTGCTGATGATGGGGGCACGATGGTGGTGCTGTGGTGAGAGGTGGTATTAGTGGTCATGGCAAGACTAGAGTTGATGTTGGCAATGACGGTGGTGGTGAGATAGCGGTGCTAGTGGTAGTGCTGGTGCTAGGAATGGTGGTGGCACCGGTGCATGTGAAGCTGTCTTTCCCCTTTGTGCAGTCTATCTTCTTTGACTAGTCTCCACAGAAGTATTTCTAACCCTGAGAATATTCACTCCCCTGGATACATTTGTCAGCAGTAGGAAAGAACAAGACACACCAGTTCATGCCTCTAGATTTATCCATAGTTGGCACTTTCAGAGTCATTTTCATACAGGCTGCCTTCATGAGGCTGGCATTCCCAGGACAAAGCATAGTGCCGTGCCTGCCACATAGTCCAGCCTTCAATACATACTTGTGGAATGAAAGAGTAAACATGCAGGAGAACGTAGGCTATGCTCTTGAGTGAACTCATCAGATTTAAATGTCCTGCCTCCAAAGGTAGGTAGGATGGTCAGGCAGCTCCCTATCTCATCAGAATGCACCCGCACCCACACAGCTGCCCTTCTATTCCGAGAGGCTGGGAAGACTTCCTGGGAAACCCCTGGATGTCACCCTGGCCTGACCACCTTCTGCTCTGACTTTGCGCTGAGCACAAGGAACAGCAGAAAAGATGGCATCTCCCACTAGCTGATTCTGGAGGGTTCACGTCTCTCCCCTCAGTTCCGTTTCTGGTGCATCACGAATAAGAGGCATGTCTTGCCCCTGGAGACATTCTTCTTGGCAGCAAGTGCCTCCCCCTGAACCTGGGAGGGATTACAGAAGTGGTTTCAAATTGATTGCCTTCACAGCCCACCTTCTACCCTGGACAAGTCAGAGGCGCCTGGAGGGCCTGTCTCTCCATTCATTGTAAAAAAGGAATAATCACAAGTAAACATTGTAGGGTTCTTGTGGCTTTCAAGTATGTGGTGTATAGTAAGGGCTCCATAAATGGTAGTAATTTTTAATATCAGTAGCAAGTATTATTTCTATCATGGGTGGAAAGATTAACAACAAAGTAGTGAATAATGATAGACCAGAAGCTTCATACTCTCTTTGATGGAACATGTGCGGTTTGGATGCATTTGAATATCCTGGTCTTGGAACTCTAATCCTACAGGGTCTCCTGAATACATCACACATTGTTGGGCTGTGGGATGGGATGACCTGTAAGCAGTTGCATGCAGGGGCTGTTGTGTTGAACAAGGAATAAGACTTGGAGACGAAACAGTCTTAGATTTAAATCTCCGACTTGCTTCTCACTGGCTGTGTGACCCTAGATAAGTTACTAAGTGAGCCTTGGTTTCTTTGTATGTCTGGTGAGGTTAATAATCCTGAGGACATCTGTTCCTTGGGAAGAATATGGAAAATAAAGTGTAAACAGAGTGAGGGTGGGAATTTGTTTCCCAGGCGGCTCAGGACTGGAGGTAATAGAAAGACCAAAGTGCTTTGGGGTTTAGAGCTGCCTACAGCCTTTATCTGTCTCTGGAGTGGATTTATTACTCCTCCAAATCCTGGAACAAAGTCAAGAAGTGGATGAAGGAAGGGAGGAGGACGGGTCATGAGAGTGTGGAAGAAAATGTGAACATGGAGAGTGAGGATAGCAGGCTGCCTGCCCGTAGCAAGCCGTCGATAGAGGATTCCCGGTGTTGTCCTCATTATTCTCATGATTGTTCTTGCTGTCAGAACATGTGGAAAGGAATCAGGGTAGAAAGGAGAACTAAAGCAAAGACATGGGGTGAGTGAGAACATGGAGGGGTGGACAGATCCTGAGCTGAATTTAGTCAAGGTGACCAAGCATCAGGTACGGTCTGCAAAGAGTGGAAACTGAGACAGGCTGCTCCCTAGCTGTCCCCTGCGACTTCTAATGCCATTCAGTGACTCCATGTGTCAAACAGGAAGAGCTCGTCAATGATTTTTTTTTTTTTTTATGGAGAGAGAGAGGGTGTGGGAGGGGCAGAGGGAGAGAGAGAGAATCCAAAGCAGACTCCCTGCTGAACATGGAGCCCAATGTGGGGCTCAATCTCACAACCCTGAGATTATGACCTCAGCCACAACCAAGACTTGGCCGCTCTGCCAACTGAGCCACCCAGACGCCCCAAACAGGAAGAGCTCTTTAAAGGATGTTTGGTGTGTGTGCATTTGTGCAGAGAGAGAAGGCATGCTGCTGTGTATAGAATATCAGATACCATGCCCGGCACATCCCCTAAATCATCTTTTAATTATCACACAATCTTACAAGGTTGCTCCTGTTATCATACGCATTTTAGAGGTGATGAAACTAAAGCCCAGAGAGGAAAAGTGACTCACCCAAGGTCACCTCGCTTGTAAGTGTGGGGACAATATTGAACCATCACGCAGAGACTCTACACCCACTACCTGGTAGTGGGTTCCCCATTTGACATTTGGGGAAGTTGAGGCTCACAAAAGCTACTGCTGACAGTTGCCCAGCCAACTTGGAGCAACGCAGGACTGGTCCCTGTTTTCCTCACTGCCAGGCCCACGATCTCACCCCACGGGCTCATGCATCATCGGAACTGACAACACAAGGATCTCCCATTCCTTCTCCTTCTCTTCCTGCCTTTCTTGGCCTTCCTCCAGAACTGTGGAAGGACGATGAACCAACTCAAGAGGCAGGGGGAGGCTGTAGGAAGCTCAAACCCCAAACCAACTTGATCTTTACACGACTTCCGTGTGAGTTTCCTGGGAGACGCACCCTCTGCCCTCCTTCCCCATTGCCCTAATATGTCAGTGGGGAGCAGCCAGACTGAAAGACTAGCATACATTGCTCCTCTCAACCCAGTTCAGAGGCACTCCATGTAAGGGTGAGATGCACAGAGTTAGAAGCCAGGCAGCCCTGGTCTGGAGCTTGGCTCTACCTGTCTTAGGTTTCGTGAGCTTGGATAAGTCACCTACTCTCTCTGAGCCTCAGGGCCTTCATCTGTAAAAAAGGGATAATAGCTCTATCTTAGGGCCTCCTCTTTCCTGTGAGGATGAATTAGAAGTGTATATTAAACACCCACTCCAGAGTAGGCACTCACTGGAGGGTTGACAAGAGTTTCAGTTGTTAGGGATGGACTCCGTGAGTCTCAGGCTACATAGCCTTGATGTGTATAAGCTCCTTTGCAGCCACATGTTAGTCCCCAGCACAAGTGTGACAGTTCCCGGCATGTGCGCTCCCTCCTTGTCCATCACCCGTGGCAGATGCCGATCACCCACGGTAGTTCTTTTTCCTTCGGCACTGTAATGGAACCTCAGCATCCTTCTTAACACAGCAATCCAGGCAGCCACTGGCAATTGAATACAGTTGGCATGGGAGAGAGATGCAATGTATTTGCATCCCCATTCTGATGAAGGTCATATTTGCTTCTCCCTCTCTACAGTCCAGGCTGTCTGGCTCCAGTATGCCTTTGTGAGTGTGTGTGTGTGAGTGTGAGTGTGTGTGCGTGTGTGTGTTTGAACTGCTCTTCTAGGCTGAAAGAACGTTCCAGTCATTTGTTGTTGGGTTATCTGTAGGTATCTCTGTGCCTTTCGAACTCTGCCTTCCATGTGATGTCTGTGGCTTAAGATGTGCAAGGCAGATATCTGGGAGGGGAGAAGGTGGGAATCAAGTTAGAACTTGGGAAAGCAATCTCCAGACACAGAATTCACCATCAGCCGCCTTTAGGTGTGACACAAGAGATGGTGGCTGACTATGAATTTGAAGTCTCAGAAGGTTTAACACACCGTGATGATGACTGTGGTCTCAGGGAAGCAGGCCAGGAATAGCACATTTATTCATTAGAGTAGTACCAGCTGTTGTAACAAATAGACCCCAATATTTCACTGGATTACCACATAGCATTTTACTGATCAGGCATATAACTGTTCCACATGGGTGTTCCTGGTGGGCAAGGAATGCTCTTCTGTGTGGTCACGCAGGGACCCAGCCTGCTTCAACTTGTCACTCCACCAATCCTCGGGCCTCCTTTACCTCTAGATGAAGGGGGTAATGATGGCACACTGCCTCTTCCTCCCTGTGACCCGGCAGTGACAGCCATCACTGTGCTCAGATCTCACTGGGGAGAACTTGACCCATAAAATCCCACCAGGGTGGAAGGGCAGGCTGGGGGTGCAGAAAATGCCATTTCTGGTCATCCCTGTGGCAATGCCACACCCTTGGGGAAGCACAAGCCGGAAGTACCATAAAGGCCACAGCCAGACCTGCCACAGGAGCGGGGTGGGTCCTGCCTGGGAAAGGAGTCTGAGCCCAGGGCTCTATGGCCGTCTTGGTTTGGAGGAGGACACCTCAGGGGCCAGAGGTCAGCTGGCAGGGTTTACGCTGAACCCGTCCAGGGAAGTCCTGCCCTGACCAGAGACATGCCCGTGTGATTGTCATGTCAACTTTTCTCCCTCCCAGGAAGAGGAGGCAGCCATCAGAGCTGGAGGCATCCAGTGGTCGGGCAGTGTCCTGGACCCTTATGCGTCCCTGGGGACACATTAGCACAAGGTGCCTTCAGGGAAAGACGGTGCTGCTCGTGACCCCTTCGGCAGCCCTTGTTTTGCACAGCAGCTCCATTTCTCAGTGTGGTTTATATATTTTGGTCTCATGATCTGGGTTAATGAGAGTGTTCTCCTGACAGATGGGTCCCTTCTGGGTGTGCCAGCAAAATCAGGTTTCCGTACCTCCGAGGCTGGGGGCCAGAGGCTGGGGAAGGAGCCAAGATAAATGCCACCTTGTGAGGTCTCTGGGAAGCAGCCAGCAGCCTCCCCTGGGCATCGCTCCTGCCTCATCACGAGGCTTCTCTGGCTGGCCCATAAGCATGCGGGAGCCGCGATCACAGCCCTGGAGGTACGGGTCTGTCTCTAGCGGCATGTGGGGCATTCCAGCAGCTTCTCCCTGATCTGTGGAAGGAAGGAAGCAGGAAGGAGAGAAGGTGAGAAAAAACAATCCTGTGCTCAGCCTTCGCTCCAAAGCATACCTTGTGAGCCTCATCTGTACCAGATTTGGAACAAAGGAACCCTGGCGTTTTGATGATTGTGTCTGCAGCGGTTGGTGAAATGAGTCTGACACTCACCAGTGCCTTAGTAGGAATTATAATTACATCGGAAGACCCGAGGCAACCAAGTAAACTGATTAGCCACTCGCTCTGAGTTGATAGGTTTTTCCCCCCTCTGGGTCATAAATAGGGCCATGGGAGATGACAGCTCACTGGGTGGGCGCAGCGTCGGACGGGGCTGGGTACATCCAGGAAGCCAAACCGGTGGGTTTCCCGGAGAGAGACTTCCACCGTGCCCACCTGCTTCTGCATGGAATGACTCCGCTCCCTCAGGCCCGGGGCTGGCTCTGACGGTGGGCAGGACTCGCCTAGGCTGCAGTGGGTGTCCTCAGAGCAGTCTGAGAGGGATACGACTGTTAGGTGATGCTCTGGGAAGCCCTCCCCCAGGAAAGCTGCAGCTTCTGCCAGGCATAATTATTGCATGGATAATTACACGATTCAGAGCCTGCTGGAGAATCCTGGGCCAGTGCCAGAGCGGAGAGGCAAGGTTCCGGGACTAGGGCTGGTTGCTGCTTCTCAGAGCAGAGACTAAAAGAAAGAGGGTAACCATTCAGCTTCCTAAGAACCCTACCTGGCAAGGGCCAGGATCTGGCAAAAGTCAAGCCAAGAGAGGTGGTAATCCGATGAGTTCTCTCTTCCTCTGCTCACACTCTTCGAGGCGAGGGTCCCCAGGATTCTAACTTAAGCCCCCCTGTGCACTCCCTCCAGGCCTCACCTCCCTGGGAGAGCACATCTCCTCCCACTAGCACGTGCAGGCCAATGAGGCCAAGCTCCCCAGCACCCATGTCGCCCTCCGAGCTTCAGCTGTGCATCCTCAAATGCATGCTGGGCATCTCCTTCGGATGTAGTTCATCACCTCCCCACCTGAGCTCTCCTCCTTTCACCCCCATCTGCCTCGCAGCTGACTTTGTCCTTTCAGCCAGCAACGCCTCGTCCTCTCAGATGAGACCCTCCCCCAGGTAGAAATCCGAATCCTAACCTTCTTCTCCTCCACCATCCTCCTGTCCTGGGAGGCTCTTCATGTCAATTCATTCCGCCCCCCCCCAACCCCCCAACCCCCACACTTGCATGGCCCAGGGCAAGCTTCCTGGATCATCTCAAGCTTTCTGGAGGGGGCCTCCTCACTGGCCTCCCTGTCTCCACCCTCATCCCCTTGACCTCATCCTCCCACCATGTCCAGATTCATCTCTTTTAGTGTCGATCTGGTTGGGCCTTCCCACACTCAGTGCCCTTCTGTGGTTTCCCATCGCCCTCGGCACCCTGTACCCCTGCAGGCTCTGCTCAGGCGGGTTATGCTCCCACACTGCATCACCCGCCCCTCTCATTACAACCAGCCCTGTCGGATATCACTCTGCTCCTCTGGCTCCTCAGAGGTGGCTCTGTCATGCCTAAAAGTGCATGTGTGGAGCGAGAGAATGTAAGGATGAATGTTCCAGGCTCTGGAGCCAGCCTCTCTGCACTGGAACCACACATTACATGCTAGCTGTGTGACTTTGGACAAATGACTCGACCCCTCTGTTCTTCTTTCTTTACATTTATAGCGTAACAGTGGTAGTAACAATAGAACCTATCCCATGGCGCTGGTGGGAGGATTTGGTAAAAGAATTCAAGTAAAGCACTCAGAACATAATTATTGCACAGTAGGTGTTTTATGAAATGTTTGCTGCATGTCCCAAGGGGGACACTCACAAAATGTCAAATCCAGGAAAAAAAAAAATCCCATTAGTTCACATCTTCATTGTGCAGAGAAAGAAACTGAGTTTTTGAGAAGGGGAAAGGCTTGACCCCATCACCCTTGGAGCCTGACCCCCAAATCCCAGCCTGGAGCTCTCTGTTCTGCCACTCCACCCCCTAGTTTGGAACGAGACAGCTTTCTCTGGACGGTCATGTCCTCTGAGTTGTGAGGGCTCTCCAGGTGTGAGGGAGAAAAGTCAGTTGAAGGAGAGGAGGAAAAATGCAACTTGATTTTATTCAAAGTTATGTAAATAAGGGGAAAGTCATCAATGGCAGGTTCAGTTAGGGGTGGGCTTCCATCCAGGGCCTGGGGAACTCTGTCTAGCACATATAGTCTCAATGAGGCCCTGGGCTCAGTCTGAGGTGCCCCATTTACTGGGTCCCATTGTGTGACCAGGATCTGTGGGAAGAGCTCATGCCTGGAGGGGCCAGCCTGGGCTTGTGAAGCAGCTAAGGGGAGCAGGCCCTTGTCTCTGGGCAGATCCCTGTCTTTGGTGTCTGAGAAGCCAGTCCCAGAGGGGCTGGGCCTGGACTCTGCCAAGTGCTTGGGTTCTAACCTGGACTCTAGCACTTACCATTAGGGTGAACTCACACACGTGACTTAACTTCCCTGAGCCTCAGTTTGTTCTTCTATAAAATGGGGGCTCATAATAACACCTGCTTCATAGGGCTTTGTGGGAATAAAGGACATCATCAGTGTAAAAGCCCCTAGATCACGCCTGACTCTTAGCAAGGGCTCCGCACACATCTAACCGTGGCAGTAATCAAGCCGGCCACTGTCTGTAGGATACCCGTCCCTGCACACAATCAGTGAATATTTCCTCCCTAGAATGCACAGTAAGGAAGACCTCTGTGAAAACCCTACATAGATCTTTGCTGATTGGCAGTTTTTCCTTGAGTTAATTAGGAAGCCTTGACCTTTCCTGCCGCGTGGGTCTCTGACTCAGACCGTAGTATTGCAAAGACAGCAGAACATGGTGACAGGCCAACCCCTTTCTCAGACAACTGAAGAGAGGCAGGCTGGGGTGTTCTGAAAACTTCGGGGCGGGAGAGGGGGCAAAGCCTTCTGACATCCCCAGGGCGCCCTGTTGGGAGTAATTCAAGTAACAGTGTCTCTGCCATGCCGCTCAGCAAGGGCTGAGGGTGTTCGTTCAGGGCGTGCTGGCTATGCCTCCTACCCTTTGTCCCGTGCCCAGAAACCTCATCTCTGCACAGGGTTGTATGTCAGAGTCACCAGGAAAACGGGGCTATTGAGAAAGCCAGAGCCAGCCAGGATGCTCTCCTGGGGTAACACATGCTCCAGGGGTAACACTGCCCCGGAAACATCCATGTGCCGCACCCTGGCTCCGCCCTGCTGGGTCTCACACTCAGGGGCTCCCTCTCTATGCCCAGCATCTGTAGGCGCTTTCTATAGCTGGGCTCACAACCTGACTCCTCCACCTTCCAGCTTTGTGAACTTGCCATGCTCCAGTTCCCTTCCCGGGAACCTAGTACCCTCACTTGTAAAAGTCAGTTTATATGTTGTGACTCTAAAATGAGAACCAGGTCTGCAGAGCTTACAGCAGTGCCTGGCGAGTCGTACCCACTCAAAATCATCGACCTTGCCTGGTAGCCCACTTCTGCACATGAAGAAAGGGAGGTTTATGAATGCAAATGACTTGCCTGGGAGGAGCTCACACCCAGGCCCCATGAAATTCCCAATCTCAGGTTTTTCTGCTCTTTCTGGGCTGAGTTGGTGCTGTCATTGGAGAGATTCATTCTCCAGCATATCAGGTACGGACTGTACCAGATTATGCCTCTTTTTAATTGAAGATCTGTCCTTCTGGGCCTTGAAGATTCACCAGAGAGTCACCAGTGGAGCCTAGTTTGTGACATCTGGGAGGGGAAGACTGAGGCATTGTCAGCCCAGGGTTTGGGACATCACTGCCCAGCCTTGCCCCTTCATCTGACTAGCCATTTTGCTGTCCTCTGGGACTTGGCACAGGCATCACACCTCCTAGAAAGCCATCCCTTGCCTCTCCTCCATCCCAAAACTAACTTAGGTGAGCCTTCTCTCTGCTACAGGACTCTGCTGCTCACACGAGCCCAGTATGGAGCTCCAAGACAAGAAGTTTAAGGTCAAAGAGCAAAGCTACCGTTTACAGGGCCTGACACATGGCAGGAGTTAAATAAAGCTATATATTGACTTACTTATTTGCCAGGATTCTGCCTCATTCCAAAAAAAAAAGAAAGAAAGAAAAAGAAAAAGAAAAAAAGACTTGAGATACCTGAATGAATGAACGTTTGCAGAGCTGAATTACACTGAGGCAAGGTGCTGACCCAGGAGAAACTATGTGGGCATGGCATCAGGAAGACCGGGGCGAGAATTCTGACCCTGTGGCTTCTGTAGAACTTCAGAGAAGTCCTTTTATCTCCTGCAGCCTAAGTTAGCTCATTCATTAAATGGAGCCCTGAATGTTGTAAGGACCCACGTGCTGAGGTCAGCAGCTCAAAGCTGTGGCAGAACCAAGCAGAGGAGTTTGACATTGGCCGTTTAAAATATTCACGAATGATTGGAAGTCTGTGTGGCAGGTGGTCACTGATTATTTTGCAAAGGTACAAACTTGAATGGTGCTCTTTGGAGGCCTGGAGGTATGCAGGGATAGTCCTTGAGCTGAAGTTTGCTCATACACACACCTGCCCCAGCACACACATCTCAAAACAGTTGCTTTTTCCTCTGTCTGTCCTTGGGTCCTCGGTAAGAGCAGGACTAAAACAAACAAACAAATAAAACCTTTGTTTTGAGAGTCATGATGTAATCTAATGTTACATATCATTTATTTGGGGCCAGAGTTCATTTCAACAGTTTCACAAACAATATCGTCCTGTGTTTATAGAAACATGGAAGTTCTAAAGGGATCTTCTCCTTTTTAGGAAAGGTCTCTTTTATCGAATGTTATGGGGGAGATGGCAGGCCTCAGTGGTTTCTGTGAGCTGGAGGATTTGGGAAGGCCCCTGGAGCTTTCCTTGGAGTATTGAGGATTGACTACAGTAAGAAGTGGGAATGATTTCTCCCCCCGGGGCCTGCCCTGGAGGAAACAGGACTCTCAGTAGGGAGTCCACCCCCCCCCCCAAGCTGCTCTGGCCCAGCACCCCAGCTGCTCTGCAGCCAGAGCACGGGCTCTCTGGCCCCTACCCTACCCACCACCCCTACTCTCCTGGATGCCATCAGCAAGCCCCTTTTACAGGATTGAGCTGCCAGTGAATGGTTTCTGTGTATCTGGAGAGTCCCCCAAAGTTCTTAGATGCTCTTAACACCGTGAGGACTAGTGCAAAGAACGACAGGCCAGACTTCATTTTGCTGTGATATTTGCCAGCAGGGAGACCTTCCTTACCTATAGGATGGGCCACCCTGCATGGTTCCCATGAGTACTCATGAAGTGCTGTGTCTAGCGCCTGGAGCACAGCAGGAGCTCCAAAGGTCATAGAGCATCCTCTTAAGGTGTCTGGAAGATGACTGGAAACAAATGTCACAGGATGTAATGTAGCTGATAGGGGGCAAGTCCCAGGCTTATCTGGAACTGTGAGGGCTTTGTGGGATGTCGGAGTAAAGAAGGCCCATTACCTCCCCCTGCACATTCTCTGTTTTAGGCATGACCCATTCCAGGACCTCAAGATGTCACAGGGTCACAGACACCCAGTCAGAGAAATCCAAGGATCTGGAAAGACTTCAGGCTATTATTCATTTAGGAAGGAGAAGACTTCTCTCAGGGATTCGGGCTGATCCTGTCTCTAAATGCAAGTGGGAATGTCATTCCAGATGGGGTCATGCCCTGAACTTGAGACTGGAGCCCAGTGGGCTCCATTCAACTGTTCAACAGAGCCGGCAGTCTTATTAAGTACGATATGGTCATTAGCCTCAAAAATGGGCTTGTGAACCCTTTGTGGGATGAAGGATGAGTGGGCATTCCATCTGCATTAGCCAGGACATTTTCAGTGTTAAATAACAGAAAGCCAACCCTTACCATTTACGGGGAAAGGGGGATTTATTGGTTCATGTACTAAACCAGGATAGGGTTAACTTCTGTCACAGCTACATCCAGGTGCTCAAACAAAATGTCAGCAAGAATCTGTTCATTTCCATTTCTCTCAGGTCTGTTCTTCTCTTGTTTGGCTTTGTTCTCAGGAGAGCTCTAAGCTTGGGGTGCCAAGAGTAGCCACCAGCAGCCCTGGATCTATACCCTGCCAGGCCGGCAAGCTCAATAGGAAAGACTTCTTTTCAGGGTCCCAGGAAAAGTCCCAGGGCTGGCTCTCATTGGCCTCAATCGGCCATGTGCTGTATTCTGATTAGCCAGCATCTGGGACAAGGACAGTTCTGCCTCAACAACCAATTGGACTGCGTTTGAAGGACAGTGGGAAAACCAGGAGCTCTTCCTAGAAGGGGAATGGCTACTGGGCCAGCAGAAACAACAGACATCACCCCCCTTGTTAAAGGATGCAAGGTTTCAGAAAAGCCTAATCTCACATGGAGACCCTGTTCACCCTTCTCTCTATCGTTCTTGCTTATGTTTGCTGGGCACCGACTTTGTGTTGGGTGATGTGCTGGCTGTTGGACACGCCTCTTCTGAGGGACCTCTAAGATTGGTTCTATTACCACTATTCCCATCTGATAGACGATAAACCATAATAGACTTATAGTGTAGAGGAACAGAGTTGCCCAGAGTTAGAGCTTATAAATGGCAGAGCTGAGATTTGAACCCACATTAAACAGTCTGACTTCAGAGTGTAGACTCTTAGTCATATACTCTTCCCCCAAAAGGTGCCTCACAACCTCACCCTTCCATGCCTTTGTTCTTGTTGGTCTGTGGACTTTGGGTGGCCTTCTTTCCACTCCTTGCTCGCTTGCTGAACTTGTCCTTGAACGCTCTCTCATCCCAATAGTTTCTTCCAGGATTAATGAAGGGAGAGGCCCTTTTCTGCACCACCACAGGCGCAGAATCCTGCTGGGATGTTTGCATCTCCCAGATGGTCAGCACCTAAAGGGCAGGGACTGGTTCTCTCACCTGTCACTGCAGCACCTCGTGCAGCACCTGGCACATAGCAGGTGCCCATTGCCCCTCAAAGGTGTGATTGTTCAGGTGGCAACACAAATACAAATGAAGCACAGCAGTTTTCTGGGACTCCAGGATGGGACTGGTATGCTGGTGATGACATCACAGCTACTGAGTATCACGTTAATGGTATCCACTGTGTTGGGTACTGTATCAGGGGCTTTGCAAACGCTCCTTTTAATCTTCTCAGTGATGCTGTTACTCTTGTCTCTTGGAGATGAGGAAACTTGAACTCAAGGAGGTGAGATGCTTTGCCCAAAGGTTAGCATATCATGTAGCTGGGTTTCAAGGACAAGGATGGGGCTGCCTGACTCCCAGCCTCACATACCCAGGGAGCTACCCACACGACTGGCCCCATGGCTGGAAAGTTTGTGGCTTTCCAAGATCTGTTGAATGTTTTTTTCTATGTTTGGAGAATTCCCAGCATATGGCCCAAACTCCCCCTCCCTAAGGAGGGAGCTTACACTTAGCCTTCCCACCTCCTTCACATCTAGGGCTAAGAGAGCACATGGACCCAGGTGAGGCTGTATTTGGAAGGGGTCTATCTGAGGAAATAGGTCAAGCATGGAATCCATTTTTGGGGAAGGTGGCAGCAGAGGCCAACAGCTCTTTGGAAGTACTGGGTTCTCCTTCTGTTGTGTCTGTGGTGTCTATGTTGAACAGTGGGGTCTTTTCCAGAAAGGTCTCCATGATAGGGCTTGAATCTTGCTCTAGCTAGGATGCCCTCCAAATCTAACAACTTGGACCTCTTAGAGAGTATCTGAATTACTAAATATCTTTTAATAAATTCCTTCTCTGGATAAGCCAACTGGAGGGAATACTGTAGTTTGCAACCAAGAGCCCTGACTGATAGACCCATCCTTATACAATGAAATGTGTGGGTTCTAGGCATGGTCCTAGAAGGCAGCATGAGCTCGGGATGGTCCGTAGAACAGGGTAAGGGTGCGGCTGCAAACAGACCCATAGGAATTAGAGGGGGAAATTGTTATAACAGGCGGTCTTTGGAAGCCTTTGCCTTCTACATCAGCACTTTCAAACTTTTGTGCACACAGATTACCTGAGGATGCTGTTAAAATGAAAATTATGATTCAAGAGGTCTGGACTGGGACCTGGACCAGGTCCAGGTCTGGACCCCTACACGTCCAGCACTCTCCCCTCCCGGGTTTTGCTGATGCTGGGAATCTGAGGACCATCAGTGAGGTGGTGAGGTACCTGTGGCCCTTAGGCCTCAGGCAAAATGCTGCATGTCACATAAATGCTGACCACAGTATCAGGAAATAATGAGCTCCAATCCTTCCCCGGCAGACAAGTCCACTACTGACAATTATTCCAGTCTTTGGTAATATTAGACCTAAGGTACTTGGAGCCTCAAATCTCATAATTAGCATGCTTTGTTATATCACCCCTGCTCCTAATGAGGACATTTCAGTAATTTGCTTTGTTGAATAAATAGGATTGGTTCCTTTGCCCCACAAGGCAGGGTGATAGGAGGGTGGTGTGCTCTTTATACCTCTGACTCAGCCCGGAGAGGGCTCAGTGTGCCAACAGTGTATAAGGCACTGCAGGAGCCCCAGTCCCCCACCCGTGGGAAGCAGGCCTGGGAAGCAGCCAGCTTGGCCTCAGAAATCTTCACTGAAATCTTCACCATTTATGAACATCCAAGTCCTGACCCTATCTCTTTCCAAACTAAACCCATACTATATCCCAGTGTTACCTGGCCCCAGGCCACATTTAATTCCCTAAAGAGGACTGCCCTCTCTCTCTGCCAAGCCTTTTCATAGGCAGTTTCCAAGCCCAGAATACCCTCATCATCACTATCAACCTTATCCCTCTGGCCAACTCCTCCGTGATCTTCAAAACCCAGTTCCTGAGTCACCTCCTCCAGGAAACCTTCCAAGACACCCCTTTTTTTTTTGCCCTTAAACTGACCTAAATCCTGGAGTACTTCATTTTAAGACTTTTCTTGGGTTGCAGTCTGCAGCAAACTCAGACCACAGATGGGCCTGCAAGAACTGTTGTGTTCTTTATTATTCAGGAACCAAACTTAATTTCAACTTCAAACCCCCATTCTGCCAAGTGAAAGAAACAAAATCTTAGTCAACTCAGGTTTTCCACCCTCTTCTCTGGAGTTGCATTTCCATGTCTTACAGTTTCCGCCTCAGGTAGGGGTGCCAAAGGAAGGAATGCTGACTCCCAGCCTCACATACCAAGGGAGCTACCCACACGACTGGCCCCATGGCTGGAAAGTTTGTGGCTTTCCAAGATCTGTTGAATGTTTTTTTCTATGTTTGGAGAATTCCCAGCATATGGCCCAAACTCCCCCTCCCTAAGGAGGGAGCTTACACTTTGCCTTCCCACCCCCTTCACATCTAGGGCTAAGAGAGCACAGGGACCCAGGTGAGGCTGTATTTGGAAGGGGTCTACCTGAGGAAATTGACGGCATTTGGTTCTCAGTCTTTTTTCTGTGTTGGCCTCTACCCAGGTGACCTTGACTCATCTTGCCTTAGATCACAGGTCAATGCTGATCCCTGGGGTATTCTCCTCATCAGAGCTTTAAGGCCTCTGGAGTCTGGGTCATTCCTCCCTTTTCCGCCTCCCTCTTGGGCACAAGGAGATAGTGGGCTTCGTGGAATGAGGTCCACTGACATCACCTCAGACCCAATGCCCTGGACAGCCTGTAAAACCATCTTGGTGCCTGGATCATCGGCAACAAAACTACAAGGCCACCCTCTGCTCTTAGACCCACCCCTCTGGCTATGTAAGGAGTGTCTGCGTGCATCCCCCTGCCCAGGGGACTTGGCTGGAGGGTAGGATGACAACTGCCTTTCAGATGGCCGCCAGTAAATATCTCCACTTCATTCCCTTTTGCTTCTCCTCCTCCTCACCCTACTCAGGCACATTCTATCTACAGGGTGGGGCAGGGAGAGGGGAGGCACAAATCTCTCTGACCATGTAAACTTCCACACCTGTTAATTGTGCAGGAGTCCTTCAGAGCTCCGGGCTTTTGGAATTCAGAGAGCTCAAGAAATCAAAAAGCTTTCCTCTCACGTCTATATGTCTTTGCCTACAGTTGTCCAAGTCTGTTTAGAGACTCAAAAGTCAAGCAGTGCCTTCTCTGTTCTCTGCTTTCCGGAGGTGGTCTGTGGGGAACCCTGCCTGTGCCCCAAACTGAGGAGGGGTCTTTGGGCATTGAGAATATGAAGGAAGGGGAACGCATGGATCAGAGGGCTCAGAGAGGGCAAGGAGGCCCCTGCTTCATCTCTACATCTCGAAACCAGGCGAATGTAGTGGGGGTTCATGGGAGCCAACATTTATGGGGTATTTCCAGTGAGCCTAGCACAGCTTGCCTCATGATATCTCCCAATCCCACGTGGCAAGTACTATTTTTATCCCAATTCCTCACTAAGGAAACTAACTCATGCAGACCGGGTTGGCCAGCTAACCTGAGACCATGCCGCCAGAGTCCACATCATGGCTGGGGTGGTCAAATCCCGCTGGACTCAACTGCCTCATCTGCCCAGTACGTGGCACAGTGCTTGGGACGTGGTAGGGCCCAGCATGTGGAGCTCTGCTCTGTGGCTTCCTACCCCTGTGGCATCCATCGTGATGGATCCATCTTGATGGCAAGAGGCTTGCCACCTCTAGGCCTCACTTGGGCATCTTTAAAAGGTAGGTAATACGCTCTTTAGCCGAGAGTCGCTGTGGACCTAAGTGACTTAGGCTACACTTTGACCAAAAGAGCTCAGACTTTGAATCCCAAGACTCATGTGCTCCAAGTTTCAATTCCATCTCTTAGATCGCAACCCTGGGGACACCATATCCCATCTCCAAATGCCGGTCTCCTGATCTACGAACTGGGGACAACCAACATCTCCGATAAATAGTAAATAAATGTTCGTTGCAGCAGGGCGGGGGAAGGAGGGTGATGGACCTGACTGGGTGGGCTGTGGGGCCAGGCCCGGGGAGTTATTTACCCTTTGGTTTGGTATGGCCCCAGAAGGCGCCCAGCCCCAGCCTCCAGGAGACTCTGCCCCGGGCAAGCTCCAGGCAAGATGGGCTCCCTGGTCTCCAGCTGAGGCCCACAAGGTGGGAGCTTGGGGTGGATGCACCAGCCCTCTGGGAGTCAGGCCATGGCAGTTGCCTGCCCCTAACCTGGGACATTGCTTATGAGCAGAAGCCTCTTCCTATGTGTGGTGGCCCATGCTGCCTGCCTCAGTTTCCCAGAGAGAGTCTAATGAATGTGTTTCCCGCAAAGCAGTAGCTGTTCCATTTGTTCTCAAAGTTTCAGTTTCTCATTAGCTGCTAAATCGTCCCTATGGCAGCAGATCCTGCTATGGCTGACTCAGCCACTGAGGTCCTGGGGGACTGCAGGGACTGCTGTCCCAGGGCTATCCCAGCAGCCTGGAGGGGAAGGGAACCAGGAACAGTGCTGCCTGCCAGGCTGTGTCCCACAGGGTGGAGATTAGGTTAGCTCCTGTCTCTGGAGACTCTAGAAGGAGTTGCTGTGCCCTCCACTCCCCAGCTTTGACCTCTAGCCTCACAGCTCAGTGCCCATGGGTGAAAAGAAGAGGAGGGAAGCCATGAGCGTTCTTTAGCCTCATTGCACTGAACTAGAAGCCATGAGGAAAGGCCCACAGCTTTTGTGGGATAGAAGAAGCCAGAAGACAGGTGTCTTAGTCTGTTCTGGCTGTCGTAGCAAAATTCTATAGGCTGGTTGGTGTATAAACAATATTTATATCTCACAGTTCTGGAAGCTGGGAAATCTAGGATCAGAAGATGGGAGGGACTATTTTCAGAGACTCCTTCCTATTTAGTCCCCAACTCTTTGTAACTCTGGAACCACCTCAAGCCCACCCTACCCCCCTTGTTCTATTCTGTGAATGATCACTCTCGGACAGCCTGCGGGAGGTTCAGAAACCCCTGACTGCCGATCCCCACCCCTTGCTTCTCACACTTGTAGAGGCCTTTCCTTAAATAAACACTTGTCTCCCATGTGTATTCAGGGAGTGGGAATTAATATCATTGTAAATCTAACTCAAACATAATTAAGAAAGTAAATCTGCTTTTGAATTAAAAAAAAAAAAACTCATCGTTCATCTCTAGACCAAATAAATAAAATTTCAGGTCCCTGAGATCGGCAGCAACACCTGAACTGCATCTGCCCAAACATCAAGGGGGGAAAGAATTGTCTGAGGAATCACCTCTTCTGGTCCCACCAGAGCAGAGCTTCATCTCAGCTCGAACTTGTCGCCTGTGAAATGGCATTCATTAGTAATACCTATCTCAGCTGGTTGTGCCAGGGATTAGAAATGATGCCAACTGCGGGTCCAGATGAGACTCTTTCAGAATATAAGGTCCATAACAGGAAGATCTTGTTTGCTCTCTGCAGTATCCCGGTGCCTCCCACATGGTGCTTAATGAAAACAAAACCATCAAACTGAAACCTAGAGAGGGTTGGTGGCTTGCCCAGGCTCACACAGCAAGTCAGAGGACAGTCTAGATTCAAACTGAGGACTCCCAGTCCTGACCTGAGAGCTCCTTCCACTGGCCCAGGGCACAGGTAGTTTGCTGTCTCATTCCACCAGTTACTACTGTCTGTCCTTGGGCACTGCCTTACTTTCCCTGGACCTCAGTTTTCCCATCAGCAGAATGGATGTATTATTAGAGAGAGGACCAGACCTCCACTTTTTAAAACAAGCAGAGCCCTCTCCCACTGTCCCCCAAGATCTGCTCATTTTCTGTCCAGACTGTGGCCAGAACCTTTTCTCTACTATTGTCAATATGACCTTCTTCTCTTCTGACCCCTCTTTCCTCACTTCACCCTCCCCAAGGATGAAATAATGGCCAGCCAACCTATTCCTGCTGCCAGCCCAGTCGCAGTTCTCAAGCTAGAGGGAGGGGAGCAGATGGATCGGGACCAGAGTGTCCCCTCCCCCTCCACACACCTGCTGAGAATTTAGGGAAAAGGGAGCTGCCCTGAGCTGGCGCTTTGTGATTTAAGGCTCCCTTCCTCCCTCACCTGCAGTGCACTGGAGTTAAAAATGACCTTGGCAAACAGCCTTACATATTATCTGTCTAGTGCAGAGAACAGAGTCAAAGAAAACCCACTCAGAAGCCTGGGGAGTTGCTGGGGGAAGCAAGGGGAGGGGAGAGGGGAGGTTGGGAAAGAAGGAAGGAAGGAGAGCAAGAAATGGCTCCCAGGGCCTTAGGCAAGATGGATGAAAGAGAAGAGAGTCAAACCTCTGTGAAGCTCTGCTGGGGGAGGGGGGGGGGGGGGAGTCATTGCTGAGGAGAGATTGTGCCCCAGGCTTTAGCAGAATGGGGCTTCTCAAGGTGGGGAGGGGGATCAAAGAAGCGTCTCTGGGCACTCACCCATTCTTTGGCATAGGCTACCTCACTTTGGGTTAGTGGCTCAGAGAGGTAGCAGCTCTGACCTAAACATGGCTTCCAGATCTAAACATGGCTTCCAGAAGTTTCTCTCTTCCTGACAAGGCAGGATGGTGCTGAGTGATGAAAGCAGCCGGGTGGTGGGACCCCCAGGTCTGGTTTCTACCATCTGAATTCTGCTGTGTGTGACCCTGGACTGGTCACTTAACCAGTCTGAGCATGTGTTCCTTTAACTATAAATGAGGAAAGTAAGGCCCAACTCAGTATTGCTGAGTGGAGCTATGTGAGATAATGGTGAAGAACATGGACTTGGGAGTCGGGGGGTCCAAATTCTGTGATTCTGGGCAAGTGATGTTGCTCTTCTGTGCCTCAGTTTCTCCATCTGTCACATAAGCGTGGGCAAGTGTCTGCTTCCCCGCCCCGCTTCCCCTCACACAAACCCTTGCGCTGAATAGGCTCAGTTTCTGCCTCCTCTTCCCTGTGAGCTCAGGAGGCCAATCTGGGGGGACTCTCTCTGTGAGGCCCCTGCCTTTGGCTTCTGGTAGTTCTAAATGGAGATACCAGCAGAAGTCTGAAAAGAACGACATTAAGATATCTACTCACAAGCTCCTTCACCAGGGTTGCTGTGGGCAGCCCAGGCTCTCAAGAAGGGGCCAGCAGTCTCCCAGCAGCCCTGTCCCTGGTGCTCATAGCCCCCTCCTTGGTACTCATAGCCACCCTCCACTCTTCAGATCGGGGTGTTAAAGGCTCACACTCTTCCTAGACCGGGGTACTGCCCTACCCATGTGCTCTCCCACACCCTGGCTATCGCACTGTAGATAGTCCCCTTGTTATACTGTCTTCAAGTAACCCAGTTTGAGTGGCCTAGTGTGTCCTGCTGAGACCCTGAGGCAGCTGTCCCCGTGGCCACAGACTTGGCACTATTTCCTTTCAGGGGTTTAAAGCAAGGATAACTAACACAAGCTGAGTTTAGCTCTATGCTAAGCCCTTTACAAGTAAAGTCTCCTCCGCCCTCTCAACTAGCACCAGGAAAGTAGCTCCTGTGATTCTCCCTGCTCTAGGAATTGCTCTCAGCAGGGAGTAGGTCTAGGGACTAGGTCCCTCCCTCCTGGTCTGGACCTAGGAGCCTCGGAGTGCACGTGGCTCACACTTCTGAGGCATGTTCTCAAGTAGACTGTGTAGTCCCTATACCAAGTCTGAGGAACATTCCAGGCTGGAATCCAGGCTAATCATTAAGCAGGGCTGATTTGATCAGCCCCACATGGCCTGAGCAGGCAGACACAATAGAGGGTAAATATTTTATTTGCTATTATTACAAAATGCTTTTACGGTAGTAGTTTGCCGGGACGGGAAGTCCCCCGAGGCCAGCCCTGCCTCATAGACTGGCAGCTCCTGTTCTCAGCACCCTACCAGGTGGCCGAGGCTTTGAACTTGACAGGGTAGGGGGTTCCCCTTTTCACTCTCACTTCCCTTCTTCCCCATCCCCAACCTGCTTCCAGGCCCTCTGTCCCCTCCTGCTCCTCTCCTCCTCTGCAGGGAGCCTCCAGACGTGGGAGGAAACATACATCCCTCCAGGCTATAAAATCTAATTAGAGAGAGGGCTTCACTCAGAGCAAAAGACACCCAGGTCTGGAGTGGGTTTCCTGCTGGAGTTTCAGACCCCATTGCCACTGGGTGTGAGGGGACTTGTGGGAGGGCAGGGGAGGCTACTTTAGGATAGATGGCTCTGGGCACCTCTCATATCCCATGACATACATGGGTGTGTACTGCAGTCCTCATTCCAGAAGCCTGTTTCACACCAAGCCGTGGCATTGGCACAAGAGATGCGTAAATGACACCCAGGTCCTGCCTTCCAAAGCTCTCAGTCCACAGGGACAATCTTGAAGCAAATGACCACAATGTGCTCAGTGTTTCTTCACAGGATGCTCCCCTAAGGCTAGGACCTGGCTGTGTCCTCTCACACATCCATTCTTTTAACTGGTATTGTCCAGTGAATCCATTTCTGGCCATGCCTTCTCTGCCCTCTTCATTGTCTTCCCTTCCACCGCTACCTACTACTCAGTGGTGGCTAGCCCCAGGGCTCTGGGCCGGCTTCCTGTCCCTCCCTCTATGATTTCATGCACTCTCCTAGCCTTTTTTTTTTTTTTAAGATTTTATTTATTTATTTCACACACACACACACACACACACAGATCACAAGTGGGCAGAGAGGCAGGCAGAGAGAAAGGAAGGGAAGCAGGCTCCCCGCTGAGCAGAGAG
>ML106414.1:0-43601 GCA_003697995.1 Taxidea taxus jeffersonii
CTCTCTCTGTCTGCCTCTGTGCCTACTTGTGATCTCTGTCAAATAAATTAAAAAAAAAAAATTTAACATGAATGGGGAGCACCTGGGTGGCCCAGGTTGGTTGGGGGGTTGCCTTCGGCTCAGGTTGTGGTCCTGGGGTAGAGCTCCACAACAGGCTCCCTGCTTGGCAGAGAGCCTGCTTCTCCCTTTCCCTCTGCCTGCCGCTTGGCCTGCTTGTGCTTTCTCTCTCTGTCAAATAAATAAATAAAATCTTAAAAAAAAATTAACATGAATGGAGTCAAACAGTACATGTTCTTTGTGTCTGGCGTCTCTCAGTATGTTTTTAAGATTCATCTATGTTGGTGCATGTATCTGTAGTGTATATTGAACTTCATGAGAAACTGCCAAACTGTTTCCAAAATTGTACTGTCTTTACATTCCCACCAGCAACAGATGAGCGATCTAATTGCTCTGCATCGTTGCCAACTTGTGGTATTGCCAGCCTTTTTAATTTTAGCCATTTTAATGGGTAGACAGTCCTGTCACGCTGTGGATTTAATTTGTATTTTCTTGATGACTAAATGATGTTGAACGTCTTTTCATGTGCCTGTTAGACGTTCACTTACCTTCTGTGAAGCATCTCTTCAAATCTTTCATCCTTTTTTTCCTTTCATGCACTTTTTCGTCATGTTATAAAAAATTAAAGTTTTCAGATACAGAGAACTCACAAATCACTTGTATTGACTTGAAAGATAGCCAACTTAAGATAATTTTTAAGCATTTTTAATAACTCACCGTATAAATTTTCATGTTATAGACTTTAAGTCACTGAAGGTTAAATTTCTATTTCATTTTGAATGCTTTTTCCTCTAAATATAAATAACCTTGCAGAAAGTGTTTTTTAAACCCCAAAGCAAAGTTTTCTCAGTACGTGATGGCCTTCTTTGCCTGTTCTTCAGTGATCTGAAAAATAAGTCAAGTTATTTACATTTTTTGGAGAATTATGGATTTTGACTTTCTGGAGATGAAAATTCTGGGAACAAAAATGTTTCTGACATTAGGCTCAGTAGAGTCTAGAACATTTGACCCATTGTGGCATACTGCTGGAATGCAGGGTGAAACTGACCTCAGACCAAAGGGAAGAAATTCATCAAAAAAACTGCTGTACTTCACTAAGTTTAAGTAATGTTCATGCCTGAGTTTTACTTATGTTCTTTTAATGCTTGTTAGGGAATTTTTCTTTGCTTTCCATTTATAGATTCAGACTATTTGCTTTTTTTCAGGGAGTTGCTAAAAATTAGGTAGATCCACCTTAATTTTGTAGGTGGGGGATTAAATGTTAACAGTTAAAATACTCATCCCTTTGCTTACTAATTTCACTTAGGAAATTTACTTACTTTGGTTAAACTATAGGGCAGTAATGATTCTCTCCAATTTTTGCTGAAGGAGTTAACTTAAAACTTTCAAACAATGCAGGGTCTAGGTGTTGATGCAGATATATGACCTGAACCATGAAATTTGGCTTACAGCTAAAAAAAAAAAATTCTATAATTGATTCCCATTTCATAATTTCAATAGCTCTGGCATTTCTACTCTTAAAAAATTTAGTATGCTCTACAGTTACTTAATTTTTTAAAAAGATTTTATTTATTTACCCGACAGATAAAGATCACAAGTAGGCAGAGAGGCAGGCAGAGAGAGAGGGGGAAGCAGGCTCCCTGCGGAGCAGAGAGCCCGATGTGGGGCTCGATCCCAGGACCCTGAGATCATGACCTGAGCTGAAGGCAGAGGCTTTAACCCACTGAGCCACCCAGGCATCCCTCTACAGTTATTTTAGATAATTAAATGTTAGGTCAGATAACTTTCAAAAATGTTTATTAGTCCTTAGAGAGCTTAAAAGAATCTCATGGACATCTTCTGGTTTTAAAACCAGTTGCTTATAAGTTTTATTGGAATATGAAGAAAACCTAATTGGTCCTCTAAATAGCTTAGCTGAGGATTTAATGAAAGAATTTATGCAAAGCACTTAGCCACTGATGGGTGGCTATTAGTATTACGTGCAGCATAAATTGAATGGCAGTTGATGGAGAACTTGGGCCCTGACATCAGTTTGGATCCCGTATCCACTTTGTTTCTACTTTGTGTCAGGTAGTATCCTGGTGTCCAGTTGGAGCAGAAAGAAAATCTCATTTCTGATCTTTAAGAAACATAGTTTCTACTAGTTGTAGGCAACTATGAATAATCACATGTGATCTTACCTTGGAACTTACTTGTTGCTAAACTTAATTAAGTCAAACTGTTTTGCCATCAGAAGTCTGTGCCTGATAGATTTTGTATGTAAAGTCTTTTCTTTGGCAATTTTCTACTACTTTCTTTGAAACAATTTTTTTCTTTTTTTTTTGTGAAGGCCTGTGGCTTGAAACTTTTGTAACCCAATTATCCTTGATAAGTTTCATTAAACCCAGCTCTTTGGGAGGAAGATTTGTGATGTTTTCATCATCTTATCACTAATAATAGTGACAGCTAACTTTAAGAGCTTATGATGTGGCATATACTGTTTGCAGGGAATTACATTTATTGACTGACTTAGTTCTTAAACATATTTATCTATTTGTGAGGGAGGCAGTCTTATCCCCATTTTCCAGATGAAAACACTGAGGAACAGATAATTTGAATGAATGGCACAAGATCAAGGTGTTCACAGACAGCAATCCAGGACTTGAATCTGAATTTTGTGGCTCCAGAGTCCATCTTTGTAACCACTGCACTATTCCTAATACAGAAGGTCCTTAGTAAAGGCTGGCAGGATTAACTGGAATGACTCCTAGGTGGGAGTCATTTGGAATCCAGGGCTGACTCAATCTGTAGGGATCCTTGTCCCTTAATTACAAAAGTAAATTAAAACCATGCAATTAATCTATAGTAAAACCCATAAAGTTGGCACATTTGTTAACCTAGCCATTCCTTTGCTCAGATTTCACCATAAGGAAATAGTTGTGAATGTGTGCAGAGAAATAACACTAGTTATATTTAGATCAGCACCATTTATTATAATTAAAATTGCATGTCATCTCAATATCCTGTGGAAGATACTGGCTAATAAACATGTCATGGTACATACATAAAATGGAAGACAATGGTAAACGTTAAATATCATGTTGTAAAAGATAGGTTTTAACATTGTCAGAGGCTCACAATATGTTTTTGTATGAAACCCCATTGTTGAATGATCTCAAGGCATTGCTTTATAGATAGGACTTGCTGTAAATGTGATTAAATAATTGTATGCTTAACAAGGAGGAGGAAAACAATTCCTGTCTGCTAAGGAGTTTCTCATACTGGAATGGTGGTTGACTGGGTTCCTTGTTAAGGGGCACATGAAGGATGCTATGGCCTTTTTTCATACCCTGCAACTCAATCCATGAGACATTTTTTTACCACTAAGGTTTGGGGTGTGTGTGTGTGTGTGTGTGTGTGTGTGTGTGTGTGTGTGTGTGGCAATAGTTGGTTTGTCAGTTGGTGACAATAATATTGTATAAATAGAAAATTTCATTGGCAGACAAGTGTTTCTTTCTCAACCACATGGCTGCAGGTCAGCTGGGTTTTGAATAATTTAGTCTGACCTCTGCTGGGATTGGCTCTAGGATGCCATTTGGGTCCAGATTTGCTCTGTGTCTGTCTGCTTTCCTGGACCAGCAGCTATCCCAAGGCATCATGTTCTGGTAAAAGACAGGAGCATGAGACTGCATGTTCGCCAGCTCAGGCACATTTCAAGCCTCTGTGGGCATTATATCTGCCAATTTTCTATTGGCCAGAGCAAGTCACATTCTTAAGCCCAGAGTCAAGGGGCAGAAGCATGCTCTATCCACATGATACCTCGGCAAAAGTGCAGATGTGTAACCCTACTGCAGGGGAGCAAAGATTTGGGACCAATGATTCCATTTCTCATAATTGGCCTCTTTAGTTTAAACAGTCCTTTACAATAAGAATATTTGCATGTGTCTGTTCTTTAATTATAACAGTGATATATCTGTTTAAGATAGAAACATTAGAAAACAAAGGGGGAAGGAAAAAGTCTGAGAAGCCCTTACCTCCACCATGCACCGATACTCATAGCTGAACTTTTTGGCGTTTTCTTCCCTAACTAAATTTGGGATTACTTAAAGGTATTAAAGGAAAAAAAATCAGTATCTTTTTTATAGAGCTAACATTTAAGCAAAAAACTCAGAGCTTACTAAGTGCAACCCTGCCTGAAGGAAAAAAAAATGTTTTTTTGGAGGCGAACAGTGTTTTCTCTCCTTATGGCCTGCAACTTGCTAAATAGGCACCCAGAATCATCCTGTAAACACTGACTGAGCTTTGGAGCCCCCTAATGAGTAAGAGGAGCATTATTCTAATCATTATACAGACCCCTAAGTCAAGTCAGAAATATGTGGTAAGGTGCCTGACAGTTCACGGTAAGGAAGCTGAACAGTGAAGGAGAGATAGTCTTCCTGAGAGAAGGATCTTGTGTCCTGGCTCCTTGACAGGCAAAGGAATCTTGAATTTCACAACTAGGATGTATGTCAGAGCCCTAATAGTCAGAAAAGGCGTGATCCTTTTCCTACTGAAGAAAGTCCTGTTTTTCAAAACATCATGACTTATTTGGAATGTAAAACAAACAAGAATCTGTATGTGTTTGTAAGTTGAATCCAATAGTAATAAACCAGCTTTGTAGATAGCATGAACTAGAATTTCTAACACAGTTAGGATCCGGTCTTCTGTCCTGGGGTGGGGGAGGGGAGGGAATATTGAGACATTTTTCTTTCTTGTACTATGGTAATTGGTTTGGAATGACATCTGAAAAATATTTAAAACCATTTCAGAGGGGATTTTACCTCTAGATGGAAAGGGAAAAATAAACAAGACAATCCTAGAAAACATTTTTTTTTAAAGATTTTATTTATTTATTTGACAGAGAGATCACAAGTAGGCAGAGAGGCAGGCGGGGAGGGGGGCGGGAGGGTGGGGGGAAGCGAGCCCAATGCGGGGCTCGATCCCAGGACCCGAGACCATGACCTGAGCTGAAGGCAGAGGCTCAACCCACTGAGCCATCCAGGCACCCCCATTTTTTTTTTTTTCTTTAAAATTAACCTGGAGGCCTTTGTGTTTCAGTGTTGCATAGAGCTTCATGGGTTTCTCATCCTAGATGCCTCCTTAGCTTGGTGGGCAAGACAAAGAATTGAGATTAAGGTGAATTTACATAAAATAAGACTTTTTTCTGGGTAGCCTTGATATTTAGTAAATAGTGCTCCTGAATCTTCTCTTTGATGCCCTAGATTTTTGTTTTCATAATTCCATCAAAAGAATGCCTAGATAAAATGATGGGTATTAGAATGCTATAATGAGTAAACCAGAATGTACCAATGGTGTAGCACAATACTCATTTATTTCTTGCTCATGCACATGTTGCTGGTTAGCAGGCAGCTGTCTTCCTCCTCATGGTGAGTCCGGGACCCACGCCCCTTTCATTTTCTGGTTTTATTCTTCCTTGTGGCCGTAAGATGCTATGCTTCCAGCTGAGAGAAGTGGGAAAACAGAGGTGGAAGCTTTCCACTTCTTAAAAGTCCTAGCCTAGAAGAAACACATTCTTGCTGTCCAGATTCTGCCAAGTGGTCAGCCAAATGTCAGCCTGGTGCCGCTGTGGGGGGCACTAGTATGGCCCTTGCTGTACCATTGCCTCTGTATACAACTACACAAGAGGCAGGGGCAACCTGGCGCTTGGCCTGAGAGAGAAGTAGGTCTTAATAACGAAAATGGGATAAATTCAGTTTTCAGTACGTTAAGTTTGAATACCTGTAAGATTTGCTGACTGGTTATGTCAGAGAGGACTGTGGAATCACAGAAAGGGAGAGAAGCACATTTTGGGAAGGAAAGGATTGGCTCCATCTTGGAGAGGAAGATGATGATAGGACATTGTCTTTCGATTCAACAGTAGGTCACTGGTTACTTTGGGGAGAGTAGGGAGGTGTGGGAAGAAGCTAGAATGGAGTGGGTTAAGAGCAAATGATAGGTAAGGAATGAGAGGTAGGTAATTGGTTGATAGTTGAGTGTAGATAGCTCTTTTGAGAAGTAGTGCTGGGAGGGGGACTAGAGATGTGGGTGGGAGCTGGAAAGGTATGAGGGTTCAGAGGAGATCTCTTAATGTGGGTCCATGTGAGCATGTTTGTCAGGTGTTGGTGTGCTACCGAAAAGAGATGATAGCCAAAGGGAAGTGCTTTGGAAGGAACCCAGCAACGTATCTGCAGCACATGTTGGCTTTTTTATAGGCAAAGGGGCACTTCCTCCCTTGAAATAGGAGGAAGGAGGAGAAAAAGGATCCAAAAGTTGGTAGTCTAGGTACAGCTATATCATGAAATACTATTCAGCAATAAAAAGGAATGAACTGTTGATGGGGAGGACAGCTTGGTAAATCTCCAGGGAATTAGACTGCATAAAAAAGCATGCTATTTAATTCCATTTGTGTATGCCATTCTTGAAATGACACAGTTGTAGAAGTTGAGAACTGGTGAGTGGTTGCCAGGGCTTAAGGAGGGGGAGGTGGGAAGCAAGTAAGTGTGACTATAAACGGGCGACATGAGGGATCCTCTGATGATGGACATGTTCTAGATCTTGACTGTGTTGGTGTCATTCTACTGATGATTATAATACCCTATAGTCTTATAGGGTGTTACCAGTGAGGAAGACTGGGTAGAATGTACCTGGAATCTCTTTGTATTGTTTCTTCCTACTACATGTGAATCTGCATGTATCTCGAGAGTAAGAAGTTCTGCATTTAGATGTCTTCTTTCTATATCACTGTTTTCAATTAATTTGCTTAATAAAAAGTAGGTAGTTTAATAGATTTTGTGGCTTCACTTTTGTCAATGTGTTAAGAGACCCCTGGGTAGCGGTCAGGAGGGTCATATGGGCATGGAGTAGGGAAGAAAGTCATAGGGTTTTAGAGAACAGGAGGAGAGCTATACATGTAATAGAATTGCTTGGAAGTATTGACAACTGATTTAAGGTCTGAGGTCATGAATCAAAAGTGAAGGCTATCTGCATGTTTGAGGAAAAGGCTAAGATCCTATGGAAATGGGTGTACCGGGAATAGTATTTCCACAGAACATAGCAGAGAGACCTGGTTGAGTGTTGTTTAAGACAGTGGTGGGGGAGAGTGGAGCCAAGCTGTATAAGAATGAGTGAATGAGTGCGTTTAGTGGAATTGCTCAGCAGTGGAGTCAAAGGCCATGGGAGCTTGAAAGGAGGACTGTAAGTGGGGACCTGGGCATGTGGTTTTGTTGGGGACTAAGCATGGGGTGAGCTGAGTTGGACTTAACCAGGTCCTGAAGGATGAGTGTAATGTTAATATTTTGAAATCTGGCAAAATTTGAAATTCTTAAAGGGCAAAGACATTTACAGTCAATGTAAATGATGCTCTCTTGTGATGCTTTCAGTTTGGGTTCTTGGCTCTTGGCCACCAGGGAGAAAACCCCAGATCCACGGATAATTCCCACTTAAGGTTGCATTGGTTTAAAAGCCTCTGTTTGTTTCACTATTTGTCAATGTTTGAAAAATCTTTATTTTTAAAAAAATGTTTATTTCTGTTTGTTTTGCTATTTGTTAATGTTTTAAAAAAATCTCCAGGCTAAAGGTATATAACTGGGAGCAGGCATTGTTTTAGGTTGGTTTACTGTTTTGTTTTAGAACTTATAAAATTGTGTAGTTCATCAACAGTAGTTAATGAAACTGGAGGAAGTCTACCCATTCTTCCTGGTTGCTAGGCAATTAAGAGGCAACTCTTTAGCATCTTCTTCCTGGTTGAGAGTGCTGGCTTTTAAGTAGCCTTTAAAACCACTGCTGTCTTCACTACTCCCATGTCCACTTATGTCTGGATATTTTGTTGGTATTCAGGTGCTGTAACTAGAAGATGATTCTCGTGGTGTATTTTTGTTGTATGATTTCTCCTTATCAGAGTAGGAACACCTCTAGAGACTTTTACTTAATGGGGCCTGCAGCTGTTGGCCAGTTCCCTTGGCAGATGCTGCCTTCCAGTGGCCCTCTGCCAGGGAGCCTTCTGCTGTGGCTCAGGAGTCATGGCTTCCCCCTAACAGGGTGATCATCAGGTGGTTCCCAGGCCCCTGGTCACCTGCTGTTTAGGAACTGCCATGTGGCCACCTTATTCAGAACCAGGTTGCAGAGACCTACTTGAAACTCTAATGGTTATTCAAGGTCTTCGGTACCATGGAAGCCTTCCCAAGAGGTGATGATGTTGGCAGGCATGTTGGGAGAATTAATTACGGGATGAGTCTACATGAGGGCTTGAAGAATCCTGACATGGTTTTCTGATACCAGGAGTCAGATGAGAGGTGAGGCTGTTAGCTTTGAAGGGGTGTGAGCTCCAGAGAGTGCTGGGAGCCATGCTATGTCAGCATAGCTGGCTCATCAGAAAGCCATTCTATGGGTTTTATATCAGATTGAGTTTGAAGGACTTAAAAAATTAGTTCTGAGTAGTAATTAAGATGTTGATAGAAGACTCCATTTCTCTTAAGCTTTTTGAGGTGCCTTCTGCAGAGCAAAAAGTAACTTGGGCTTTAAATCATTGTTGACTTAGAATTTGAAGGTTGCTAGGGTAGGGAAATCAGCTGAATACTAGGACTGAACCATTCTCACATGCAAGGTAAGTTCACCTGCTCGACCTTCGCCTGGGTGTGGTGGGTGTGGCAGATCAAATGTTGTACCTGAACTTCTTTGAAGTACACCAAGGAAGAGTGTCTTTCAAAGTTTTTGCTGGTATTATTTTAAAAGTTGTGTGTGTCTAAATAGATAAGGAGGCTCTCTGTATAAAGCTAATGAAGAAACTTTACAGAAAAAAATGAAAGGTAGATGAACATCAAGATCTACAAAGTACTAGACTTCCTCCTTCCCCCTTCCGGTCTCTTTCTTGCTCTCTTAATGTCTCCCCCATATTTCTTGTGTTCTAGTGTGGTTCTATAAATAATGGACTTTGGTTCTTCTTGGGAGAAATCTGAATTTATTGAGTCCATATATCAAAGATTCAAGTAGTTCTTCAAATTTGCTTTAGAATAGAAAGTTGATTTTTTGGGGGGGGTGTTGGGGGCATTTTTATCAAGGAGTTGATTTTTTGAATGGACACAATCATGTTCTTTTTTGTTTTATCTCCACTGGCTTTGTATTTGTGTACATCCCTGAAATTCTGTTTTGTTTAGATAGGGTAGACTGAGGCCTGCATGGCTGGACATGGTTTTCTTATCCTTTATGAGTTGTCTACTTTCAGGTTCTGAAAAGTGTGCAGATTCCAAGCTTATCCTCTCAGTTCCTTATATGCATCATCTATAAAAAATGAAATGGTTTTAGTCCCTGTGACACTTCACCATGTATGTGAGGAAGCCACAAAAGTTGAATTGGTTATACTGTGGTTAAGAATATGAAATACAAATTGAAATAATAGAAAATCAGTGTTGCCCGTTTAATCCCACACAGAGTCCTCTTGGAATTACTAGGGAGGGAGCAAGAAGGTTGGGGAAGGCCAGGGAGATTTCATGCCACTCTGGAGCACCTGCATGCAGCTGGGTGTGGGTCAGTGGCTCTCCTGGGGATGTTTTCTTAACTTGTACAGTGAAACCATACCACATCTGTACAGAGGTACATGCAGGGTGCTCACTGCTCCTGTGCTGGAATCCTCTGGATAACACTTGGTAGTTGGGTGTGATGCAGTCACGATTAGGGGAGACGTCTGTCAAGAAGAGAATGGGATACGTGGATTACACTGAATAGGGTTTAAAGATGGAATGCAAGTGACTTGGCTGGGTGGAGTTAGCATCTTGATATGCTGTACACTGCTGTTACAGGATGTGATAGGAATCATGAAATGGGGATCAGAGGCCCGGATTCTAGTCAGAAGTACAGCTCTACCTGAGGCATGTCTTGGTTTCTGGTTCTTAATTTAATCATCTGTAAAATGAGTGGATTGGACCAGACAGTCTCCAAGTCCCTTCGAGCTTGAGTTGTAAATAATTTTAGCTACCAAGATGGGGGGCGGGAGGACATCTTTGCAGAAACTGGTTTCCCTTCTTTTTCTCCCTTCTCACATAAATACTTGCTCCATTGTTGAGCACGGAAGCCCACTGTCTTCTCTAGAGGAGCATTCCAATGAGGTCCTGTCATTGGCCTCTGAAAGTGATCCATCTCTTGTTCAAAACTCGTTTTCAGTGGCTAATCAGAGATTAAGAATGTAGACCTTTTTCTTAACTTCCTGGGTGGAAATGGAAAACGAAGCTGACTTGATGTCAACTCTGCAGTGGAAAAAGTAGGCAAAGAAATGCAAATGCCACCAACTGGGCAGTTTAAAGATTTATAAAAATTAGTGTTTCTGCTATATTAATGACTCTGGTGGTGGTAGCCTACATTTGTCATTGTCATGTTCCATTGTCATTCAAGTACTTAATCAACGCATATTGTCAGAGCCACATTAATTTTCCTGAGTCTGCCTAGCCAGATCATTTCTCCTTTCTCTGACTGTGTCAGGTGCCCTGCCTCACACCAGCACCAGAAGGGAGAGCTGGAGGGTCAGTCTCTGCTTTGCTTTTAACCCATGGCTAACTTGTTCACTGCTGCAGGTGAAACTTTTAACAAGAAAGTGCAGTATAATGGAAATGTCTGGTTCCCTTTTTTCTGACAAGAACACAGGTGGAATCATTCCCACCTTAAGTGATAACCCTGAACCAGATTAGGCTTGAAGGATCTTGCATAAGGTGGCAGAGTTCCCAGCATCCAAGTCCCTGTGAAAGAGAGTCATGTATGTATGTAAAGTAACGGACCTTAACGCAGTATGTGTTGACATGTACGCATGCATGCATGGCTGTGTGTCCTCGATCGTTACTTAGTGTCCCATAATGTAGGATGCACCTATAGTTTTGCTGTTATCACTATAGAGGACAGGAACAATTATGTTTGTCAATCAATGGCCTTTTCTTTAAAAACTCTGAGGCAAATTTCTCAGGGCTCAGAAGAAGGAAAATGGGTTAAATTAGTCTGATAAATTTGAATTCTTTCTTTGGCTAAGTAGTGAGAGTTGGGTCACCCACTGTGCTTGCCTTGGTTTCTAGGAATGTCAGTGCTAAAGCATTTCCTTGTTCTGTTGTGCTCCATTACACTAGGTTTTGGCGACAGAGGCATATATAAATAATTTTTTAAAAAGGGGGAAATGATACATCCCAAATACATATATAGACTCACAGCAATAAGGGGTGCCTGGGTGCTCAGTTGTTAAACATCTGCCTTCTGCTCAGGTCATGATCCAAGGGTCTTGGGATCCAGCCCTGTGTCGGGCTTCCTGCTCAGCAGGGAGTCTGCTTCTCCCTCTGCCTCCCCCCCTCCCTTGTGCGCGCTCTCTCTCTCTCTCTCAAGTAAATAAATGGAATCTTGAAAACAAAAACAAAAACATCTCACAGCAGTGAGATGCCTACTTAGGTGTACAAAATAGGGAAGTGAAACTCACCATCTTCGGCAACATTCAAATTCCATTCCAAACACCTCTTCATATCACTTGCTGATTCTTCAGCAGCCCTACTTGAGCTGCCTCCTTCCCCCTCCATTGCTTACATTGCCCTCTTCTTAGAGGATGGGCCAATTTACATTTTCTATTATTGGTATACCTATCATCCCTTTTACTAGCTGATAAATTCCTCTAGGAACTTTTCCTTGTATCCTCAAAGCAAAGTTTCCTGCAGTGCACATATTAAGTGCTCAGTAAATGGGATCACCAGACAAAAATGCATGACACCCAATTAACCATACCAGATAAACAACTAATAACATATTTAGTATAGTTAGTCCAATATAAAATTTGGGTCATATGTATTCAGATTTATCTGAATTCAAATGTATTTAGGCATCTTATATTTTTATTTGCAACGTCTTTCAGTAGAGACTGGAATGGTTTTGTACCTAGGCCTTCTCAGACCTATTGTCTCATAGGGACATGCATGGTGAGAAAGGCAAGAGGTTTTAGAGGCCTTGCACATAGATATTCGTACAATATCCTTTTCTTATGTTTTCTTTGACCCTCTGGTTGGTTAGTCAACTCAGAGACAGGCCTGGCCTATTGGACAACCAAGCAGACCTGGAACATGATACCCTTTTTGATATATGCAGGGCTGTATACAACCTTGTTGCCATGCTTTCAACAGTCGTAGTCCTCTCTTGTGGATTCATGTCATGGGAGATGAAATGCATTTAATAGAACTGTTAGAAGAAAATGATCAGAATGTCAGTCTTGAGAGTTGGTTATTTGGAGGGTGACTGGAACAACCAAATGGCTACCTTCCTCTACCTCAGCAACGAGCACACTGATTTCCCCATAATCATGGCCGAATTCTTTAAAAAGGAATGCTGAGTAGTTCAGTGATACTGTTAACATGAAGAACTGACCCTGCAGTTCAAGGCTGCTTAATGCCCTCTAAGCTTTCAGAAGAACTCAGTGACTAAGGAATAGACCAGAAATGAGGGGGTGAATTCCAACCCTATGCCTCTCATTAATTTCAAAGCAATGCTAAGGCAATTAGGAGGATGACCTTGGCTTTAATTTTTCTCTTCTTAAAAACAAGGGCAGTGTTGTGTTAGGTTTTGGAAAGCACTTAGTGATTTGCTGGAGCTTAATTTGGGCATCAAATATAATTTGGATAACATCGTTCCTTAGATTTTGTTGCTTTTAAACCAGGTAGGAGGGACATTAACTTTACTACTAAGAGAGGAACGAGAGGAGGCTACGCAGTCCCTGGTGGAGGTCTCTGTCCCTGGAAATGGGGTCTTTAACAAACTACCTTTCAGAATCCCTGGGGAAGATCTACTAGATGGTATGTTTTGAAGAATCATTTCACACATTGTGTTCTAGATTTTTTTGCTTACTCATTAACCATTACCAACAAACATCTCTGAAGATAAAAATACTAGTTTCTTCAGAAAGTGTAGACATGGTTATTGAGGAGGAAGAATTTAAAATCTGTTTGGAATAAATGTAAGCTTGGAACTAGAAACTGTTCCAAATAAATATATGTGGAAGTACATTGTTAGGTGACTTAGACTGTGTATATAAAAGTTTTCTCGGGTAAACAGAACTTGTTGGGAAATTCAGACTTCTCTGGAAATTTCTGCATGGATTGTGACATAGAGTTTGTTTTATCCCCTTTTGGCTGCCTTTGTTCTTCTTGTTTCTCTTGTAAAGCTCCTGATGGCTAGCTCCTCCTTGGCCTCTGTCATAAGTGTTGAGATGTAGGGCAGTTGTCAGAAATGTTTAGCATCCCAGGGCTGCCAGGGACATTTGGGTGTGTCAATCAAAGCATCCTACTGTGCAAAAGAATGTAATTGTGTAGGATTCATAATTTCTCCCAAAGCAAGATGGTAAGTACAAATTGTCGTCCAATGTTTTGAGGCCATTTAGTTTACTTTGAAAGGATACAGTATTTCATGGAGGTGTTGGACTTCTTTGGAGATGACTTTTAGAAGTGAAAGTCAAAGCCAAGAAAGGTGACCAGTAAGGCTGCTGAGTCTTTGCCATTATTGTTACAGAGCTAACGATTGAACCAAATTTGAATATTTTTCTAGGCAACATGGAACCACACAGTAATGGAAAAATATGAACCCGGATAGAAATACAAATGAGAGATGGAGTAGAGAATTGCTAAGTATGTGATCATGTAAAAATTTGGTAGCTTTGTTATCTAGGATGTGACATAAGGCTGCAAACACATATGAGGTTCAGTCCCCGGTGACAGAGCTTACACTGTAGAGAGCATGGTGTGGTGTGTATTACAATAAATGGGACTCTGTGCTTGGAGCCACATAGGAACAGGTGGTATGATGGGGAAAGGGAGGGCTAGCAGTGCCTTAGGGTATGCGTTCAATGCCTATGATGCCAAGTTAGGTAAAGCATCCTGGACGGGGACCTAAACCACCACTGAACACAAATTGTGTGTTTCACACTGTGCTGGGGACTTGACATGTGTTCCTTACTGTCATCCTCACTAGAGATCTGAAAAGAGAACTCAGAGAGGGAAAGTAATGTATCCAGGGTTCTCTAGCTAATAAATAGGGAAACCAGGATGCAAACCTGTGTGTGACTAGTTTCTCCCTCTAGGCTCCTGAGGTCATTTGATGAAGGAATGAGAACCAGTTCTTCCCGAAGTGCCCTGTGCTGGAGAGAATTTGATCCTCTCTGAGGACGATGCTGAGGAGGAGTTCCCCTGGTGGAAAGAGGTGTTCTGCACTAGAAAGACGAGGGGTTAAGTCATTGTTTATCCTGGGACTCCTCTTTGCCAGATGGTCTGAGGCTCTCTGTTCACATTCTCGATTAGTCCTCACAGCCACAGTATGGGCTTGCTCCATCATTTCCATTCTCCAAAACGTGTGCTGGAAACTGGGGTGTAGGAGAGTAAGAAGTCAGACCAAGGCCATGCAGCTACCACATGGTCATAGGCGGTGAATCTTGGCTTTCTGCCTCGTGACTGGGGCTAAATGGTGATGGACTTGAGTTCAACACTTCGATGAGTTTAAACGTGGAACCTATTTCCAGGATCCAGAGGATGGCAGTGAACATGTTTAGATGGAAAGATATTTTGGGAAGAATTGGACATATTACTGGATTGGGAAGTCAGAGTATGACACAGGAGGTAGGATGACTCCTACTCATTTGGTTGGTGTTTTGAAGCATACAAGATTCTGGTCCTCCCAGGGGGTTTTAGAAAGGTCTGGAGGCAGATGGGGAAGGAGTAAGAGGAAGGGAGAACGGTGAGCTTGACAAGTAGTTTAACAGCTGCTCCACATATCCGCAAAATGACTCTGAGAAAAAATGGTTCTATTTATTTGCTGTTTCCTTCCATATATCTTCCCAACAGCATTCATCAATATCTGTCATTTCCCAGGGGGTTAGGCATGTCTAGCAATTCATTCTGCTGAATTATATCTCAATACGCGGATGGAGGGAGGCCAGATTGCAGATGTTAACTCTGACCTATGCCCAGCGTTGCCTAGACACGGCCACCACTGCGCTCCTGGGTACCCTCACACAGACAGCCATTCCTAGCCATACCACTTGGTGTCGGATTCTTGTGACCACTTTCTCATTAGCGTAGGCTCTGTTTAATACTTGTTTAAAATTTTTAAGTTGTCCCATTAGCCTTTGGTCTATACGGCTAGCGCTTAGGGCAAAAGCATCGTGTATTTTTTTATAAGAATTTTAAATTCAGATAGTGATCATCTGAATGGAGACCTTTTGGAGATGGAAGTGCCGCAGGGATTTGCTGGCTAGGGCTGGGTCTCACTACAGAGCAGGAGAATTTGCCAGGTGTTGTGAGTACTTGTAATAATAGGAACACTGCAGTTTACCAAGCTCTGTTTCCTGTATTCATTTGATCCTGGTATCTTCCCATATTGGAGTTTGAGAGTGGTCATCTTGGTGGATGAGAAGAAATACTGCCTTCTAAAGAGAAACCTAAGGGAAAACAAAAGAAAGGAAAAAGAACAAATATATTGCTAAGTATGGATTCAGGTTGGGCCATTTAAAAATTTATGGAAAATTTACGGTGTGTTGGCATTTTTCCCGTTTTATCTCATAAAATGCCAAGGGCAGCATGGTGGCTGTCTGTGATTGAGGGTGAAGAGAGTACCTTTGAATCATGTTACTATATTGCCCACAACTAAAGTTACTTTTGATTTAAAACTTCAGCTGTAGTTGATAGTGGCAGCCAGAGATGGTTTGTCCAAAGGCTTTGGCTTCTCTAATGTAGACATGAGTATGCTGTTACTTGTCCACAGTCCCCAGGGCTCTCGCGGTGCAAAACTCGCCTTTTGCGACTCCCCGAAACCTGTGTCATGTACCCAGTCTGGGCTCTGTGCACTCTTTCTGCTGCCTGCTCTGCTTACTGCAAGCTTTCTTCTAAAGTGTCCTGTGAACTTTCTCACCAGGCCCTCGTGGTTCATATTGTGGCCTTGCCATCCTTTGTTAAATACCGAATGCTGATGATAGTATTCTACATAGTGAGGCAGGGCATCTCCGTCACATTTGAGGCTTGCAGCAGAACCGAGATTTGGAGGCAGCTGCGTCATGATGTTAGTTGGGTTCAGACCTTGGTGTCCAGATGGCATCCCATGTTTGACAGCCAGCCTCTCAGAAGGCATGCACACTCTCTCCATTTAGCGTTCAGTTCCCCTGTCAATTAGAGATCCCTGTATAGGAGCCGGTGATGTCTTTAAGGCTTAGGGTCAAGGGTATACTTTGGACTTGCCTTGTGCAGGTAAAAACACCCCCCTCCCTTTTTTCCTCCTTTTAAGGCAAGACTAGCAGCTCAGTATAGGAGTCAGTGAACTTCACTCTCTGGTCACAGGTCTGTTGGTTTCTCAAATTATATTTATTTGTGCCATTAAGAAGAATGATTTAGCAGCATTGCCCATGCTGTCTAGGTATAGTTATTCTTTTGCAGTGGGACAAGAAATTGGAAGTCAGTCACCCATGTGAGAGGGAAGATGGAAGGAACCATGCCTCTGTGTTGTAGGAGCAGCTGAAGATGAATAAAGGGAGACTCTAATTGCTGGGAGGATGACAGTCACTATGATGAGGAAACCAATGTTTAGGAGTGAGCAGTGGAGCAGAGAAGAACATCTTGAGGATGATGGAGTAGACTTGAGGACAGCGGCTGCTGACTCATGCGTTCTCCCTGGCTTCAGCCAGTGACTTCTCCTGGCCTTTAACCTTTCTCCATTTCTAAATCCAGGAGCGCTCTGGGAAAAACTCAGTTCCTCTGATTTGTAAATGATTCCAAGTGCTCAAGTTATTTATGTGTACTTTGCAAGAGCAGGTGCTGATGTAATTTAACGTAGATGCCTCCTAGACAGTATAAGAGACTTATTTTTTTCTCAGGAAGATGCATAGTTTTAGCTAAGCAAGTGAAGGTGGTTGTGTGCATGTGTGTGTGTGTGTGTGTGTTTTAAGATATACCTAACAAAATTCACCATTTTAGCCATTTTTAAGTGCCCATGTCAGCAACATTAAGTACAATTACAACATTGTGTGACTGTCCCACCATCCATCTCTAGAACTTCGTCATCTTCCCAAACTGAAACTCTGTACCCAGTAAACAGTAGGTCTCTTCCCCTCTCTCCCCAGCCCCCAGTATCCATGATTATACTTTCTGTTTCAGTGAAATTGGCCATTCCAGGAACCTCTTGTAAATGGGGTCATACAGTATTTGTCCTTCTGTGTCTGCCTTATTTTATTAAGCATGTCTTGGAGGTTCACCCGTGTTGTGGCGTGTGTCAGAATTTTATTCCTTTTGAAGGCTGAGCCTTACTCCATTGTATGCATATACAATATCTCTCAGTCGACTTCTCTCCCAGTGGAGATTTGGTTTGCTTCCACCTCCTGGCTCTTGTGGATAATATCACTGTGAACTTGGTGTCCACATACCTGTTCAGGTCCCTGCTTTTAGTTCTTCTCTACATATACCCAGAGGTGGGATTGAGCCCCGCCTTGCCGCAACCCTCGAAAGCAACACAGCCGCTCCCTCAACTTCCTTTTGTTCCTGGTTGGTGCCTTAGATGGATAAACAGACTTTTTCAGAGTTTTATGTGTAACCAAGCGCCCGGAGCCCTATCCGAAGACAACTTTGTTAGTAGTTACTAGGTCTTATTTTCCCTTGGATGGCTTGTTTGTAGTCCAAGAGAAATCACCCAAAGTGTAAGACTGTGGACTGACTGCTAAATCTGTGTTGCCCTTCAGGTGATAAGGAACTTTTTTACTGGAAGCTTTTAAATCTAGTCAGGTACCATTATTCCCCGATGATAAAGTAGTTCTCCAGAGGCTGTATTTAATTCTTTATATAGCCATTCTGCTAAAATTATTGCTGACCTGGTATTTTCCTACTTCAGAGGGATACTTCATGCTTTGGGGGACTTTGAAAGCATGTATTTCATTTTTGAAAGTATGCATTTATGAGGTCTTCTTGTTTCCAGGGATTCAGGGTGGAAACAAAGGAAAACACACCCCATTAAAGAGACCATATGTAACCTTTATAGAACCAAGGTGCAGTCAGGGTCTAGGCTCAGTAATCTACTTGTTTTACTATATAATCTTAAAAGGCTGCATATCTTCCACTCTGTTAAGTAGAGGCCCCTTGACCAAAATAGTAACAATAACCAATATAAAAAGCCCATTCAAGCAACTCCTACCTCCATAATGGAAGCCTGACAAGTTCTTATGTCAATCTGGCCAACTGATTACAGCTTTGATATGGACCTCTATTTATTGCCTCTCAATTTCTAGTTATGTCAGTAGAATATATGTAATAAGTGCTGTAATAAACATATCAGAATTTTATAAATGTGTTTCCAGAGAGCACAGAGCTGACCACAGTTCCAGCTATAACAGCAAGCTCAATTTGCTATTAAAATAAAGCAGCCAGATTGGTAGGCAAGCTTACCTCTTGCACAAGAAATTAAGAATGGTATTATCCATTAATTTCCACCCTGTGCAGCTGAATAATGCAGTTGACAGATGCTAATTTTCTTAAATTGTAGGCAGCAAATGATGCATGAATACAACCGCAACACACTTTTTAGAGGCTCTTGGTAGTCATCAGAAAGCAAATTTATATAAAGTCCGATGAAGTCACTACCAAGTATGGAGCGATGTTAGTGCCTTCTAATGACTGCCTTAAATCCATCTGTTGTTCTCTTTTCCCTATTAACACTAATGGGGATCTAGGCAGGAATAAAAACCTTCCATGTGTTGTGCTAACAGACCATTCATTTGTAACATTCATGTGATTCCTAAGGATAAGACTCATGCAAGAATAATGACATCTAAAATCTAACCAGTGATAGGATAATAAATATTTCATTGTGTGTGTGTGTGTGTTTCCTAATTTAATTATTTTTCCAGTGGCTTCACGAAAGTCTTTCTTGCTACCCTTATCATATACAGTGTCATGGAAAGCTTTTTGTTTCTTGCTTTTTTAAGTTGTTACTGAATGTCCACTGTATGGTGTTTTTTCTTTTTGGATTTTAGGAACACACTGTAAGTTTCCCCCTGTTGCCCAGCTGAGGAAACTGAGACTTGGGGAAGTTCATGAATAAGTGATGGAATTGCTGTGGGGGGTCAGAGTTGGCACTCAGCAGTTAGGCAGTATCAATCATAACATGACTGGCAACTTTCACTGTTTTATATCCTGTTGGGTGTGAAGACTATATGAGGCAAATACATGGATTAAGTTGAAAAACATAGTTCAAACTGAATTCCAGAACTGATCAACTGTTGAACATCAAAATGTCCCCTTTGGGTTGGGGTCTGGTGACAAAATAAAAGAATGGAAGCTTGACGGAGAGTCTGTCCTTGACTAAACTCTAGCCAGGTTCCTCTGAGCCCTCCTTCTCAACCAGGCCTCAGACTTGGTCAGTAAAGTCACAAACAAACACTAGCATATGTTCTAACAGCTCAAGGCAACCTTCTTAGCATGACCCTCATTCTCTTAAAGTGCCTGCTTGAGAAAACTCGGGGCTGTCAAAATTTTTTTCTGTTGGGGCCAACAGATCAGGTCTCTTTCTCCCAGGCTCTGTGGGAGGGCAGAGTCTGAATTTGGTAATTGTCAGCTGGCAGACAGAACTGGCCTGGTCACAGTTACACTGCAAGACCTTGTGTCGTTTTTCACTCCCCTGACTTGACTGAGCCCCCACTGGCTCCCTGCCCTATTCCCTCTTTCTCTTACTAAAACACTCAGTGCTTGTGTGTACAAATTGAAGGTGAGTTCAGTTCACACTGGAGTCCTTTTTTCCTTTTGCAGTTATTACTACTGATTAAAATCTGTCCTTACTACTTTAGTGTTGCACTTGGTTTTCCTTTGATAATGCACATGTCAGGCCTTGTTGCCAAGATGAGACTTAGACGTGATACAGTAGCACATAAAAATGTACAGTGGTGGTCAGCAATGACTTTGGAGGAAAGGACGCATAGGGGTCCTGGTAGTCCTGGTCTTCACTTGCTTTCAAGTGCCCTGTGAGAGCTAATGAAACTGTATGGAGGGAAGGGAGGTGGTTCTGTTGCTTGTGTCCACATTCCCCCGCACCCCGCAATGCTTGTCCTGAGTCTGACGTCCCACCCAAGGTGGGGTTGCATTCCCTGAGCAAGGATCCTAGCATATGAATTTCCTACACCGAGGATTTATTCGAGAACTGTTCCTGTTTCCATTCTGCTCACATTTATTGAGCACTTACTAAGGGCCAGGTACTGTACCTGATACTAGGGATAAAGAAATAGATACCTATTTTTTCACCTCAGGGAGGGTCATAGGGAGATAGACTAAGAATTACTTTCTACTAAAAGGAAAAAAAGGACTAATATATGGAATTACCCAGTTAACTGAAATGTTTGCCTTCTAAATGTTTCCATTGCTACATTAAATTCTTCAACTATTTTTGTATCTACCCTTGGTTTTCTTTAAAACGAAGATTCTGGGGCAGAACAGTGGTGAGGCCAAAGTAAATTTTCTCCATGATGTAAACCTTTACATCACATAGCCTCTGTACATTCTCTCAGGCTTCTTTCTGAAATATGAACAAAGAAAATAGAAAACATAAAATATTAGGAAATGAAATAGAAGGGATCAGAAGAAAAAATCTATGGATTCTGGTTACTGGAGATGGGTATATTTTTAACAAATGATGTCCTTCAAAGATAGTTATTTCTATATTAAACCATTTATTCATGTAATTAGTTTTCTTAAATGCAGTCTATAGTTTTCCTGTCCTTCTTTATTAATGTCCTGCTTTTGGACCTAAAGGGAGTGGATTTCCCAAAGGCCCTCTTAGTCCAGCTTTTAGTTCATGTTTTAAAAAAGGCAAGGAAAAAAATTCTGGACTTCCAATTCTGTGACCTTTCCTGAATAAAAATAGAGCTGAATGTTTTTGAGGTGGTGGCCAGATTCACAGAGGATAATTATATTAGAATTTTCAGTGATAGAGTTTATGTTTTGATTAATTGGCATTTCCTGTACGTATTTGTTTGGAAAAGGTCATCATCTATTATGTGGGGTTGGGGAGAGCGGGTAACAAAAATCAGTATGATTCCATTTTTGCAAGAAAATGGAGGTAACAGAAAGAAAGCCTGGTAGAAAATCACTGAAATGTTGATAGTGTTTTCCCTGGTGTGATTGTATGTATATGTTTATGTATATGTTTATACTTTTTTCCTTTATGTATATGTTTACACTTCCTTTATGTATATGTTTACACTTCCTTTATGTATATGTTTACACTTCCTGCTTATGAATAAAAAGGAACCAAACCCAAGAGAAAAAGATACTTATGATTTTTACTACTCTTAGTGCTTTACTTAGAAAATTCTTTAATCACCTCAACGATTTACACAGTCCCATTCTCCCCATTTTAGTGGTGGAAAAACCAAGGCAGGGAAAGGTTGGCTAACTTCCTTCCTCATTTGTCACTGAGGCAAGGTGAAGATCTCAAAAGCAAATCTCATTTTCTGTAGAGTGTGTGCTTTCACTCTATAATATAGCAAAAGAGCAATTTGGCAAAATAAGAAATTGTGTGCTTTGCAATTAAAATATAAACTTCTGAGAGCACTGGGATGAAAGCATTAGACCTTGTCATGTGGACAGTGATGGGAGTGGTAGCTCACTCCTGTTCTTTGGTAGTGCCAGTGGTTACCATGTACACTGCTAGTAAATCAGTTAATCTATGGCAACAGTTATTAAACAGTGGGATATGCTTGTTGCCTGAAGTAAGAGAGTGAGACTCTTTTACAAGGAACAGGTCTGTTGGAGGAAATCCAGATGTTGCTTCTGCTGCAGGGCACCCAGACACATGTGCTGTAGTCACTCATGTTTCTGAGAGGTATCTGGCTAGAACCCCGCCCCCCTCAAAACCTTGAATGAGGTTCTGTGGGTTGCCTGCCATCTTTTCTCTTTGCCAGTGTGTCTTTTGGGAAAAGAAGCTCCCACTTGTTCTTTCATCATTCATGGGATACTTAATGAGCACCTGCTATGGCCAGTCATTGTGCTAGTATTCACGCGAAACAGAAAAATCAAACGTTTTCTACTTTAGCCGAGCTCCATTACTGCATGAATATTCACACCCATCCTAACTCCCTGAAGTCAAGGAACCTTATTTCCTGTGCGTTGGTAACTGGTTTAGTCCTTGTGCTGAGGAAGTAACGTAATGTTCACTTGTTTGACTATTAAAGACATCCACCTAAAGGGGCGCCTGGGTGGCTCAGTGGGTTAAAGCCTCTGTCTTCGGCTCAGGTCATGATCCCAGGGTCCTGGGATCGAGCCCCACATCGGGCTATCTGCTCAGTGGGGAGCCTGCTTCCCTCTCTCTGCCTGCCTCCCTGCCTACTTGTGATCTCTGTCTGTCAAATAAATAAATAAAATCTTTAAAAAAAAAAAAAAGACATACACCTAAATTAGATTTCAGGGTTGATGTAACTTGCTCGGTGAACAGTCTGACATCGATGTCACCGATGTACGTGAATGGATACCACACGTGTCCTGTGGGCCTGGTTGGATGACCGCCCGTTCTTCAGAGAGGGAAGCTTCGAGAATGAGGCACCAGCTCCATCTCACCTTGAGAGAATTCTAGTTCTTCCTTTTGTTGGTCATGCGCTCTACTCCGTCAACTCTTTTCTTGTTGATCCTGAGATCATTTTTCGTATTAGATATTTAAGAAGTCCATTTGCAAGTGCATACTTACTTCTGTGATGCTGAGGGTACTTTGTATATATGCTCCCCGTATGCTCTGCAAGTTCCTGTGGGATAGGCAGAGGTCACAAGATAATGTATCCTGCCCTTGCTGAAAGCTCTCCATGCTGGAGCTGGAGAGGTTTCCTTGGGTTTATGTGGGAAATCAGGGTCAGAACTTGGGACTGGATCCCCTGACTTAATTAAAACAATATTCCTCTGGTTCCGATGAATAAATATAAGGACTATGACAGAAGCAGTATAGAAAGATGGCCAAGAAGGGACCTGCGGTCGTCAAAGAAATGGTGATGTTCTGCCTGCCACTTACCCTGTCTTCTCTTTCACCCCAACAGGGAGGTACCTCCTTCCAAACCCTGTGGCCGGGCAGGCCTGGTCAGCCTCTGCGGATACGTCCAACCTAGTGCGCATGCGCAGCCAGGCCCTGGGCCAGTCGGCACCATCGCTCACTGCCAGCCTGGTGAGTGTCCTCTGCGGGGGTCCGCGGTGCATCAACGCGGTGTCCTCTCCCCACCACCATGGGGACTATTTTCAGATTATTGAGTTTAACTAGGTTTGAACTTAACCACATTTAACATTAAGCAATGTGACATTTTTTGCACGGAGTGTGCTAATTTTTTCCAAGTCTCCTCTCCACACCCCCAACCTAATCTGTAGTGTTTCTGACACCTCGACTGTTTCCTCTCTTCCTTCCTAAGAAATGAAAATATCTCTGAGCTTTTTTTCTTAAATACTTCATTTGAAAATAATGTTAGACTTACCAAAAAGTTGGAAGAATATGAAAAATACATAGAACATATTGATCCAGCTATTAGTTTCTTGCCAAATTTGTTTTTTCTCTCTCCTTGGATATACGCTGAGGTAGATATATACGTAGGTGTTATACATATCTGTGTACACACACTCAGATAATTGCTTCAACTATTTGAGAGTAAGCTGTGTCTCTCATGGCCTTTTGTTATCACAGTAAATTTATTGGTAAATTTATGGTGACTCGAGCCATTCTGTATTTCATTTTTATCAATTGGCTCAATCGTGTCCTGTGTAGCATTTCTCCTTCAGTGTAGGATTCAGTCTAGGGTCATATATTGCATTTAATTGTCATATCTATTTTGTCTTTATTAATCCAGAGTTTTTCTACAGCCTTCCTTTGCCTTTTATGATGTAGACATTTTTAAAGACTATCCTCTCCCTCCCAGTTTTAAAGAATGAAATGTTTCTCATATTACACATGCCTGATGTATCTGATGTTTCCTCTTGGTGAGGTTCACATTTTGCTTTCCAGGCCAGAATAGGGCATGGGTGGTGATGTGTCCCTTCAGGGCTTGCCTTCTGCAGGCCCATCATGTCTATCTGCCCCTCACTGTGTTGTTAATTCCACCCCTACCCCGACACACACGTAGTCATGGTGTTGATGTCACCACTGGAATTAGACTTTTAATCTTGCCTTCAGTAAGCATTCTGTGGGAAGATAAATTTCAGGCCATGAGAATGTATTTTTTCTCATCAAAAATTACCCCTAGATTGCATATCCATTGATAATTTTGGCCTGGACCCTTTTCTGTGGTAATTGAAATTGATTGTTACTCCCACCTCAGGGCTCTCTGCACATTGAGCTGTTGGCTCATGGCATCCATGTTTGCGTATTTGTTTGCAGCTTGGCCTCTTCATTCCTTGTTCATTTCTTCCAGTGTTGATCTTTATTTTCAACCACAAGGCTTCCTAGAGTTTTGTTTTCTTCTGGGTCTGTTCCTTCTCTCCTTCAACCTTTGGCACAGCCTAGAAATCTCTACAAGTTAATTTTTGGTGGTTGGGTTGTATGTTTTGGGAATAGGTTTTTAAATATCTTTTACTGATGGAGATGCAAATAATATATTAGTACATTATGGTGCCTTATAATTTTATGCATTAGTAATAAGTTGGATATTTGAGAATCATTCAATAATGCAGAGAGATTTGATTTAAGTCAGATCTCTGACAAAAGTCTTACTTTTGCCACTAAATAGCTGTATAAACTTGGGCAAATCATTTAGTTTCTCCTATTTTATCAACTCAACTGCACCTGCAAGATGACAAGAAGTATTTAAGCAGTTCCTGGAAATCAACTTTGGAATCCCCTGATTTTACTTCTAGAATAATAAAGATTGTGAAGATAGTGAAAAATTATTCCTAAAAAAGTTTCAGAATACTTTGACTTCAAAATTGACTATGAAGTCAACTGAAGTTCATTGTTTTCCTGTCTTGAAAATTTTAGGACTTGTATTTCAAGGTACAGTTAAAATGATGGTAGTTACCATTTGCCATCATCCCATTCCCAAATTCAATGTTACTTTTCTTCTTGGGGAATTTTATTGAAAGCTAATTTTACTGAAAGCATTTACTTTTTAAGAAAAGAGGGAAGTGCCTCACAATTAATGATTATTATTATTATTATTACTTTTTTAAGAGAGGCGCTTTTGGGGTCACTGCAGAATTACTCTTCACACTCAGATAGCAATCCTGTGTGTTGCTTGGCAAACAAACTATTCTGAATAAAACAACACTGTTAAAAGGAATATATTTCATCTAATACTGGTAGTCCCATACTCAGAAAGAGAAATTGATCCATTCATTGGTAAAACACATGTCAGGTGACCTAAGAAAATTGGGAGTAAGTTAAAAAGATAAAGAGAACTATTAATAGAAAACACAAAAGAGTACTCCTCAAAATACATCTGATGAAATTCTTACTGAAGAGTCATTTAATTATTAGCTTCTCAGTCCTGTGAGTTTTTATACTGTTTGCTTGAGAGCAAAACTAGAGAAAGTGCTAAAATCCCATAGGCGGCAAGCTTAAAATAGTACCTGGCACATAGCAAGTCTCAATTGTTAGCAATAGTACTACTTCTGTTAGTAATGTATTTTGGGTAAGCTTGAGTATGAAAGCCAGACTGCAGTTAATCTTTGGCTTGACAGTGAAGGTTTAACTCATCATGTTTTTTCTTCAGAGACTCCATTACTTCCTGATGCTACCATCGAAGGACAACTATTTGCAGACTGTTTGACCAGGTCTTCTCCTGCCCTGCCCCACATTCTGTCCTAGTTGGAGCAGTAACAGCTGGGGGAGAGCTGATAGGCAGAGCGCCATCTTGATTTCCTTGTTGTTCCGCTAGCTGCCCAGCTTTCTGGGCCATATCGCTTATTTCAGTATATCGCCCAGTTCAGGCTAATGACTTTTTATGCTTTTGGTACCCTTTGCAGACCATTAATCTGTTTCATATTTCTTAGATTGGATTACATCTAAATTAACCTTACTGATTACAATTAACTATCTCTATAGTGATGGAGAATGTTGGTTGAGAGGTGGAAATGCCCACTTATTAGAACTTCTCCTTTTTTTTTCTTTTCCTTCTAAACAAGTGATGTGTCATGTGGTGCCCTGAGCTGTGGAAAGTGCTTCACTCTGACCCTTTCTCCAGGCCACTATTCTCAACTCCACTGCCCCGTCTTAGAACATTAGGTCACTCTTCCTGCTAGACGGCAAGCTCCTTGAGGGCAGAATTCCTGTCTGCTCTGATTTGTACTTCTCATTGTTGCTGGCACAACTCCTTGCACATAGGAAGCATTCAATAAATATTGTTGATGGACCAAATAAATATTATTAATATATAGACAGAATTAATATTATTAATATATAGACAAATAAATATTATTAATATATAGACAGAATGACAAGACTCTACTCGCAAGGTGAGAGTGATGATGTGATTCTCTGTGCTGTAATGGGTGGCCTAATAAGACTATCCATCTAAAACCTCTTTGTTTTTGTTCTGTGTGTATCTTAAATTCGTAATTAGCCATGAAGTCTGTGTAATGGGCCAAATCTCGTGTAGTTCCACATCGGCCGCTCAAAAAATACCATGACAAAATAGTGAAGAGAGGATCCCTGTCCACCTTCAAGGAAATTCAATGAATATGCTTGTAAGCATTAAGTCAATGTGGTCACATTGACTTAAATGTTCTGTTGGCTCACTGAAGAACTAAGTTGAAGTAGTATGTGTCTTCACGTATGGAAAAATGGAAAAACAGGAATCAAAATGTCCACATTACAGCATTACACTTGATAAAACAGCATTTCCTGTTCAACACACCAACTAACATTTCAGAAAAGTATGACTCTCCACCTGAGAGATATCCATATGTTAGTAAGATATAAATGAAGGCCTCGTGGCTTGGTAGGTATGAATTTTAGTAACTGCATGACCTATAGTGATTTAAATGCCATAGGCAAGCTAGAGGGTAATGCTAACTACCTTCTCAAGGAGGAGATTAATTCCTAGCCTGAAGTATCTAGTTTTCCTTGGCAGTGCTAAATGTCGTTGTGCTCCCTCTTCCAGACACATTGGGCATTTCAGATAAATGGCATGTTGCCAATTCATCCTAAGTAGCCTGGTAGCTGGCAGAATCCATGCTCAGCCAGTATCCGCCTGCTGGGACACCAGCCGGGAGTGCTGATGAAGTGTCAGATGTATACTTCATATACATTAATCTGAAGAGGGGAAAACTCATTTCTCCATTTGCTCCTTCCATCTTTCTGTCCCTCCCCACACACATGGGTAGTTTATCAAAGAAGTCAGAGTTGTCAGAAGCAGGGGGATTTATCCAGATGCTGCTTTCTGGCAAGAAAGATGGAAATTTCAAGAGACAAAAGCAGGACCTGTGGTAACTTATTTTTCTGTAGGAAAATAAGGTGGTAAGCCTTGATGATTAAAGTTTAAAAACAGTGTATGTGGCCATCATGTAAAACCCTCCCTTCTTTTGTACTTTGGAGTCATGGATAGATGGCAGAAACACAGTGAAAACCAGTGTTTTTCTCCAACTTTCTCTTTGATTTGAATCATGAGCATGGTGTGTGAGCCTTACCCTATCATGTTTTTTTCTTGTTGAGGTCCTCCTTGACCATCTTGTTTGAAACTGCTCCCCACACTGCAGGCCATACACACCACTTTTCTCCATAGCTTCATCCTCTTCCAATATACCACACAATTTAGTTTATTACAGTATTACATATTTATTAGCTATTGTCATGAAAAATTCATGACAGTAGAGGAATTTTTCCTGTTTCCCCAGCTATCTTCCCAAGGCCTAGTGTAGTGGTGACACATAGTAACTGCCCATTGAAGACTTGATGAATGCATAAACAAATGTTATTTCCTATCTATACATTTTTAGGGCCCTAGAACGGACTCCTTTTATTTTTGCTGGCTTATTTTTAATCTGTGGTTAACGTTTTAGGTTTAGCCTAATCAAGAAGCTAATCTTCAAGCCAGAGACCAATTCACTGTGGAAACTATAGTCAAGAGTTAAACTATAGTGGTTAAGTTGGAAAAAGGGCGTTGGGGTTGGGGAGCAAACTGGTTAAGAGATCAGCTCCACTCTCTAGCACTTACGAGTTGTGTAAGCCTTGGTTTATTCATGTATGAAGAGGGGTAATGGTTGTAGTAACCTCATAAAGTTTTGTGAGGATCTCATGAACCATCTCATGGGCAGTCCTTTGCCTGTTGCTCGTTTCCTAGGAAATGCTGGTGTTGATGTACCTGGTGTTTATCAGAACAGTGTTTCCTCGGGGTTGTCAGGCTTAGCAGAGGTGGTATTATTAGAAGGGAGGGAAATGAGCCCATTCCTCAGATCACCTGCTAAGAGCAGTAGGGTAATCTTTCTGTCCTTCCTTCCTGTGTGATGGCAAACCAGCTTATTTCTTGCCTCCTCATTTTGACTCAATATTACCTGACACACTGGAAGATACTTTCTAGAATAGCTAACATTTTTGAAGGGGGGAAGTGCTTTCAAATAATGTTTTTCAACTTTTAATATTAGGTTCAATGGTGTAATTTCATGTTTCTTCAGTGGCCCTCTTTTGACATAGTACCCATTTCTTTTAATGAAAAAATTATGTTTCATGATGTACTATAAATATTAAGACCAAACTATTTTAACTGTAATAAATTCAAAGAGCCTTGATGAATATTCATCTTTTCCATTTGCACAAATGCATGATGGAGAGTCAGGGAAAATTCACTAAACATATGCAAAAGTGCACTTTTCCTTTTTCATTCATTTCAGAATGCACTGGCATAATGTCAGCATTTATTTAGGGTACAGACTTTATTTGCAGTCATTTAATATTATATCAATACTTCATTAGCTTTATAGCTCAAAAACAAAAACCTGAGCTGAAGTCCAATTAGTTAACTCTGAGAGAGTATCTGTTAAATATTGATGCAGGAACAATTTGAATGCCCTTGGATAAATTGCTTAACAAAAGTTGTAGAATACAACTATGAGTTCGCATTCTCTTTAGCCATTGTGACTCAGTTTAAAGACTGCATCATATTCCATTCTGTGGATTTCTCAAAATTTCTCCGTTTTGGTTATTTAGTTTTAGTTTTTAGGTTATTTCATTTTAGGTTTTTTAGTTGTTCTTGTTGCAGATGATGGTGCTGAGCAGGCTTTTATAACTCCTTGTTCACCTCTCTGTTTTTAGGGTGACTTCTTGGAGTGGAATCACTGTGACAAAGGGTATGAGCACTATGGAAAGTCTCTGTACTTCTGCTAAATATTGCTTCTATGAACACTGTTCATATTTATATATTTATATATTGAGAAAGTGCATTTCACTACACCATGGCCAGTAGTCAATATTGTCTTCTTAAAAACAAAAACAACAAAACAAAAAAACAGCTTTGCTAGTTTACTGCATGAAATAATTATTCTTTTAAATTTGTTAGATTTTTAATGAAGTAAATAAGGTTATTGGACGTGTTGAATTCTTACTCCTAAGCCTCTGGAAAAGCAAATAGGAAGTTAAGTTTATCTAAGCTTCTTCCTGCTACTTCTTCCTTCCATTCCCTAAATCAGCTTCCCATACCAACTGTTGGTAACCTGTGTTGGTCTTGGGACATAAGAACTCCCAAGTGTGATTACAGTGTATGTAGCTGAAGGCATTATTCTGTAGTTCAGAATTTTTTTCATCTGGAAAGTAGTAATCTCAATTGTGAAATAGTGCCTTCAGCTGTGGACATTATAATCAGAGTCTCAAGAGTGCTTGTACTCCAGGAGTAATACGTCTCCCAGTTATTACCCTCTGAGCTAGGTTCTGTTTATAGTGAAGGAGGAATTTTCATAAGTCAGTGCTGAAATAGCCATAGGGAGCCCTGAGCAGATTATTATAGGTCAGGCCTAATCCATGAAGATAAATCTCATTATATGTTCACCTGGGCCCATCCACAGAGCAGCTGGTTTAACATGAGTCTGTAAATCAAAGATCAGGTGAAAATCAAACTATAAAATCCTTATCATAATCCCAACTCCTGCCTCTGTGCCTCCTTACTCTGAACATGCTTAGATGCCGTGAGAATAATGAGCAGGAAAAAATACGCTGAGTTCATCGTGATTCAGTCTGTTAATGACTGAAATACTACGGATCTGGCAGGTGAGCACGGGGGTGGGGGGGTAGGTTTTTCCCCTAAAATGAAATTGCAGCTGGAAGTCATCACTTAAAACTTCCCCTCTCAGTTTTCTTTTCCTGACATTTGCAAAGATTAAAAAAACAGTCCTTACCTTCCTTCCGTGTAGTCCTTCCTGGGAAGGATGGGGTACCTGCCAAAGCGGCTATCTGAAGGCGGGATGCCTGAATGCACTGGCCAGTTAGGGACTGGATGTTATCAAAGGCATTTGAGTGTCAGTGGAATAAATGGTGACCAGAAATATCTTGGGGGATTTAAAGTGTAGATATGTGTGCCCTGTTTTAATTTCTTATCATCATAGAGGGGATTTAAATTAATTAACAGTAGTAATACCATATATATGTGTATTTTTCAGTGCGTGTGTATGTTAAAGCTTTGGTTTCATTTATTACCCTTTTACCCAGCTGCTGTACCTGTTTAGAAGCTGGTTCACCTGTTCACCCAGCAGTATAAGATGACCCAGGGAATGCCAGGTCGTGGCCCCTCAGCTATCTGAGCCCCTACAGTATTTTTAGCACCCAGGGCACTGCCTGATATATATTTAGTGCTTAGATGATGGTTGTTTAGTAATAAACGTTTAGGAGATCTTAATTAAAAGAACCTTGGGTTTTTTGAGACTCCTTCATTCGGCTTCCTGGAGCCCACACTAGTTGAATTGCCAGGCTCTCAATGATTTGATTGACCTCTGTGTCTGGGGAGGTAATCCACATAAAGGCAGTGAAGCAGTTTTGGCTGCCATCATGGCGGGGTCCCTTGATGCACCAGTGGACGGGTGCCACTGTTGTGGACTCCTGGTCTGACACAGCCTGTCCCTTTGCTCCCCTGGCAAAACCTGAGCACTTGATTATTTGCTGCCTCATTGTCAAAAGGATTCTGCCATCCTGGAAAAACAACAAGCCCATTAATAATTAGATGGTGGTTTGTGGGAGGGAGGACATGGGGATGGAACATTTCCTTTCTTGGGAAAAAAATGAAAAATTATCATTGTACTTAATAGGCTTAAGAAAGTATTGGTTTTTGTGGTTCTGGAAAAGCCTGCATGTTTTGATGCTTTTCCTACTGTTTTTTTCTAGACTTTAACTTTCGTGGTTAGTGGAATGAGTAGTATTGGTGAGAGTTCATTTATTTCATTGGCATGAAGTGTCAATCTAGCATTGGATTCTGAATCAGTGTATATCTCATTATGTTTATTAATCAACTGACTTTGAGTTCCTGTTGTACAATTAGTATTAAAACCTATCTGAGGAAAAAATAGAATGAAAGCTTCCAAACACATTCTACGAGGCCAACATTACCCTGATATGAAAACTAGGCAAAGACACCAAGAAAAAGAAAACTATAAGCCAATATTCCTGATGAACATAGACATAAAAACCCTCAAAAAAAAAAAAAAAAAGCAGACCGCACTCAGCAATACATTAAAAGGATTAATTCCTGAATTCTTGGGAAACAAGGGTGGTTGAATATTCCCAAATCAATCACCATGATACATCACATCAACAAAACAAAGGATAAAAATTATATCATCGTCTTAATAGATGCAGAAGAAGCATTTGAGATAATTCCAAAAAAAAAAAAAAAGCTTCCATCGCAGTGGGTTTAGAGGGAACATACCTCAACATAATAAAGGCCATATATGAAAAGTCCACAGTTAACATCATACTCAATGGTGAAAAACTTGAGAGTTTTTTCTATAAGGGCAAGAACAAGATAAGGATGTCCACTCTCACGTCTTTTCAGCATAGTGCTGGAAGTCCTAGCTACAACAATCAGACAGGAAAAGAAAAGAGTCATCCACATTGCTAAAGAAGAAGTTAAACTGTCACTATCTGCAGATGACATGATATTGTGCCTAGAAAACTCTAAAGACTCCACCAAGAAACTGTTAGAAGAAATAAATGAATTCAGTAAAGTTGCAGGATATAAAATTAATACCCAGATGTTGGTAGCATTTTTATATTCTAATAACAATGTAGCAGAAAGGGGAATTAAAACAATATCATTCATAATTGCACCAAAAATAATGAAATACCTAGGAATAAACACAACCAAAGAGGTAAAAACTATAAGATATTGATGAAAGAAATTGAAGAAACATAAAAAATTAGAAAGCTATTTCATGGATTGGAATAATTGATATTGGCAAAATGTCTGTACTCCCCAAAGCAATCTACAGATTCAATGCAATCCCTCTCAAAATACCAACAGCTTTTTTTTTTAAACAGAACTAGAACAGATTATACTAACATCCATATTCAATCACAAAACACCCCAAATATCCAAAGCAATCTTGAGAGGGAACAACAATGCTGGAGGTGTCACGGTTCCAGATTTCCAGATACACTACAAAACTGTGGTAATCAAAATAGTGTGGTACCAGCACATAATTGAAACACGTAGATGAATGGAACAGAATAGAAAGCCTGGAAGTAAACCCATGCTACTTTGGTCAGTTAATCTAAGACAAAAGAGGGAAGAATATATAATGGGGGAAAGGACAGTCTCCTCAACAAATGGTGCTGGGAAAACTGGACAGCTACATGCCAAAGAATGAAACTGGATCAAAACTTTCTTACACCATACACAAAATAAACTCAAAATGTGTTAAAGACCTAAATGTGAGACCCCAAACCGTAAGAATTCCAAAAGAGAATAAAAGTAGTAATGTCTTTGACATAGGCTGTAGCAACAGAAAAGCAAAAATAAACCTTTGGGACTACATCAAAATAAAAAGCTTTTATACAGTGAAGGAAACAATCAACAAAACAAAAAAGCAACCTTTTGAATGGGGAAAGATATTGGCAAATGATTTATCCAATAAAGAGTTAATACCCAAAATAATCAAGAACTGAACACTAAAAAACCCCCAAATCAAACCAAAACAACAACACGAAAATGAAACCAATACAAATACTGTGATTAAAAATGGGGGGGGGATGGCACCTTGGTGGCTCAGAGAGTTAAGCCTCTGCCTTCAGCTCTGGTCATGGTCTCAGGGTCCTGGGATCAAACCTCACATCAGGCTCTCTGCTTAGCAGAGAGCCTGCTTTCCCTACCCCTCTCTCTGCCTGCCTCTCTGTCTACTTGTGATCTCTGTCAAATGAATAAATAAAATCTTTTAAAAAAATAAAAATAAATAAAAATGGGTGGAGGACCTAAATAGACATTTTTCTAAAGGAGATCCACAGATGGCCAACAGACAAATGAAAATGTGCTCAAGATCATCACTCATCATCAGGAAAGTGCAAATCAAAACTACAGTGAGATCACCTCACATCTGACAGAATGGCTAAAGTCAAAAAGGTAATGCAAGAAAGTAATAAAGTGTTGATGAGGATGTGGAGAAAAAGGAGCCCTCATGTGCGGTTGGTGGGCATATAAATTGGTGTAACCACTCTGGAAAACGGTATGGAAGTTCCTCCAAAAATTAGAAATTGATATACCGTGTGATCCAGCAATTCCACTACTTGCTATTTATCCAAAGAAAATGAAGACACTAATTCCGAAAGATAACATTCCACCCATATCCGTATGCTTAGAGCCACATTATTTGCAATAGCCAAGATCCAGAAGCACCCCCCACCACACATACTCAGCCATAAAAAGGGTGGGTTCTTCCCATTTGTGACAGTGTGGATGGATCTGGAGGGTATTCTGCAAAATGAAATAGTCATTTGTGGAGTCTAAAAACTAGAACAAAGGAATAAATAAAAAGCAGAATCAGACTTACAAATACGGGGAACAAAGTAATGGTTGCCAGAGTTCTGGGATTTGGGGGGAGGGGCAACATGGGTGAAGGGGAGTGGGAGATACAGGCTTCTAGTTATGGAATGAGGAAGTTCTGGGACTAAAAGGCACAGCATAGGGAATATAGTTGGTAATAGAGTTAGTGTTTTATGGTAACTGATGGGTGCTACACTTGTGGTGAGCATGGTATAATGTATTCAGAAGTTAAATCACGATGTCATAAACCTGAAACTAATGTAACATTGTATGTCAACGCTACTCAAAAAAGTTCTTTTAAAAACCTTACATGAAAAATATGTGACACATAGGCATTCTTAAGAAGAGCTTCAAAGCTAGCTGAAATGAGACTTGTGAAAAATCAGCAAAGTAGAAGAAACAATGTATTGGATAGTGTGCAACTGTGAGAATTTATAGATCTGGAAGAACGAGTGGGCTGCATATCTCTAGGAAGTATCACCAGGCAAACTTCAAGGTGTAATGGCATTACGTACATAGTGGAATGGCGTGGGGGGTAGTGGATAAAAGTGGACAGCGTAGTGTGAACAGCGACATTTTTTCTTAGTAAAATGTTTCTAGAATAGTCAGGGAGGGCAAGGGACCACATGAAAACCCAGAGGCTCATGGCTGTCAGTGACAGAATAGTTTCTGGTTTAATGTGAACCCTGGAAGACTACTACCATCTGTTTCTAAGAAGAATGTCCTTTTTACTTAGGAGATCTCCCAGACGCAAAGTCTGTTATCTGCAGAGATTTTAGCCAAAAGGAAGTAAGTCTTCAGTTTTGCTGGATTCATGGCTAGATGGTAATAATGGCTTACTGAGTTACAGCTTTTCTTTATGAGCTGATACTGTTAATTTGTTTTTAAGGGAAGAATGGGGCATGTGCAATTTTAGCTCAGCTGTTTGTGATCTCTTAAATACTTGATTGTTCAGGGCAATGGTTTGTGTAAGTATATGTCTTTTTTTTTATATACCTAGATACAAGTAGTGATAGATTTTAACCTCGTAAATAATATGAATCGATGATATCATTTTGTCCATTTTTTATATAGCTCTGATCAAAAACTCATAAATTAAACTTTAAGGAACTTACATGTCTCCTTTATTTTCTGGAAAACATCCATTCTATTGACAGATTCATGTGATGGAAGGCTATGAGTTTTTCATATTTAAGTGCTTCTGTGCATAGTTCTTCTTTTTGTCTGACCACTGCTGGTCTACACTTAAGCGCATAGACTTTCTCTTCCAGGAGCCCTCCTTCACATGTCTCCCCCACCCCAGTCTTCTTTCAGTTATGCATATCTGAACCAAAGCATTTGTCATATAGGACTGTAAGGGTCTCTTTGCTTGCCTTTCCCGCCTTCCCCCTTCATCCTCAAATGGTCTGATTACCTAAAATCCCCAGGATAATGATCTGTGGCTGATAAAGACATGGATATAGAATATCTCATGGGATGGGCTCTCAGAAATAACACGAAATGATGGGACGCCTGGGTGGCTCAGTTGGTTAAGCGGCTGCCTTCGGCTCAGGTCATGATCCCAGCGTCCTGGGATCGAGTCCCACATCGGGCTTCTTGCTTGGCAGGGAGCCTGCTTCTCCCTCTGCCTCTGCCTACCGCTCTGTCTGCCTGTGATCGTGCTCTCTCTCTCTCTCTCTAACTAATAAATAAATAAAATCTTAAAAAAAACACACGAAATGAAATATGAGCGTTTGTTGGGTATGCTCATAGCACCTCTCTGAGCCTTGTTTCTGAAAATGAATTCTGGAATTGGAGAATTTTATGGGTGGAACAGACTTTAGGTCACCCCTCTCCCCTTGCCTAGAGAGATTGGGTATTACAGTGTCCTTTAATCTAAATTGTGTTCATTTTTTACAAGCCCTTGATTTAGAATTTAATTACTGTAGGCCGTTTAATGTTTAAGAGCATGAGCTCGGGAGCCTGGCTGCCTAGGTTGGAATCTAGAGTTTACTACTTAATAGTTGTGTCCCGTTGGCCAAGGAGCATAACCTTCCTGTGACTCTGAAAAATGGGAGTATTAACCATACCCATCTTCTGTGGTTGTTGTTGGAATCATGGAGTATATCGGAAGAGCACAGTAATGTTAACTGGTACCATCTTGTTCAAAAGTAGTAAGTTCACGTATTTATTAACCAGGGAACATAAGTTTTCTTGAATGCTTATCTGAAGTTTATGATTTAAAGAAGTGATGAAACTGGCCTGGTAAAGATAAGTTTGTTTCTAATTATATTCAGATAACTGCAGGTCTACTCCATTTTCTCTAGGATAATTTGTAATACATGAATTTTGTTTGAAATTAAAAGTTAAGAGAAAGTGTAAATTGGCATTTTTTAAACATTTTTTTATTTTAGAGAGAGAATACACACACAAGCAGGGGAAAGGGCAGAGGGACAGGGAGAAGCAGACTCCCCACTGAGCAGGGAGCCTGATGTGGGGCTCGATCCCAGGACTCCAAGACCATGACCTGAGCTGAAGGCAGACACTGAACCAACTAAGCCACCCAGGTGCCCCTGTAGTTTGGGACTTTCAACATGAAGTAAACTTTTAGGGATGATATTGTCAAGTAAACAAAAGTAAAAGGGCGACCAGAGAAAGGAAACCCCAACTACTTTTTTTTTTTTTTTCCATTTCCCTCATTAGGTTATATAAAAGACTTACCAGAATCTTGGTCTTCATGCATAATCTTTTTTTTTTTTTAATACATATCTTGCTTTCTTTTGAGTTGGTTTTTTTTTTTTTTTTTAAAGCAAAAACATTTATTTGAGAGAGAGAGAGCGAGCATGCAAGCACAATGAGGGGAGAGGCAAAGGGAGAGGGAGAAGCAGACTCCCGGCTGAGCAGGGAACCTGACTCTGGGCCTGATCCCAGGATACTGGGATCATGACATGAGCCAAAGGCAGCCACTTAACCAACTGAGCCACCTAGGCACCCCTGAGTTAACACTTTGTATACTTAGTGCAGTGCGTTTGTATCTGGATCTTTGGCATACCAACATTTATTTTAAGATACAGTTGATTTTGCCATCACTTTTTGCCATGCGCACATTTTACTATCATTTGTGCAGATGTAACGGAGAGAATGCCTGGCGGGCTTCAGATATTTTTGCTGACTCACTCCATCATTGAACGTGTGTCCCTACTATGCGAATATATTTCTAAATGATTTACATGTACTTAGAGGTGGTATTAAAAAAACAATTTAACAGACCTGTGCATCTTTACTAGGAAACTGTTAGAACGTACTGTAGGGGTTTAGCAGGGGTCTGGAGGCAGCGCCGTTTGCCATTTAGCTGCCATGACATGGACCAGTCCCGAGAGTCCCAGGGGTGAGATGAAGTGTACACAGAATGCTTGAGGCAGTGACTGTTTGCCAACCTCTAAGGAGGTATTTTAGCCATCAGAACTGGTTTTGGCTGAGCATCAGCCTGAATATCAACTTGGGAAATGTACTAAAGCCAACAAAAAAGAAGAAACACAGAAAATGGCAACCGATATAGTTTTCCCCATAAATTTCATTTGATTATATGTACCCCTGAGGTGTCCATATTCCACTTTGTAGATTCTTGGAATAAACTATAAGGTCTTCCTTCTTAAACCTGCTACTGCAGAATTTTGTTGATTAAATGATGTTTTGAAGCTCAGTGAGGCTGCCTTTTCTCTTTGGGAAGGGTTTATTTTATTTTACTTGTCAGTGAAAAGAATAGCAGATCTTTGCTACACATGTCATTAACTGCCACTAAATCGACACAAATGTTGACAGTTACTGTGAGAACTGTTTCAAAGCTAATTATGCTAATTAGAATGTAACATACCAGTAATTGCATGTATTCAGACATCATACCATCACTTTTTGTATTTTCTTCTCCAGATGTAAGACATTCATTCATTTGTTGCTTGAAAAGCTGCAGAATTATAGCTAAGATAACAAATAATTGCCAGCAAATAAAATTGGTTCTTTAGAAATATGCTCTAATTGGTTAGCTATGTAAAAGACAGAAACAAATGTTAGCACGTTAAGCATATAAATTAGGGGCATTGCTTATGAAATCCTTAGTTTTGGGCTTTTTATTTAAGTCTTCTTATTGCAATTAATATTATCGCTTGGTTTACGACGCTTAAAAATGTATTTCCTTTCAGCATTTCTTGGGGTTCTAATTTAGCTTTCTTATACATGTTAGATGATTTGCAATTTAGATTTTAATTTGATTTCCATTCTTTAAAATACCATTTTTCTTGTATTTCATTTTTATTTAAAGCATGATTCTCTGTATTTGTAGAAGCTAAGCATAAATGACTAGAAAAATCAAGCTCTTAAGTGAGCTCAGAACATAAAACATTTTAATAGGAATTTCACATAACTAAACTAAGTATTTGAGAGTCCAACCAAGGAATTATTGCTGTTTGGAAACAAACTTTACGGGACATAGTGTTCCTAATTTGTCTTCTCTTAAAGTTCTTTTAAAAATAGCATTTCTTTTGTTGATTTAAAATCACCAATACTTCTTACATGTATAGAGTGTTATATATGTGTTTCCCTGATGATTTTAGGACCATATCTACTTGAAGAGGCAGTTTTGGTCTCTACAGTTCTTTAGAGTTTTGAGTATATATTTTTTTCTCTAAAGAGTTTTGATATGAGTGTTTCTCTTGTAATTGGAGTGTGTGTGGGTTTTTTCCTCCCAGTTGTGACCCACATAAATTAGCCCAACACTTACGGAACCCTGACCCTAATTCTGTAGGACTTGAAGCATCCATACCCTTCTCAATTGAAGTAAACTCACAGTGTGGATCTGGGGTGATGTGCTCAGAAGGGGAGCATGTTTCTTTTAAACCCCTCTTGTAACGACCTCTGCATAATTCTGCCGGCAGATGCTGTGTTTTACCTATTTTTTGCTAAGGACTTTTTCAGCATTTGGAAGCTGCTGTTATCCTTAGTATACAGGCCCTTTGTGTTGGTTTATTTGCCAACTTTAAAAGATAGTAGGTGGTGTAAAAGATGGACGTGTGTGGGCTTGGGAAACTGAGGACTGAATTCTAGTTATCTGGCTCTGTAATTTCAGGCAATTGTCACTTAACTTCATTGAGCCCTGGTGTCTTCATTAGTAAAATGAGAATAGTTAATCCTGACTGCATTTGTTGTAACAATTCAGGGATATAACATAACATACATCAGAGCTAACTACTAAGTACTAGGCTTTCTTTGTGTATTTCTTTATTTCTGGGCTTCTCTTTCTTGTAACTGGTCTATTTGTCTATTTTTGTGCCTATATCACACTTTATTTCTTTAACTTGATAACAAGTCTTATTACTAACTGGTCAAGAAAAGTTCTTTATTTCATTGTTCTTTAAGAGTATTGGCTGTTTTGGCATATTTATCTTCTGTATAAATTTACTTGTGAAGTTCTTCGAGCTAATTAGATTTTGATTAGAATTACATTAAATCCTGAGATCAATTTGGGAAATTGATAGTTTTATGACTAAGTTTTATTATTCTAGAGCATAAATTATTGCTTTGTTTACTTGGGGCTTTTTAAATGATCTTATCTACAGAATGAATTTGTATATCCTTTATTAGATTTACTCTTAGGAATTTTAAATAACATCCTTTAAAAATAAATAGGTACACCTGTTTGCTAATGTCTGGAAATTGGACTGGCTTTTGCATATTTTTAAATTAATCAACCTTGCTAATTCTTACAGATTTTTTACATATCTGTAGATTTGGGGATGGGAGTTTTGTAGACAATATAGGCAATGATGATCTGCAGATAATAGCAGCTTTATTTCTTCCTTTTCCAGTCTTTATAGATTTTATTTTCTTTTAAAAGTCTTAAATCATTAACCAGGATGTCCAGAATCATGTGAAAAGAAGTGATCACATGCATTCTTGTCTTGTTCTTAAACACAAAGAGTATTTTGAACATTTCATATTAAGTATGATGAATGCTTTGGTGGTTTTCTTTTTTTCTTTTTTAGAAGCTCTTTATCAGGTGAAGAATTTTTTTGTTGTTGTTCTTTTTTAAAGTATCTCGCTTTTTTTCCCATTGTTGATTGTTATTGATCTGATGTTTTTGAAAAATGCCACATTGTCATGACAAATAACTTTAAAAAATACATTTGTACAGTCAGTTTACTAGTATTTTATTTAGGATTTTGCCATTCGTGTGTATTAATGGTATTAGCTTATAGTTTTCCTTTCTTTATTGCCTTTGTTAGGCTATGTTAGCTCAACAAAGTGAATTAGGAATGTATCAGTCATTCCCTTATTCCAACCATAATGCTGGATAATAAGGCACAGTTTCTCAGTGGTGTCTGTCAGTGGTCTTTATTTCTTGCTGTGGGTCTGTGGGTTGCCCGGGGTAGCTGCTTTAGGTGGTGAATGTTGGGTTGGCTTGGCTTAAATCTAATCTGTAATTCAGGGTCCTGTCTGCTTTGCATGGATTACTGTGGGACCCAGGATGAAGGGGAACACCTGTCTGTAGAATGGTATTGTGCTGGAGGTTGGAAACTTCTAGAGGGGTGAGCGGAATCCGTGCTTAAGGATTAGGCTTGAAACGGCCACAGTAACACTGCTATCTTTTGGTGAAAGCAAGCCACATGATTAAATCCAGCATCAGTAGGGAAGAAGAAATACCTGCTAAACGGCAGTTTTATCTAGCACAGGAAAAGTTCCTTCTTTTTCTAATCTCTGGCAGAGTTTGTGTAACAATGGCTTGATTTCTTTACTGTTCTGAATGTTACCTGTTTTGTAGTTTAGTGGTTCTGTTTATTGTGTTTGAAAATTATGTTTATTGCATGGAAGCTGCAGTTTTGATTATTTTCCCATTCTTATTATTGTTGAGTGGAGAGGGGCCTGGGTGGCTCAGTCTCTTAAGCATCTGACTCTTGACTTTAGCTCAGGTCGTGATCTCAGGGTCAGGAGATCCAGCCCCATGTCAGGCTCCACATTCAGTTGGGAGTCAGCCTGTCCCTCTCCTTCTCCTCTCCTAACCCTACTCGTGAGTATGTTCTCTCTCTCTCTCTCTCTCTCAAAAATAAATGAATAATCTTTTAAAAACTATTTATTTGTGTTTTCTCTCTCATGCTTTGCCCCCTTCTGTCAGTCCTGCCAGAGGTTTGTCCATATTAACTCATTTTGAATGGCTCTGGGCCTCAGGTCATGCCTAGAAAGGTATTTCTTCTTCACAGATCCTAACAATTTATCTCCTATTTTCTTTTATGGGTTAATTTTCAGTGTTTATATCTGTAATCTGTTTGGAGCTTATTTTTGTTGAGGAGTAAAAGAGCAATCCATCCTACTATTCTTTTTCCCAGTGGCTAGCTAGTTTTCCCAGCACTATTACCAAGCCATTTCTCTTCCCCTCTGATTTATAATACCACTTTCAGCATGAGCTAAATTCCCAAGCACATTATGGGTCTATTTCTTGGCTCTGTTCTGTTCCTTTGCTTTGTCTTCTTGTATTTATATCATATAATCGAATTCCTTTAGTTTTATGCTATTTTTAACATCTAGTAGAGCTGGTAGGGGAGCCTCCTAACTCTTGTAGTTACATTTATTTACAATTACATTTAAAAGACTGTCCCTCATTTTAACATTTTTTTTTCTATCTCTGGAAATCCTCATTTTCTTTGAAAACCAGTGAGAGGGAAAAAAATCATCCCTTGTGAAAATATTACACATCTGCTCTTTTTTTTTATAAATCCATAGTTGCATTGGGGAGAGAAATCGTTTCTTGTCTTGTCAGGCTTCCGTGTCAGTCTCCTGGCCTATGCGCTGTGCTGCATTGGGACACCATTTGCTGAGACTTGAATGTGCCAAGTTCTAGTGGAGTGGTATGACCCAGAACCCTGGACCTTCCTGCTCTCTGGAGCGGGGCTCCACAATGATGGCTGCCACCAGCCTAAGAAACTGGAGCCTGCCGATAGCAGGTCTCCAAAGGCTGTTACAGAGACAGGACATGGGAATGTGATGTTGGCATTTCCTCTACATGTGCAGAAGCTCCTCCTTGGCCAACCTCAGGGGCTCCTTCTTTGATTCATTCATGAAGGCACTGACTGCGTTACCTTATAGCTCGCAGTTGTGAAATCCAAATGTCGCCTACATACCACACTACCAACTACCACTGTACCTATAGAGATGTCCTCTGCTATAGCAACTTTTCCTTGGTGGCAGCATCAGAAGAGCCAACAAAAGAAGTGAAAAGTTAATGCCTGCACCACTTTGCTGACTCGAGGGGATTTTCACAAACTGTTGTTTCTCTGAATCATTCAAAACATCCTTTGCCCCTTGTGCCAAAGGCAGAGGACATGCTCAAAGGGGGATGGGCACTGACAGTGCATGAGCAGTAATTTCCCTCATCCATCAAGCCTGATAAGCCTCCGGTTCCTTGCCCTGTTAGAGCCGGCGGAGGCTAGAGCAGGATTGAATAGTCCCCACTTGTCTGGCATTTTAAGCAAACCTGAATTTGATATGAAATTAACTGGAAGCAGCTGAAGTTGCTGGTGGCAACAGTTTTCACTAAAGTCCTGAGCTTATAGCCTGTCCCACAAGGCAGAAGGATGTGACAGTCGTGCATCTGAATTACCACCATCACCTAAGCCTGTCAGTGCTGATAGCTCTTCATTAAGAGAGGAAGGTTAGGAATCCAATATCAGGGCAAATGAAGCCACATCTTTGGTCTGCTAGAACTTTATTTACCTTTTCATTCCCAGAGTCTTAGATCAGGTAGATCAATTAGGAAATTCAGGATTAGATGACTTCTGTGTTCTTCATTTTTTTATTCTAAAAAGAAGAGTTTATTTTTATATCATAAGCTGATAAATTCCCAGGGAACATTTAAAAATTTTTCTTAAAAGGTAGGGATAAAAATCATGTATACTATACCACCATTCTTAACCTGTTTTCTCTAAATATAGATTTTCTTTTCATGTCTCCTAGTAACTTGTGGTAGCTTATAGGCATTCTTTATTACCCAGGTCTGTTGTTTCCCCCACAGTGTCAGTCTTGGGCTGGTTACCTGATTTTTAATTTCTCCTTTTGGTTTCTTTCTGCCTGTTTCCCTTTTCTGTAGTTTGGAACTCTGAGAGTGGAAGTCTGAAGGTGTTTATGTCTCAGCGGGTGCCAGCCCTTTATCCGGGGGGCCACCTCTGACCGTTGGTGCCCATCTTTTATTCATGTGATCTCTTCCCTCTTGTTCTGCTAGTTGCTGGTTCCCCACTTTGCCATCACAGAGGATTGTACATTTTTACTGCTCATGGGAATTGTGGAGCTGAAGTCTCTCTGTCTATCCAGCATTTCCTCCTTGTGTGCCCTCCCCTCAGACAAGGGGGCACCTGGTTCCTGGAAGAACGTGTCTCTCGGGGGACGCCTGGGTGGCTCAGTGGGTTAAGCCGCTGCCTTCGGCTCAGGTCATGATCCCGGGGTCCTGGGATTGAGTCCTGCATCGGGCTCTCTGCTCGGCAGGGGGCCTGCTTCTCCCCTCCCCTCTCTGCCTACTTCTGTGATCTCTGTCTGTCAAATAAATAAATAAAATCTTAAAAAAAAAAAAAAA
>ML106414.1:43701-77062 GCA_003697995.1 Taxidea taxus jeffersonii
CAGTGGGCCCCCACCTCGGCTGGGGGCCTGCTTGTACCCTCCCACTTTCTGTGCCTTTTGTGGTTCTCTCTTTTCAAAAAAAAAAAAAAAAATCTAAAAAAAAAAAAAAAAAGAACGTGTCTCTTCCGCAGTTTCTTCCCTAAGCCCCTCAAGTCCTCTGCTTCCCCTGCCCTCAGCCCTTTTGTGTTGGCTGGCCTGCTATCAAAGGCGATATCCCTAGATACCTCTAGATGGCAGCATCCACCTCCCTGTGCCTTGCCGCTAGCATAGAGAACATTTGACTGTAGCCTCAAGGGTGATGTTAGTGTGGCTGCCTGGTCTTTGTCATGAGTGCCTCCTCTCACCCTTTCTTCTGCTTCTACGTGTATTTTAAACTCCACAGGAACTGAAGTTGGAATATCCAATACACCCTTTTGCTGGGTCTTTCTGCAGTCTATAACTCACAAAGCCAGAGACTTGAATTATTCATTTGTGTTTTATCTAGTGAAATTTTGTTGTGTGGAGCACTGCTTTAACATGTAGCTTGAGGTTTCCTGGTTTCCTGCTAGTTATATTTTTTTAAAAGTTGCTCACGAGGGCTCCTGGATTTTGCTTCCAGAGGGACCTAGGAGCTGATGTGTTAGACGTACTGGCTCTCCTGGTTCTTGGCAGGTGCTGTGGTTGGTGCAGCTCTGAGTTCATCTTGTGCAACTCTCTTTAATGATGATAGCAAGTATATGGCCCCAAATTCAATGACATTGTTTCCTGGTTCAGAGTACTTTAAAGGTAATTACAATGTAGACATGAAATCAAGTACAGGGGAGTATTCTGTTTTTTAAAATGTTATTGTGTTGGAGGGTTTGCCTAGTTGTAATTTTTTTTTAACCTGTTTCCCAGTGAAACCTTGGAATCTGGGTAGGCCAACAGTGCTGTGTCTTTGTGTCCTCTGTTGTCCTAGATCCAGGCCAGCACCCACAAGTTTTTCCAGAAACCTCTCCTTTACTAACAGCATCCTCTTTGCCCTATATTTGGTTGTGGTTCTTGATACTGTGGAACAAACCATTTATGTCAGAATATTTAAACACACATTCTCTCTGCCTTAACTTCTGTGTTCCGGTGGAATTGTGTTCAGTTGATTTAAACAAAATATCCAACAGCTCAGCGAGCACGTGCATTCTATTGGCTGTGGTGCCTGTGTCCCAGGTCAGCCTTTTTCTCTGCTGTGGTGGAAATGAAACTCAAGCAAAAGAGATGAGCTAGACTCTGCATCGTTAAGATGCCTTTATGCACTTCACTGAGAGATGTGCACATTGAAGGTGGACTCCCTTTTCCGAAGGGTATTTTTTAAATGAGAGGCAGAATTTCTCCTGGGGTTAGGAGGGAGCCTTTCTGAGTACAGCCTCACCAGAGCTTACCTGTATGCCAAGAGATGTCCCCTTCACTCTGTGGTTTTTTTCTTTGGTGCCTCTCTCCATGGTTTCAAACTGAAGTGTTCCCCCACCCCCCATAAAATTTGGCATTTAGATGAAGAACTTTGAAATCAGAGAATGGCACCTGAATTCATCTGGGAGTGAACTTAGGTGGAATGGGCTGTTCAAGCATTTCTTCAGTGATCACTAATCAGAAATGCTCTTGCCACATGTTATTTTCCTAATAAACTGGAGAGTCGTTTGCTTATACCCGTATAAGTAGAGGAGCCTTATGGTCACTCATGACACCAATACAAATTCAGAATTATGTAGTTCTAATTGGCCATCACTCAGCAACAGTCTCCTAGTGTCCTCACTTGGGAGTTGATCTGCCTGGGAGGAGGGGAACACTCATTCATTCCACTGACATGACCCTTCTTTCATGCTGCTGATTTACATTTTAATGGTAATATACATATATTTTTTAAAATATAGGGATCTTTGAAAAAAATTAATAGCCTACAGTGTTGCTACCCCTGTTGATATATTTTTTTCAAGGATTTTATTTATTTATTTGACAGCCAGAGATCACAAGTAGGCAGAGAAGCAGGCAGAGAGAGAGGGGAAGCAGGCTCCCTGCTAAGCTCAATCCCAGGACGCTGGGATCATGACCTGAGCCAATGGCAGAGGCTTTAACCCACTGAGCCACTCAGGCACCCCCCCGCCCCCGTTGACATTTTTATAAAAAGCCATACATATCCAGTATTAGAAAATACCAAGAATATGAAAAGGTAAAAAAAAAAAAAAAAAAAAGATTTACTTCTCTTTGTGCCTCTCCTCAAAGGTAATCGTTACTAATTGTTTCTTGTTAGTTATGGGAAAAAATAATGTATGTTTCCATAAGCATATACAACTAAATTTTTTTTTGGAATTTTTGGGAACTGCTTTGACTTTACTTTTGAATTTAATGTGAAGATATCTCACATTAGCACAGAAAAGTCTCCTGTGCCCTTTTTAATTTTGACACACTATTTCCTCACATGGATGTACCATTATATAAATTGCCCGAGCAGTCCCCAGTGTGTGGGCTCTCAGACCACTCTGAAAGCCCTGCAGCTCTGACCTATGTGGCATCCGCTGTGAGGACGCTTGCACGCCATTATTTTTAGTGGGAGGTTGATTTGTAGTTGTTGGTGAGGTAAGTTTTTTCCCAGTGTTTAATCAGGATGATTTAAGAGAGCGTTGTGTTATAGTAAATAAATGTCGTAATGAGCACACTCAGTTTTGGCTGATTTAGAAGTTTCTTCAATATTGTTATTATTTACATGTATAAACAATGGACATTTATTTCTCCCTCACTTCCAGGCCATTTTGGTAGAGATAGGTTCCTTTCCACGTAATCCATCAGGACCTCAGGCTGACAAAGTTTCTGCCATGCTTCTGTTCTTTCTGAGTGTTAACGCCCAGATAGGAGATGGAGAGGAATCACATCTACTTGCTAGTCCATTGTCTGGAACTTGGCCTTGTAACCATATCCAAGTCCAAGAGAGGCTAGGCAATGTATTCTAGCTGTGTACCTAGAAACATGAAGAAGTGGTTGGATGAACAAGTAAATAGCTAGTTAACATGACCGAAAATATGAATGGGAGCACCACCCAAGCCTTACTTGTCACTGGAAATGGTGCTTCTGGCTGCCTGTTCTCTGATTAGATATTCCTAATGCAGGTGTCCCCTGCTTTTCAAAATTTCACTTCATTTTTGTGAAGAACCTGCATTAGTGTCAAAAGAAATCTGAAGAGGGTTTTCATGTTGGGAAAAATGCTGAAGAGCCACAATAGGGCTCAATGTTTTGCCCCAAGTTTTTACAGAGGCAACACGGGTGCGCGTACACACACACACACACACACACACACACACACACACACACAGCCTTGAGAGTGATGCTGCCAGGCTCCTCCCCTCGGGAATTACACTTGGCCTCTCAGCATCAGGCTGCCGTGGCTTTGAACTATGTCTGAACATCTGTGCTTTATCTTGGGCATCTTTGAGCATGATGTGTCCTAAGTTATCAGAAAAGCCTGGGAGGTTGTTTTCTTGGGTCTGGGTGTGCTCAAAAGGTTCTCCATATAAATTAATGGTAATTGCTTCTTTGCTTTACGCTTTTATGGCTTATGAAAGATTTCATAGGATAGCTGGGGAAATCTGTATCAAGTGGATGGGCTAGTTAATCCAGAGAGAATACTTTCTGCTCTGCTCTCCAATTCCCTTTGTCTCCCCTCTCTGCCCTCCTTCTACCCTCACTGTTCTTTACTATCTGTGATAGCATAGTGGCTATGCAGAGGAGTTAATCCAGTGTGTGGTTGAACTTGAGAGGAAAAGAGAGGGAGAAGGGATGGAATGGGGAGGTGTTTTTTTTTGCCAAGTCCTGCTTTTTTAAAAGGCTTTCCTCTGAAATCAGGAATTAGAGGATGCTGCTGTCCTTGTGTAAAACCACCGTGTTTCTGCTCTCTCTGTCCTTCTGAGAGTAACTAATCGCAGGGAAAACCTTATTGGCTTTCCAGGTGGTGACTTTGTGCATCGAGGAAGGCCATGCACGCCCAGGATCTGGGTAGAGGCCCAGAGAATCTGCCTGGCAGAATGGTTTATGTTGGTTTCTCGCTCCTACCACCAGGACTTTCTGACAGTTGGTCCCTCGGTGCTGGAGACAGATGTCAGCAGTGCTCTACTGCCTTTTGCCTCTGCTTGCGAGGAGTGGTGGGGAGGAGGGCTGGTTCCCAGCCTGGCTACGGCAGAAACCCTGGCTGTTGGAGAATTAGTAAAATATAGCACCTTACTCCGCATCTGCATTCTTTTTTTTTTTTTTTTCCCTAAATAACGCTTTAGGGTGGGAGTGAAAAATAGCAGCTATATTCTTGGTCCCTGGATATATTTTCAATGTGAGAAATAAGACAGACTTGTCCAAACACATTGGAAGTTTAAATGAAAAAATGATCCAGGAAATGTTTAGAAAAAAAAAAAAAAGAAAGAATGAAAGTGTTTGTCCTTCCAGCTCTGCCCTCCGCCCCTGCTGTCCCACCACCTTTTCCTTTTGTTTATTCAAATAATTTGGATGCCTGTCAGATTTGGGCAAGCTTTGGAGTATTTCTGATGCCTTGATAGAACACACAGCATATTCTGGGTAGGTTAACGTCTGTTAATGTATGCATTTTATAATTCAGTCATGTCAAGAAAGTATTCAGTCTGGTCCGCATCTTGATTTAGTTGTGCAATGGGTGCCCATGTCACTTTGTCAGGGAGGTAGAGGGACACATTAAAAGGCATAGAAAGACCTGTTTCGTTAGTCTCGATTGATGAAGGCATTGCACATCTTTAAATAATGCTACCTGTCAAATTTTTGGACACTTTTCCAAGAGAGGAGGAAAGATATTAAAAAGATAGCTGTGAATGCAACAGGGACTGACCGAGAACCTGGTGACTTTAGGAATCAATACCATAATTGTGTACCTATGCTGTAATTTATCAAAGCCCCTCAAAGTATTTTACAAGGGAGTTCAGGAGCGCTCTCATGTTGCAAATGAAGCCGCTGATGGCTGGCTGTAAACTGCTCCTCAGCCACAGTCTCGGTCTGTGTTTGAGTCAAGAGGCAGAGAACAGGAAACAAAATAAAAGACCCGTGAAGGCCAGATGGATGGTGGTGCCCTCTGCATTGGAAAGCCGTCCGTCCGTATCATGACGAGAAAGCCAGTGGGTGCCAAGGTGAGCTCCGAACCACACCAGACCAGGAAGAATACCAAGAAATGATCGATAGAAGATGTATTACTGAAAATTAATATTCTGCGCCTGGATTATTCTTATTGATTGAGGGGTTTTGAAAGTGGCCATGGATAATTTTGTAAACAAAAGGAATTGTATTTCTGGAGCAGAACGCCAAAATAACAGAGGAAATCCCATCTCTAGCACAAAGCCTTGAAACAGGGCTCAGGAAACCTAAAACTGGATTTGTGTAACCTCAGGAGGGTCTCTGCCTCTTCTTGCTTAGAGAGGAGGTTATCCTGCAAAGCCACACGTGGTAAAGCTTCATTTGCCGTGGTCACATCTTTGCCTTGGTAGAACCTGTGTTTAATAGTCGGAGGACACGTTAACGGCCAGATCTATAAAGAGGAAAACCAGAGATGCTTGTGACGCCTGAAGCAGGGTCAGGCATTTGAAATAGGGGAGTGTAAGGCTGAGGTTGGAGAGGGGAATTCTCAGAGTTTAGGAAGAGCCGGTTCTGGTTTGCTCCAAAAGGCTGCTTTCCTGCATTGCCCTTGGAGCATGGTAATGCTGCATGGTTGTGGGTGAATGTCAGTGGGTTTAGGGAGCTGCTGCCCTTGACCATGCCTGGCTTCCTCCCATACTCCCTTCAGTCCCCTTCCTCCTGCTGTTCTCATTGTCTTACTACGTCCCCACTCTCTTATAGTGAAGTGTATTATTTATAGCAGAGACAAGGTGAAGCAGCCTCCCTGGATCTCAGTTCTCACATTTTTGAAGTGAAGGGTTTGAGAGGATTTCCAGCTTGGAAATGGAGTGATTCTGGGGCTCATCTGAGACTGACCCTCCTTACTGAAGCATCTCCTGGAAAATGTTAATGACAACTTTGTGTTGTTCTAAGAGTTTTTAAAGAAATAGAATTCCTGGTAAAAATACTCTTGGGAAATCCGAATATATAGTTACTGACATTTACCACCTTTTGGTGGGGAGCTTTTTACCTAAAGCATTTTCTATGAAGTCAAAAATCCCATTTTTGTCTGCATTGTAGTTTCACAGATACTTAGAGCAAAAGAAAGCACAGAAAAACGTCTGTAATTGGTGAATTGAGGTGAAGAGTATAAGTGTATTTGTTGCATTGTTTCACATTATCTGTAGGATTGAAAAAATTAAACATCAGGGTATAAATGGAGGGTAAAGATGGGCAGGTGTATTTTCCTTTAAGGAAACTAAAACAGATTGCAGGAAGCGATTTATTAAATGACTTTCCCAAGGGCAATCAAGAGCTAAGTGTCAGAACCTAGAATGGATTCCAGTTGCTCAGTTGCCATTCCTGTGCTTTTTATTTTTCAGCCATATTTCCTCCCTAAAAGAAAAACAGAGGAAGGGGAGTTGTCTCCAGGTACTGCTTCTGAACAAAATGTCTGAGCCTGGCAACATTGCTGTGTATTTCCGCTTACAAATGATTTGAATGAGCAAAGCATAAGATAGGTACCTGTCTTATAAAACTGCTGGTTGACTGGCATCTTGTAGATCTTTCACCCACTGAGAAGAAGTGGCTGGTTCTAGTTCTGAAACCAGAATTTCAATTTCTAACAGCTTGAACCAGAAAGAGGAGTCCATGGCAAACATGGCAGCTAGTAGTGAAGGAAGGAGGGGTAGACGCAAATCTCACAAGCAGAATGAACTCTTCCATTGTTGCCAGAAGGGAATGTTCCGTTGGAAGGGCATTGGGATCAGAAGAATCTAGAAGGTTTAATTCTCTTGGAGATTTAGGAGAGCAGTGTTGAACACTTCATGGATTCTGCCTGATCCAGGCCTCTGGGGGTTAAGGGGAGAGATGGGTTTCCAGGGGCAGCTTTACAGGAACAGACAGTGGTGCTTGCCTGGTACCTTTCCTCATCTCCTCTCTCTATCTCCCCTTCTGGAACCTCAGGGAAGGAGGATCTCCAGATACTTTTCAGAGTTTTAGGACGTTACCTAGCCTAGTAACAAATTATGAAATCAGAGTAACTGTCTATGATGAGTGCACACCTCACTGATGTTACAACATACTTAAAAAGCTGAGAATCTCTTAGTCTTTGCAGTCAGTGTGGGGTGAGTCCCTTATAGATCATCAGCTTTTTGGAGAGGTGATTACTTCCACCCAGGCCTCAAGCAAGCATTATCCTGCTTGTTTGGACAATGACCTTGAATGCTTTCATGACCCTTGGTTGCCTCCCTTGTGCTTCATCAAGTATGATGAGCAGCCATAGGTGTGTAGAAGAGGCCAGCCCTCCCATAAGTATCATTTACAACATTACTGCCTAGAGTACTGTTCATGGGGCAAACTCAGTTTCTCATTAGATTACCCTCCTCTAAAAATAGTTCCTCGGATCTTCGTCTCCGTTAACAGAGAGAATCTAAAGTTGTTTTTTTTTTTTTTTTTTTTAAGATTTTATTTATCCATCCGACAGACAGAGATCACAGGGAGGCAGAGAGGCAGAGAGAGAGAGGAGGAAGCAGGCTGTCCGCAGAGCGGAAAGCCCGATGCGGGGCTCAATCCCATGACTCTGGGATCAGGACCCGAGCCGAAGGCAGCCGCTTTAACCCACTGTGCCACCCAGGCGCCCCGAGAATCTAAGGCTTTAAAAGCTCAAAGAAACAAGGTAAAGAGCACTGATGTAAATGGTATTTTGTCCAGTAGGTGGCGCACCAGCAAATCTCATTTGCAATCGATGGAAGCAAATAGGTTGAGGACTGAAAAGTTGCATCCATAATGCATGTAAGGGAAAGGTATACCCTACGTGCAAGGTGGTTCACTAAGTCAAGTGGAAAAAAAACAATTGGCTGACTTAAAACTAATCTTATAATTGTTAGGAAACTGTCAGGAAGAACTTTTTAAAAGCTAATTATCTGGTTGGAATGAAATGCTTTATCATGTCACATGGAGATTTTTTTTCAGACAACACTTGGGCTGCAGATCACTGCTGCAAGTTAGAGAATATGTAATCTTGGTAATATTTTCAGTTTTAGAGAATAATATATGGTAGATGTTTTGGTATCTTCGAGATATACATATACATATATATATATATATTTCTGGAAATGTGCTTCCGTAGCTAGGGCAGTGCCTTCCAGTAACATTAAAAAAAAAAAGGATTTTAGTGGAACATGGTGCATGCAACTTCTTGAAGAAATCGACGTCATGCTACTGGGATACATCATTAGAAACTCCATTGCATGTGCAATTAAATACTACAGCTAAATGAGTAACTCCGTGTTAACTCTATTAGTTACGGTTCTTATACTCAAAGATGGTTAAAGATGTATTCTTTAGAAGCATGTAAAGGAAGTGACATTCTCAGTTCTTAAATGCAAGTATCCCCTCTAAAAACTGGGTAGCAAAATAGGTAACATGTTTCTAAAACTTGTATTTCGGAAGACAAGGATTAAGAGAAAATCCTCCTTTCCTGTACAGTATTCTTATTATTTATTTTCCCTAAAGAAATCTGTATTTTTACTGATGGCTTAGAGTAAAGAATCTCTGTGTACTGTTTTACAAAATGAAATCAGATCTGGTCTAATAATATTTGTCAGTAGGTAAAACATTTAGGATATATACTGGCTATTTTAGCTAGTTTTCTTCAGTGGACAGTTAAAGAATACAATGAATGAGCTTTTCACAGATGTCCTTTTCTCCTGTCTCAGAGGAGAGTGGCGATAGGCATTCAGAGTTGTCAGGCAAGCTATGAAATCTTCACCGGAGAAACCTCAAAAGAAAAAGCTGAAGGATCCTGTTTGCTTTTAATAATTGAGTCATGTAATGTGTTTAGTAAGGCCAAGACCGAAAGGACTTATCCAGTTCACTGAACTTCAATTTTAGAGGAAGATTGTGTAAAAAGTGCCTTGTCTTTCCATGAAAATGTTCGTCTTTGGTGAAAAGAGATGAAAGTCCTATTATTTTATAACCATAGGAATTCATGCTTCCTTTCCCTTACTGTTTTCCATCACTGGGTCCCCTGGCCCCTTTCTCAAGTTTGGTAATCACGTATGGGAAGATGACAGGAATTCTGTAGTAAGAAGGTCGCTCTGACTTCTGGGCTTAGTACCCCTGTGCCCTTTCGACCAGGGGTGTCAAACCTCTGCACAGTGGAATCACCTGGGGAGCTTCAGAAACTGCTGATGCCTGGGGCCCTCCCTGGGGGGTCATGATTTAGGAGATTGGGTGTGGCCTTATATTTTGAAATTTATAAAAGTTCATTCAGGGGCACCTGGTTGGCTCAGTCAGTTAAACTTTCAGCTCAGGTCATGATCTCAGGGTTGTGAGGCTGAGCCCTTTGTGGGGCTCCCTGCTCAGCAGAGTCTGCTGGTAATTCTTTTCCTCTCCCTCATCCCCTCCCCCTACTCTCTCATTCTCTCAAATAAGTAAACAAATAAATAAAATCTGGAAAAAAAAGAAAAACCTTCCAGTGATTCTAATGAGTGGATAAATTTGGAAAGCTCCCTTATTCTCCACCTACCCTTTGAGTTCATCCTTCCTTGGTACTTGTGTCTTGGGATCCCTGACTGCATTCTGGAAGGACTGAGTCTGTCTTTCCTCCTTGTGTTCTCAGCATTCATCATAATGCCTGGCTCATTGTAGATGTTTAGCAATTGGCTTTTGAATCAAGGGTATAAAAAATGTGTATAGTAACACAAGGTGTAAACAAATTGATTCACGCACTTCTGACTCAGGGCACTTTTATTGCCCAGGTAGATATTTCTCCTTTACTTGAAGAACACAGATTTCCTAATCTCCTTTTTTTTTTTTTTTTTTTTTGCTTAAAGCAATGATAAATATATAAAATTACAGAGGAATAGGTTCTGTTGTGTGGTATTAGCTAGAGTCACAAAGGCCAGCTTTAGATAAGAGGACAAAGAAGGGCTAAGCCTGTATTCAATAAGGCTCAAGGAAATGAGTGTCAGGAGTTGTCAATTTCTAACAGAATAATTCCCTATGGTCTTACTTACAGAATATTAATTTATCTAATTGATGATAATCTGTTCAATTTATTGTAGCATTAAAAATGCAAATTAGTTACCATACCAAAATATTCACTGATGTGAATACTTTGAGACTTTTTAAATTTTATTTTATTAGGTGATAATGGGAGGCATAATTGTTAATGTTTGATTCTGGAAAAATACAATTAGTTTCTGTGAAACACATTGTGCATTAATGATATCATTAAGATTAATGAATATAAATGAAAGAGCGGGGAATTTCAAACAGAACGTAGTGACTTTTATTAGTCTGTAAAACTTGAGATAGATTTCCTTGATTTTTAAGGATAAATGTGCTAGAGCTGCATTCTTACATAGAAGAAACTAAGTCTAAGAAATCAGCTGTCAGCAAGATCAAAGTTTTCAAACACTTATTGTCATTTTTTGGAGAATATTAATTTTTGTTAAAGCCATTCCTTGGTCTTACTTGAAGAACTACTTTTTTTTAAGATTTTATTTATTTATTTCAGAGAGAGAGTGAGGGAGAGCATGAGAGGGGAGAAGGTCAGAGGGAGAAGCAGACTCCCTGTGGAGCTGGGAGCCCGATGCGGGACTCGATCCCGGGACTCTGGGATCATGCCATGAGCCGAAGGCAGTTGTTTAACCGAGCCACCCAGGCGCCCGAAGAACTACTTTAAAGACAGTTTTAATAGCTGTTTCCAGGTCCTTCATGTATAAAAGTGATGAATATTTTGGTGTTTAAAAAAAATGAAGGTAATCTATCACCATTCAATAACATTAGATAGGACTTGGGGCTCATCTGCCTTGGGCTCAGGTCATGATCTCAGGGTCCTGGGATCGAGCCCCACATCAGGCTCTCTGCTCAGTGGGGAGCCTGCTTCTTCCTCTCTCTGTCTGCCTCTCTGTCTACTTGTGATCTCAGTCTGTCGAATAAATAAATAAAATCTTTAAAAAACAAAACAAAAAAAAACCCAAAAACAGTTTATCTGTGACTTGTGCAGTTGAAATTTAAATGCTGTTTTCAGGGACGCCTGGGTGGCTCAGTTGGTTAAGCGGCTGGCTTTGGCTCAGGTCATGATCCCAGCGTCCTGGGATCGAGTCCCGTATCAGGCTCCTTGCTCGGCAGGGATCCTGCTTCTCTCTCTGCCTCTGCCTGCCACTCTGTCTGCCTGTGCTCACTCTCTCTGACAAATAAATAAAATCTTAAAAAAAAAAAAAAAACCAAAAACCCTGTTTTCAACTTTGTTTTGCTGAACTAGATAGACATTACTACTGGGTAATGGGACAGTGCTTAATGTGACCTGTCCCTAAAGAATTTATCCTTGGTCTGACCTTCATTTAGTGCTTCTGTTTCTCCTTCTGTATGCATATCAATGCATGGGTATGCACACATTAGTTTATTTGTTTGTGTTTCTATCTGAAGGTTTGGAAGGGGAGTCCTTGCCCTTGAATTCCTGTTAAAATGTTGGTGGGATGGGGTGCCTGGGTGGCTCAGTGGGTTAAGCCGCTGCCTTCGGCTCAGGTCAAGATCTCAGGGTCCTGGGATCGAGCCCTGCATCGGGCTCTCTGCTGAGCGGGGAGCCTGCTTCCTCCTCTCTCTGCCTCTCCGCCTACTTGTGATCTCCATCCGTCAAATAAATAAATAAAAATCTAAAACAAAAATCATTAAAAAAAAAATGTCGGTGGGATGGACAGTGAAGGCAGATGAGGAAAGGGGGAAGAATTTGGGGACATGGCTGATGTCTGGGCCCTCATACCTGACCCAGAAGCCTGAATTCTATTCTTTGCTCTGTTTTTTGTTTTGTTTGTTTTTAAACTGTTTTCATGACCTTGGACTCTATTTTTAACCTCATTGCCTTACTTCACTTGTTGGTAAATTGGACCAGTCTCTTGCCTTGCTACTCTACAAGAAACTGATGAGGATTAATGAGCTAGACTCTGGAGCACATTTTGTGTTTCTCTGAAGAGCACATTTAAGGGAAGCTAGAAGACAGAGTTCGAACACTGTAGAGCAGTGTTCTGTCTCGTTGCTGTGTTACATGGCTGAGTCCCAAGGAGTTCTACTTGGCATTATCCAAAAAGGAGTGCTAGCAGCAGCCCCATGTCTGTTTACTTCCAAATTGAATGACATGTTAGTACAGCGTGATGGAAAGAAAGGCTAGCTCTACGTGAGTATCACTGGAGTCAGAAACAGGTTTCAAGGGCAATGTCTGACTTACATCTGCCTACCTGAAAGAGGCTGAGTTGTTTTTTAAAATCCCTTTTGTATGTACCTCTTAGACTTACTTAGTGAAAGAGTCACTAAAATTGTTTGGCTGTAGGTGTCTAATGCCAGCAAGATCTAAAAGAGGTTCCCAGTCAAAACCTCAGAATTAATGTACATTGGCATCTCAAGGTAGAGTAAGGCTCTAGACATGATTTTGTAGGGCTTCAAACAATTCCCTTGCTCTTCCCATCTGTATTGTAAGTATGTCAGGATAAACATACCTAAGTAGGAAGAGTGATTGACTACTGTAGGTATGCAATCCTACCCTCATTTTATTTAGCATGCTATTTTAGGACTGTCTCTTTTTTTCAGACACTCATAAAATACTTAGTCGCTACCAGGAGTGTTCCTACTTCCGTATGTACCTATTGACTTACTCATTTCTAAAGTTCATGCAGTTGGTAGGCATCCTGTAGCAGCAGGACTGCCAAAGTTACTTCACTCATCTACTCTGATCCTGATAGATCTATTAATGTGGAATATAGGAGTTCGCTAACTGCTAGCTCACGATCCCAGTGTTAGCTGTGTATCATTTAGAGATGAAGGGACGTAATTGAAAAAAATATATTGGAGCTATTTCCAATTGTCAGATCTTCATAAATGCTCTCGTATGAAAAAAATGAAGTTGTATTACCCAGTTTTATTAGAAATGCTATATTTTGTTGGATCCGTGTGTTCGCAAACTAGAGAATATTTTCCCTGCCGTGATTGATGTTAGGGCATTTATGGGGATAGTCTGCTATATTTCATATGTATATGAGGATGTCATTGTTAAAACGTTCAAAAGAAAATTATGTATGTGATTTATATTTTATTATTTCCTCCTAGGATGTAATTTTTTCAATACCATGATTCCTGTCATATTGTCAGTAGTGATTTGATGGGTAATATGCCAGAAATAATTAGATAAAAAATGGTGATGCAAACGTCAAGACAATATAGCTTTCTTGTGAAAAGCCTGAAGCGAAATCATGCATGTTACATGGTAGAAATCGCCAATCGCATACATTTAAAGAGTCTTCAGGATTACAGGCAGGATGGAAAATGGAGCTAAATGCAGGAAGCGTGGGATGCAGCATATTTCATAGACATATGCTTGCTAGTGACCCCCACCTGCAATTTCTGCTAAATGAAACATGTGTTTAAGAAAATGCTACTCCTTGGACAAATTCAGACTGCGGTGTCTCATATGTGGGAAGGTGTTAGATCCCTCCCTTTTCCTTTGAGTCGGAAAAATTCCATCTTTCTCTGGAAGGCGGGCAGCCTGTCCTTTGTTTTAGTCCTCTTCCCGACAGGTTTGAGCACTTTTCTTTGGGGAGAAAAAGACATGCAGTATGAACTCTTTCTTTACCTTTGTTGACCTTTGAGATTAGAACATTCCTTTAAAATTTCAAATGACTATTTTAAAATACAGGACAAGGTAATTGATGGTTTCGGTGTTGCCTCCTGAGTATAAGATCTCCTGGAACCTTAAATAGAATGGAACCTGTCTCCAAGTGTCTTTTTACTTTAGAGCATTGATGACACAGGTGATAAACATTGGGTTCACTTGTATGTTACTTTAACAAATAACGGATATTTCTAAAGATTAGACAGTAATAACTTTGACAATAATATTGTCCTATTACAGTATTAACAGTAGGCTGGAATGAAGATGAATGTCAACTAGAGCCAAGTATGTAACCTTTCTTCAGAGTTAGAGTGCTGACTGTGGTGTGTGTTTCTGCCCCCACACTTCAGCCCACCCCTGGTGTCAGCATGCTCACTGCTTTGTGACTTGGGAAGATGGAGATGAGAAACAACTACTGGGAAACTAAGCTCTGTCTTCTGCCTCTCCTGTGTTCCTGGGCAGGCAAAGGAGGCTTGCAGTCAGAAAGTGGCTGAGAGGTACCTGATGTAGGTACTCTGCAGGCTGATGTGGCCTGCAAGATAATGGAAGAGGAAGGAGCGGGTGGAGACGTGGCTCTGGGGCCAGAAGGGAGGGACCAGGTGTCCGGAGTGGACTGCTCTCACCTGAAGGGCAGTGGTATCAGTTTCCCAGCAAGTGGCCTCCTTCTCTTCCCCAGCTTCCTGGTGAAGTCCATAGTCATGTCTTCATTTTCTGTCATAGAAACTGAAGCCCAAGGAAGTTGAGGGACTTGCCCCAATTTACTGAGTTCCTCTTCAGCACAGCCTGGACAGGGATAGCTCTCTGTACCAGGGGCTTTCTCCTATGGACTCTGGGAAGTCATGACTTCCAGAAAACAAAGGGAGAAGACTCAGTGCTGTTGAGAACAGGGCAAGCAGCCTCTCCAAGAGTCATTTCACCTGAAAGGTGAGAGTCATTTAAGGAGTGCCTTCAGTGGTAAATTCCAGAGAAGATGAGACGGGGAAATGAGGAGCCGCCAAAAAGCCCACAGTTGAATGGGGATGTCTAGCATGTCTGGCACAACAACTGGAAAGGGTTCCTTTGGTTTTGTGGAATTTATATGTTGATAAAGAAAAAAATGATACTTTATTTGGAATTGAATTGTTTCAGAGCAGCCAGAAAGGTGAGGTTGTTGACACTCAGGGAATCCCTGGAGGCCCAGAGACAGCTAAGAAGAAAGTAGAGACTATCCTCCCTCACTTGTCTCTGGCTCCCTTCTGCCTCCTGTGCCCCAGGGTGGGGGCGGAGTGGGGAATGCTCTCTAGCTTCTGTCCTGAAGCTGTGGAGACCCTGCTTCTTTGCTTTTTCTGAGACACATGGCCCATGGAATCTGGAATTCCTTATGCTCTCTCTGGTGTGTTTTGACCACTGACAACTTAGAATGTGGTAATTTTTTGTTAGGAACTTAAAAATACCTGACACCTTTCATGTGTTCCTTTCATCTGGAAAGCTCTTTTTTTCCTTGGTTTAAACTCTAACAGGCAATAGGGTGGTTAGCAACCAAAATTGGAAGAGTAAGCTGGAAAGAGTTGGTTCTGTCTGCCTTTCCTTGACTGTGTGACCTTAGGAAGTTGCTTGATTTCTTTGAGGGTCAGTTTCCTCCTCTGTAAAATGGGGATTAAATCTTAATTCATAGAGTTAGCGTGAGGATTAAATGGGATAAACTTTATAAAGTACTTAGAACAGGGCTCGGCACACCCTGTGTAGTCAATAAATGCTGGCTGTTATTATTTAGAAGTAAAACATGGAGAAAAATAAAGTGCGAAAAATTGAGGAGTTTCAATGTAAATACAGAAATGTATTTTTTAACAAATCTCACGGTTACCTTGGTCATTGGCATCTGAGGTTCTCTTTACCACTTATATTGCAGTATGATTATATTCCCAGTAATGGATACTTACATGCATTCTCCAGAATGGTCTATTGCTCCTTTAAGTTTTTATGATCTTTTTATTTCCTTTTCTTAAGTATGACCCATTCATTGGCTGTTGATGTTGAGCTTATGAGTGGGAAAAGTAATCAAATGGCGAATGGAAGATTTGTCCCTTGGCCACGTAAGACTTACCTGGTCAGTGAACATAAATAAAAGACATTTATGAATCCTTGGTCTGTTGTTTGGAAGTAACAGACAAGATAGAGTAGTAAATGCATTTTGTGGCTTTGTCTACGTGCTTGAGCTGAAAGAGTGATTGCTGCCACACCTGTGTAAGAATACACTCGATGGGGAGGTCCCACCACGGACTGTGGTGATGGTCTAGAGATCCCATTCAGAGTATACTGACAGCTCTTACTGGTGGGATGAGGGGCAGGTAACAGTGGCATTCTTCTGACTCTTCTTCCTGTGCCTGATGGGGAGGGAGAAACCTTCTCTTCTGCCATGAAACCATTCTCACAATCTTCTCTGATCTGGGCTTCCTTGGCTTGTAAGTGGGTGGTCCGGGAGCCAAGACTGAGAGCTGCTGGTAGGGAGTGGATTAGGTCAGTGGGTGGCGGTGGGCAGGGTTAAGTCTGGAAACTTACCCTATCTTTGTTTGTGTTTTTAAAAAACAAACAAAACAAAATAGCAGCTCCTCAGTGAACACTCAGTTGCTGAAGAATGGGTGTATAATCGGACGAATGCTTACTTTAGGGTAACCAGTGTGGAACCAGTGAAGAGGTTAACTTCTTTATTAATTTGTGAAAAATACCTGACCAGGGAAATCAGATGACAGACCTGTATCCTTATACCAAACATAGCTGCGGACAGTCATTACAAAATGTCAGTTTACCCCTTTGTTGAAAATGTGTGTAACCACATGCTTCCTCCAGGCCACCGCTCAGGATTTAGAATTGTTTTTGTTTCTGTGAATCATTTATTGTAATAACGATTAAAGTTTAAATTTTACCCATATTATAGTGTCCATGGATTTTGAGTGTTCTTTGAAGTAAATTTCACCTGTGATAGAGCATGCATGGGGTGTATCCTTACAAATACTTTTTTAGAAAATCAAGCACCATGGAGCCCCCAGCCTTAGATAACAATTGATGATAAAGCCTAAGAAATGTTATTTGAAGACACGTGTAACACACTAAACATTGAAGTTGGTATTTTTTTAATTGAATCATGATATTGTGAACACATTCACGAAGGCATAAAATTGCGGGAAAAATGAGTTTATTAATGGAAATTAAGCTAGATCCTAATTATTACCTGTGAATAGTGTCACCATTTGAAGTTTTTATTGCATTTTAACACATGGCTTATCTTGATGAGAAAATATGTAGCAAAGGGTAAATGTTGCAATTTTCCTTTTACTATTCCCTCTGCTAAGTCATTATTGCTTGATGTTATTTTTCAGCAGCCTTTCCTTTTTGTCCCAAATGTTTTTTGCCTCTGGCTGGTTTTATTTCTTTAAAACGTATGTATCACTTCTCAAAGTGATACCTTTGACAGGTAATCGATATTTTTTCATATGAGATTTGATGCTGCAATGGTCATAATCTTCATCTTAGACTTAGTTAATGGTTGAATACTAAACTAGATTTTTATCTCAAAATATTCTTTTGTTAAGAAGGATACTTTGTCCTCCCCCCCACCCCAACCAGATTCCTTTTTATCATTCCCACCCACCAAACCTCTCTAGCTGCCACAGAGCCTGGTATGCATAGAGTCCACTTACCTGAGATACACATCTTTTTGGCTGTTTGACAGTATGTCCTCGAAATGTCTAGAGAAAGCATTTCCAGCTAGCTTACCCAGTTGGTCAGAGAAAAGGTACTTCTGGACTCTTACCTTTTTTTTTTTTTTTTTTTTTTCCTTCCTCCTGGCAACCTGTGATCTTTATTTCAAGGGGAAAAATCTTTTCCCTTCCTTCTCTGTATTGAAAAGTTGGTACCCTCCACTAGACCCCACTTTTTCTAGACAGACCAGTTAACAAGGATCCCAGTATTCAGAGCACAAGCATGTGTAAGGACACTAGGCTTGGCTTGGCTTTTGATTTTGGAAGGTCAGCTTCTTAGGCCATGATTTTTTTTTTTTTTTTCTTTGCCTAAAACCAGCTAGGGCTTCCTTATGCCTCTGTGTACAGATGACAGTGATAGTCTAAGCTGGAAAATGTATTCTCACCTGCTGCCAAGGCACTTCGTCTAAGATAGGCCTTCAAATTTCCGGTGACCGTTCATGCCCCTCTCTCAGGAGGATGACCTGAGGGAGAAAGGTCAACAGCTGTCATACCTTTTGTTTTCACTGAAGGAAAAGGTCTCCCTTTTGTGGGTAAAGATAAAAGTAGGGGTGGGCCTGTCAAGAATGGGTATCTCTTTCCACCAGCTTTGCATATCCCCCACAGATAGCAAGCTGACCTTACTCTCCTGCTCTGAACCTTTTTCTTTAGGCTGTTCCCCTTTTGTTTTTGTTGTGTCCTTCCATGTAAACAAACATGTATAGTTTTTTTTGTTTTAAGATTTTATTTATTTATTAGAGATCACAAGCAGGCAAAGAGGCAGGCAGAGAGAGAGGAAGGGAAGCAAGTTCCCCGCTGAGCAGAGAGCCCGATGTGGGGCTCCATCCCAGGACCCTGGGATCATGACCTGAGCTGAAGGCAGAGGCTATAACCCACTGAGCCACCTAGGCGCCCCACACGTATAGTTTAAAAAAAAAAATTTTTTTTTTAAGAGTTGTTTGTGCTAGAATTTGTTGGTCCTCTTTGGCTTGCTCAGGAATCACTTAGGTGCTGTTTCTTAGCTTCTAGAGATTGTACTACTTCTGCATATGTGAGAGAGAACTAAAAACTCCACAGGGCTTCCTTCCTTAAGTGGTATCAAATGAGCACACAGAAGTGGAAGAACACCCCCATACCCATCTTTGCTGATGCCTCTGCTAGTGCTACTGTTTCTTGACAGGGTTTCTCTCTGTATGTCTGAAGGCTTAAGCAGACACTGTTGGGGAACATAAAATGCAATCAATTTTCCTCAGTGGTTAGATTCATAAATCCCCAAGCTATTTTTAATGACATAATCTAATCAATTGATAGCACTCCTAATAGTGTGTTGACAGCCAGAAAGAGACAGAAAGCTAGTGTAATAGCAGGTGGATGCATAAGGACCCCCCCCCACCCCCTGCCCCACATTAAGAAATCTGATATCTGGATTAGGCAAAATCCAGGAAATGTGGATTTTTAAGAAAATGTTATGCCTGTCTTACTGACCTCCTTTCTTTCAAGAAAGAGGCTGTCTAATAGGATACAGTGAAGGAGAATGTGGTTTTCAGACAAATCACAGAGTCCTAGAATCTGCCTCCTCAGAACTGAACTGTAATCGCAATTTAAATATCTCTAGAATGGAAATCAAGGGGGAATAATTTGTTATAAATTGGTAATATTGTATGTTGTTACTCCTGTGCCAGGACAGTAATGAAAACTTAATATTCATCTCTTGGTTACTTTGAATTGAAATAAGATGAGGATGAGCAGAGTAAACAAGCTGAAACAGACTGTGAAATTGCACATGATGGGAATCTTTTTTTTTTTTTTTTAGCTGCTTATAGACTGTAAATAGGTTAATATTCCACCTAATGATGGCTCTTTCGATTCCTTCTGCCTTTTTATATTTTGGTCAGGTATCAACAAAACTAAGTTACTACCAGGAGGGACATGAATATCTGAAATGTATCTATCTGAGGGCCAGGAATCTCCTGGATAGGTATTTATGTAAATGAATTGGCTTTCACACTGGGAGGTGGAAAGAGTTCTGCCGAGGCAGGAAGAGCAGCCACCCAGAGCCCTCTGTTCCCAGGGTTTTCAGGCGGCGTGCGTGTTCTGCTACATTTTTTTCTTTAATGCCATCAGAAAAGATGAGTGGCAGGCATGGTGGTGCTGCTTGGCTGACCAGCTGTGCCCTAGTTTTTCACCATCCCAGTCAGTCGCTGCCTTTTGCAGAGGTGTCTGTCACCACTGATTTACTTAGCCACTCTGACCTTCTAGTTGCTTCAGAAGGGGCTTGACCCAGAGCTCCTGCCGAAAGCCATTTACTGGTCGTCCGGAATGCCAGAGCCCGCGTTTTGAAGAAGGAAAAACAGGGACCCTACGGTTTCCTGCCTAATTGTCAGAGCCCTCCTCCGCCTGGTTAAACGCATTAGGTACCTGAGCCCACTTGCTGCGCTCTCGCCCCGAACTGCAACTGCAAGCCTCTGTGATCTCCGAAGTTGCTGGAGTGCATAACTAAGCGGGACCAGCTGACTCTGGGCTCCAATCAGCTAGAGCGTGATGTAAGTGTTCAGCAGCTGCTGGGCTCTGAATTAGCGTGCTCAAGTAGAGGTAGTACAGCATGGCTAGACTGTTGTGAGGCTCAGAGAAAGCGGAGGGGGAGATGGATGAGTCCAGCATTCTAAGACGAAGAGGGCTCCAGGTAGGAGATCCTTCTGTTCTTGCAACGTAGCATCCTCAGTGGTCTGCTGTTGAGGATTTCAAAGTTCCCTTTTCATTCCTTTACTGGGCACGGATAATGTGCACGCTTCCTCGTATCCCCTTGGCAATGGGATACGCTAAGTCTCTGGTTAACAGGGTTCAGTGACACATCACAGGGCTCAATGAGAAAGGCTCTTTTGTCAGAGACAATGGATAGGACTTTTAGTCTGATACTTTATGGGTTGTTTTTCTGCCGGTTGTTCAAGAATAGTTAAATTGTGGCTGGTGGTGACAGCTGAGGAGCCAATTTGGCATTCTGTCAAGTGTCTGGGAAGTCTGTCGAGGGTGGCAACTCCGTTCAGTTCTGGGAACGCAGGACTCAGTTTTGTGTCAGGATCAACCTCCGAGCGGCAGCAGCATCTGTCTGATGGCCTTGCAGATGTGTGCAGCTGCTGAGAGTTTTCTCCTGTCAGGGAGATGAAAGTTCTGCTGGCAGCTCAATCAAAGTTGACTGTAATTTGTTTACGTTGAGATGGGGAAAGATCCCCATCTTACTGCCTTGATTTTTGTGCCCAAGTTTCTCTAATTAAATTACTCCGACTTTAGTGTACAAATGTATTCCAAGTCAAAACTTGGCAAATCAGACAACTTGAAAAAAAACATCTGCTTAGCGATTTGTAAGTTTAAGGAAGCCAAAACCTAAGTATGTTCAGAATTAGTATGTTTAACTCTTTGATAACTCTTTCTCTTGTGTATAAGTGGTATTTCTTTTTTTTCTGAAAGAATCTGGTGAGTAGCCATTGTTAAACTCTCATTCATTATTTTTGAAAGAAAAAAAAAGTCAAATGCATGCTTGACAGTACAGAATATATAGCACATTTAGGAATGCTTCCAGATAGTCCTTAATAGGTGTTGACTTCCAGCTGGTCTAGTTGTCTGCTTTTTTTGTTCTAAGTGTCCATTACTAATACTGTTATTATTCATATCATAATATTGTGGGTAAATTAAAGGATTATTTGCAGGTAAACAAAAGAGGGATTAAAGAAATTGGGGTTAAATGCCATGTATTGTTCCCAGCCTAAGTAAACAGACTTGCCTCTTTAATGATTTTCACTGTGGTCATTGTTTTGAATGTACAGTGTGATTAGTCACTGCTGTGGATTTCCTTTTCTTTGTTTTCATCACATCTATAAAGTTCTGGTAATGCACAGCTGTTTGTGGGGCTCCATGTCCTCTTTGGGGTCAGTGGCTAAATATGGAAAGTCTCTTTGTTAGAAAGATGATAAACTGTTAAGCTCCCTCGTGGTTCAGCTTATTATTAAGTGGCAGTTCTGCTAAGTTTTCTCTTTCCTTTAATGCATTTTGGATAATTGCTTAATGTATGGTTAATCAGAAACTCCTTTTTGTGGTTTATTTCTGTAATATACTCAAAAGTTCAGAGGATATGGTTGAAACACATGGTGCTTTTGAGGGGTAGAGATCTCACAGAACTTTTAATTTTAGAAATAAATAATAATTGTGGTTATTTAAAATACTGGAGATACTTTCTATCGAAAACATTTGCAACAAAACAAAGGAAGCATAACTCACTAATATAATACTTGGAGTGCTAGATTGTTGCCATACTCAACATACTTTAACTACATCTGCCATAAGCTGCACAATGGATAAAGAATGGCTGATTTCTTTTATGAATGAGATACAAGTCTTCATTCTGTGAGAAGTAACAATATGAAAGTGTCTCAAAGTTCTGCCACCCTCATGGCTACAACTTAACTTTGGCTCAAAGCTTTTTCTTTCTTTCTTTTTTTTTTTTTACTCCCATTATATCTAATATATTTTTTTTAAAGACATCTCTTACATAGAGTAGTTTTTTAAAGAAACTGCCGTATAAGGAATCTATTTATAAATAGATTTATAAAATTTCAGTATTTGTATTATGAAAGATGTCACTGTGGAGTTCATGAGAGTAACGCCACCTAGTGAATTTAAACATTAATTTTCAAATATACACTATTTGAAACATTTCAGCATGTTACTGAGATACATCTGTAGTAGGGAAGCGAGGGTGAAACCTACACGTTTTGTATTCATGATTCTGATCCTTTGTTTGCAAGGTAGTCTTGAGCAAGCCCTATACCCTCAGTGTCCATTTATTTTTACGTAAAATATTTCAGAACGAGACCTTTGAGTGTACTAATAAATACACTTTGAGTGTACTAAGTAGGAGATAGGTATAAACGAGGTCTAAAAAGTTAATGGCTATATAATAAATACACTAGTGCATAATAGACAATAAGTATGTTGTTGAAAAGCAAGGGATAATTTTTATTTTTATAACACTATATGTCATAACTAGCAAGATGAAATGCTTACATCTTTACTCCATGTACGTTATTGGAATTTGTTTTTAAGTTAGAAGAATCAGCAGATACTAAGCATTTTTTATTTACAGGGATCATTTTGACAGGGCTATAGGATTTTATATAATAATAAGAGTCAGTTGGTATGCCACACTGAATAGAGGCACGCTGTGTCGAACATCCCAGTTCTTTAGATAACAAAAAGCCCAGTCAAAAATCTGGAGCACACAAATATTCTAATTCCATAAAGTGTATTTTTATAATAATGTGGTATGTGTTCAGTGTAAAATAATGTGGTATGTGTTTAGAACCTACTTTTAGAATTTCAATACCTCTAGCTCTTAAAACACAGGAATACTAGTGGTATTTTTAAAATCTGGTCTTTGAGAAATTTTTTAGTGAGAACATACAATATCTCAAGGACTGACTACCTCATAAAAGGGCAACACAACTGAGTTGTTCATCTTAAGTGACTCACTTCTCCATCTTTTCTGTGGACTCTATTAATATTTCCTGTACTGCTGATAGCACTTCAATCACTGCCTTTGAAATGAGAATGGGGGAAAGAGGCCCCAATGGCTTCCACTGTTAGAACCTGGGAAAGTTTTCACATTGTGTCTCAAAACATGGGAAATTCTGACGGATGGATGGGCTTGGGCAGACCTTGGACTTGGGGCAATTTGAATTTCTAGACAGGTCTAATTCATCAAAGGATAGCTGGCTCCTTTCAGGGCTAATATTCCTCATACACAGATCACATTTTTTAAATGTCAGGGAAATTAATTGTTTCAGTGATTTTTGTTACATGTTCCCATTTTATTTGTTTTAATGAAAGTATCCCTATCCCTAACGTGATAGCTCCCAAGGCTGGAGAAAGATGGACAGGCGTCATTAAAGTAGCAACAAATCACTAAAAGAGGGAGTAATCTCCCAGAGAGATGTCATAGGATTCCTTTCCTGTTCTCCTGTGGTATTTTGCTCTGCCTGCTATCATCTGTTGATTTCCCTCCTCCCCAGTTATGTATTGGCCTTTCAGTCCACTTCCAGATAATCACATGCAGCTAGCATGAAATTTTTTTTCCCTATGTGATGCAGTTAGTGACTAAATCTTTTGACTTTAGACTTCCAGATTTGTGTTAGGTTTTTGTTGTTGTTGTTGTTGTTTTTTTGCTTTCCCTTTTACCTGACTTTGTCTCCCAGCCTTAAATGAAACAGCAACAAAAAGCTAACATTATTACTTTGGTCTAGGCTTTGATTTTCCACTGGCCATTGTCTCAAACTAATTTTAGTAAGCAAAGAAGCAGGCGGACTCTTCTGTCCTCACTGGGTATCCAGCTACCTCTGTTTTCCTCAATACTTAAATGTGGGTCATTCAAATCATAATGCCTCAATGTGTCTTCTCTATCAACTTTAAAGTGATTTGGATGTGTTTACACTTGACCCAAAATTCCATCACAGTATTGTTGTGTGGGACTCTTACTCTGCCCTTAAGATTCTGTGTAGGTACAGGTCAGAACTCTAGTTAGAGGACTAATTTAATAAAACATTATGTTAATAATAGTTTGGCATAAAGAATTTCTGTTCTTCAAAGTTTACAGAAAGGCAAAGAGGCTTTTTTTGGGACAGGAAGAATCAAGATAGTAAATGAATTTTTTTTTTTTTTTTTTAAAGAGAGAGTGCACAGCAGGGGGAGGGGCAATGGCAGAGGAAGAGAGAGAGGGAGACAAAGACTCCTAAGCAGGCTCCCCTAGCATGCAGCCTGGCGTAGGGCTTGATCCTGAAGCCTTGAGATCATAACCAGAGCTGAAATCAAGAGTAGGACTCCTAACTGATTGAGCCACCCAGGTGCCCTGATGGTAAATGAACTTTTGGTAGTTGCAAGTACCTAATTAATTAGACCAGGTGTGGCCATATCTGAAGTGGTATATCTTAGCTGTTGAAGGAGTTAACTTGCTGTGTCTGAGATGGAAATAAAATGTTGTGGTTTCCTGATTCACAGAGGGTAAGAATGGGATGCCCTCAAAAGCTTATGTTCCCTCAAATTTCTATTTTGTGCTTAAATTGTTTTTTCTTAACACTGCTTTGTAACCGTGTAAAATAGACAAATTTGAATACTGGCTCCTCTTTTGCACCTTCTTATTCTCTGATACAGCTGATAAACCAGAAAACTGTCATCTCTTTTTTTGTCAATGAAATACCAATTTTTCAAGTCATCTCGTTCCCAACTTTGATTTCTCCATATGTTACCTGCTGTCCCTAAGCCTTAATAATTCTACCATAAAAATATGTCTAGTGTCTAGGGCTACACTCCTTTACCTCTGAATTTCTGAAATGTCTCATATCCCCTTGTGTCCAGGCCCTTCTCCAGTCTATGCTGGTTGTCAGCCTGAATCCCCACACCAACCCCATGTTTGAAATTCCTGAGTGAGTTATATCTACCTCTGGATAGAGTTAAAAATACCCGACTCTTTTTAATTTAGCTTCTGTCTACTTTTTGGGTTTCTTTGCCAACTGTTTGCCTTCCAAAACCTTATCCCATCACCCCCTCTCCAAATGTCATAGATCCCTAGATCCCCTTTACCTAAAATGCTCTTTTCTTATTTTGCCCAAATTCTTGCTGCTCATTAGGAACCACAGTAAATTCTCATTCTTTGATGAAATTTCCCAAAATTACTGCAGACCATCCTGGATTTTGTAATAGTTATCATCTATTTTATTTGCATACCTAATCCTATTGCATGATGCATTGTTATAAAATGATTTGAATGTCTTACACTGATATTATAAACCCATTGAAGATTCGTAGTTTTAGAGTAGGACATGTGTTCAGTGACAATGAATAGCTCTGTAACTTTAGATACAATGCTTAACCACATCTGTAAAGTAGAAATATTAAATTATTTGAAGATTGGAGGAGGTTGTAAATCATGTAAGTACTGTACCTGGCACATAGTCCTTAATAAGTTAACCTTAGTACACTTGCCTCTCTATTGCCTTACATAGTGTGATTTTAAAGAGTTAAATGTGGGTATCAGGCAGGGTCCAGGTAGTAAAAAGATGGCATGTGTAAATTGGATAATTTGAGGAGAGTTTAATGAAAGGAAAGGTGTAAAGGGTATAGGCAAGGTATAGGTGAAGTTTAAGGGATGGTGCAGTCCCAGAGGGTAGGCGCAACAGGAAGCCATCATCTTTATAGGCCTGAAGGAGTGAGGGAGGGAGCAGTTGCAGAAGGTCAAGACAGAGAAGGCAGGTGACAGGCGCCTTAGGTGAAGCTACAAAGCCAGTCCATGGTGATTCTGCAGGGAGGGGCCAAGGGGACATTGCAACTTTATTGTCCTCCTTCCTTCTGCACTCTTGAAGGTGCTCCCCATTGGCAAAACCCAGACAGAAGGCAGAGGGGCGAGTGATCCCATACCTGTTGTCCATGTAGGCAGACTCCAAGGCCGGGTACAGGTTCGGGCGTAGGTCTGGATGGGTGATGGAAGTACGCACAGTACGGCATGTAATGAACTGCTCCTCGCTCTCTTTGGCAGCATTTTGCCAGCCACTGTAAAAATGTTCAGTTTTCCTAGTGATCTCTGGAGCCTGAACTGAGTTCAAGCATTTGAAAGGATTCAAAGCTGCTCTTTTGTGAAAAGCCCTGGCCCTCAACTGTTTCCCACTTATATGTAATGATGTCTTCTTTCTAGTCAGGCTCTGAATCCTCTTGGGAGAATGTTCCTCCCCTTCCACTTCAGGGTCTGAAGCATATGGTCTCCTTTGAATCAATAATGCAGGACACCTGCACTTGAGATCCTGTAAGCAGTCTCAGTTTTGAATTGCTCTATTCCTCAGATCTGGGCTCAGAGAAGTGGGGTGTGAACATCCCAAGAGATCTCTTCCCATTTGTCCCCTGGCTTCCCTGAGCTCTGCCCTGTCACAGTCTGACTGTCCATCTCTGCTGCCCTGGAAATCCTTTGACAGACTTACAGCTTCATGTCATGTCCTTGGCTCTTAGTGAGAGTTGTTAGAAGAAATGGCTGTGATTGTCCATCTCTGTGCTTTCTGGAAAACTCCCCTTGAAGTCCTGTCCTTATGATGTGCGTCGTCTCTTGCACTAGGGCCCGCATGATAAATTAGCTTAGCATTCACTACTCACAATGGTCCTTCCTCCAGGTGAACCAGTTTGCTTCTTCGAATCAGATACTGAGAGCTGGCCCTGTCTTGCCAGTTTTGTTTCAGCTAGTCAGGGCGGTTGCACACTCAGCTGCAGTAACTTTTGAGATAAATGTAGCCACCACTTCTCCACTGTTGGGTTTTTAGTTCCCGTATTGTATCTTTGAGAAATCTTAAGTTGCCAGAAAGGGTTTTTCAAAGTAGATAAGACCTGAAAATTTAATAATCCTGAGCTTAGAGTGCTGAAATTATCTAAAGGATAATTTTAGAAGAAGACAGAAGGAGAATAAAAGACCAGCTAATCAATGAACTAGGTTAACTCTAAAAACTGTGAATTACATGAAATTAGAAGGCTCAATATTCATGCAGCCACCAGTCATTTTATTGTTGACACCAGAGTGTAATGAGAATAGGGTGTTTGATTTTACTTGAAACTTGAATTGCAAATAAACTATGAGCAACGGTGGAGCTTTTTAAAAAGGTCTTTGAAACCATGTGTCTGTCTTGGAAGCAACCAAAAGCATGGAGGTTGGCAAATGACTTTGGAGACATACATGTTAGAAGACAACATTGCCATTAAAATCATGCGTTTGATTAATGTTTCATGTTGGGGAAGAAACTGATAACAATAATGAGAAGTGAAAAAACAGAGTGTATACAAAAGGTTGTATAAGTCTATAAAAATGTGTAGCATCTACCCACACATTAGCCTGTATGAGGCGGAGAGGAGAAGTTGGGGGTGGTGGAAAGAAATCGAAAAAAATAACTCCTATCTCACATATATTAGAAACCTGTTTTGTTTTTTGTTTCATGTAAGGTAACAGGAAGAAAAGCACTAAATGTTTAACTATATCTTGATGGCAAGATCTAAGAATTTTTCTTTAACTGTTCTATAGTAAGCATGTATTACTTGTATAATCAGCCAAAGTGGGATTTGAGAGCCTCTTTATAATTTTTTTTTGCTTTGTTGTCTAAGAAGTTGTTTTATACCCTTCACTAAGATCAATGAAAAGCTCTTAAAGATTGTTGTTTATTTTGTGTCTTTGTGAAACTGAGAAAGGTAAATCAGTTCTAATATGATACATGGCTCCAGACCTTAGGACAGTGGTTCAACGGAGTCTGTCCTTTTTTGCCTCTAAAGCCTGAGACCCAGATGCAGTCCCCATGGATTGGATTAGCACCTCTCAGTGGCACAGCTGGGCTTGAGACCCACTGCTCCAGGAGGATCACACGTCCAAGGAACCCAGAGGCATGGAACCTCCTTCTTCTGTATCTCCAAATGCAAAGTTTGACAGCCTCTAAAAGGCATATGTGGCAGCTCTGGCTTCCTTTCTTCCAGCAAGACGTGGGTTTGTTTTTATGGAGAGGAAGGTGGAGGTGGATGTCCTCCTTGTATTTGTTTCTTGACTTTCTAAGTAATGGCAATGGTAGCAATGTGAGAGCATTAACAAACCCACCTTCAGGGGGCAGTTACTAGATTGGGGTGGCTGGAGGCAGCCCTAGACCATTAACCCGGGACCCGTTAACCAGGACCCAGGGCACTGCTGCTGTCCAGTTCCATTTTTACATTTTGTTAAAATTGCTGGCGCATGCCCTGTGCTTTACATCTAGAAACCACCACAGGTGTGGTAAGCGGTAGCTTTGTCCCTTGAAGCATTGTCCTAATGCGGCCGATAACAAACACGTGTGATTTGGAGCTCTTGCTGTAGATCTTTTTCTGTAGTGCCCTCGCTTGAGTTCTCAAAACACTTATTACCCTTAGATTGTGAATGCAGACGCTTTTGATTCACGCAGTCAGGGATAAAACTCCATTCTTTGCCTTTCTTTCAACAGATGTATGATCATAATGATGATAGCAGCAGCAGCATATTTTGACCAGACGGGTGTCAGGTGACCGAGTGTTGTGTGTTAGGTATACACCGTTGGCCTTTTCATCACCTGCTCCAGCAGCATAACAGGAGTAGGATATGGTGCCCACCAGCGAGGGGCTTCTCACAGTAGTCCTGGCAACAGCCAGTGCCGGGTCCCACATCTGTCATGGTGCGGGGGAGGGGGAGCACGACAACAGTGCCAGGCTGTGCCATGGGAGGCAGAAGGCTTTGTGCAGGTGGGGAGGTTGCCGCCAAGTGATGATGGGTGACGAGGCACAGGTGAGGCAAGAAGTAGATTCCAGGCCAGGAAGCAGCTGTGCATACCAAGATGGGGTGACCACATGGGGGGTACGCGCTCCCTTTGGAAGGAGCTACAGGTGATGCCTGTGAGAGGGAGGAAGGGACCAGCTGGAGGCCCAAGAGCTGGACAGGATCCCCCAACAATAGGAAGCCACTGAAAGATCTTAAGCAGGGCACAGCAGTCTTGTGCCAGCTGTCACCTCTTGTGTCACGTGTGAATGGAGAGTGCCTCAGGAGAGGCTGGAGGTGGCTAGGAGGTTAGGAGCGAGGAAGTGATCAGTGCCACCACTGCTCCTGAGTCTGTGGCTGCAGGAGTAGAGAAGAGGCAGCTCAGTACAATTAAGGCATGGTGACCTCTTGGGATGGGTGGGGAAAGAGCTGGGAGAAGCTTCAGGTGATCTCCAGGTTTCAGACCATAGGACCAGCAACAGTTAAGGGCCAGAAATAAAAATGATCTAGATGGTGAGAAGATGACTAATTCTGTGCATATATAATGGAAGCACCTTGTAGGCAGAGATGTTTGGTAAGCTACTGGATGTATGGGTTTGGGCTTGCTTCCACACAGAGGTCAAGGCCAGTTTTAGATTCTGAAGTCATCTGCTTTAAATAATTAATTGAAGTACATTATGAATAGGAAGAGAGGGCAATTTCTCACAGACTAATAGGTTTCTCTTAGAATAGCTTCCAAGAATTACTATTATGTGTATTTTAACACTTCTTTTGTAGGACTGGTTATAGTTATACTAAGAGCAGAGTTTCATGCTTTAGTGTCAGATCTTGAAAATAATGTATCCAGTTTTGAAGCTGTAGGGGTTTTTTGTGTGTTTTTGTGGTTTTGTGTGTGCACGTATTTTTGTAAATTGCTTCCAACTTTGACGACTTGCCTCACAAGTCTCATTTCAATACAATTTTGAAAAGGCAAAATGAAACATCTCAAACTAGAGGCTTAATGGAAAAAGCAATTCATTCTTAAATGAAGATGATGAGGTTGGTACCATATTGCTTGAAACAGTGAGTAAATTTAAAACCTGAGTGAGATTACATTAAATTCAGCCAAGATTTTTGTTCCCTTTGAATGGAATAGCTGTAATTGAAGATAGGGGATTCAACCAAGAAAGACAGATGGCATGTGTACAATTTTATCAATTTTCTGACACACTGTTGCCAATTTGTGTATTACACACAAAGACATGAAATCACATTGGTAAAAACTGAACCCTCTTAGGAGTAAGAGGTGGAATGTGTTGCAATGAACAGGAAATGACTGTTAAAAAAAAAAGTGTTTTTTAATGGATTGTTTTAGATTAGTGGTTATTGTTAGATATCGGCCACGTCGAGAAATTCATTTTATAGGATTTTTATCATAATGATATTTTTTCCTGATGAGAGGTGGTACTTTTGTATTTTCCAGTTATCCTTCAATTTTAGTATTTTTCTGAAAGTGAAGGTAGAATAATACCATGGATTTGACTGTTTACACTTTTTCATTAGAACTTTAAATATAAATTATTGAGCTCACAGATTCTTTTCCCATTAACTGTTGAACAATCCAACTAAAAGATATGGTAAATATGAATTGAATTTGGTGAGTGTGGTGGATACAACTACTCTCTTAATTTTTTACTCCTCTGTATACATTCACTCCCCTGCCCAGGCCTCATGGCTTCATGGTGGGCACAGCTACTTCCCGTCGGTTGACTTTGGGCTCAGCTATGTGACCTGCTGGATCCAATGAGCTGTCAGTGAATGTGTCACAAGCAGAGGCTTGAAATAAGTTTGTGGAGTTGGAGTCACCTTATTGTGCTTTGGTGATTTTCTGAGAGAAGAACGTGCCCTGAGTAGCCACTGGGTCCCAGAGCAAATGCTCATGAAATTGACCCTACAGAAACCTGGAGCCAGGAGTCAGGACCGGCAGACTCATAGTCAACATGTAGACTTGCAAACATGAGAGTAAATGTTGATTGTTGTAAGTGCTAGTTTTTTTTTTTTTTAAAGATTTTATTTATTTATTAGTTAGAGAGAGAGAGAGAGTGGGCACAGGCAGACAGAGAGGCAAGCAGAGGCAGAGGGAGAAGCAGGCTCCCTGCCGAGCAAGGAGCCCGATGTGGGACTCGATCCCAGGATGCTGGGATCATGACCTGAGCCGAAGGCAGCCACTTAACCAACTGAGCCACCCAGGCGTCCCTGTAAGTGCTAGTTTTATTTGGGTTTGTGACCCAGAGTTATGGTGGCAGTGGTAGCAGTGGTGACAATACATAATACACAGCACGATGAGCTCATGCTGTGGTTACGAGTGTAAGAGCAGTGGTGTTGAAGTCTATTAGACTTCAGTGGGGGTGTTGATCCAGCACCTGTTGCCTTGATTATCCTGGGCATACTGCTCTCTTCTAAGCTTCAGTTTTGCTATCCGTAAAATGGGAATACTACTCACCTCCCAGGAATGTTGTAAAAATAATTAAGATGGATGTGTGTAAATTACTTTGGAAAGTGTCAAGCAGGTAGCAAGAACACAGTGCATGATCATGGCCATTGTTACTGTATTTCTAGATAGCTGAGCCTCTCTCTTTCTCTGCTTCCCCTGGACTGTGTCACTTGCCACATCCCAGTTGTGTGACTCTGGAGCAGGTTAAAATGTTTATGTGCCTGTGTGCGGTGTGCGTGTGCATGTGTGTGTTTTCCTATAATGTAAGGATACTAACATTTACCAAGCAAGATTATTAGTGGACTATAGCAAAAGTAGGTAAATATCTAGTTGTCTTAGTTCAGGCTTCTATAACAAAATCATATGGACAGGGGTTCTTAAACAGCAAACATTTTTCATACTTCTGGAGTCTGGGAATGTCAAGGTCAGGGTGCTACAGATTGCATATCTGGTGAGAGCCCTCTTCCTGGCTTTCAGATGGCTACCTCTGGCTCTGTCATGATGGAGACAAATCTCATGTTTCTTTCTTTCTCTCTTTTTTTTTTAAGGGCATTAATCCCATTACTAGGGCCCCACCTTCATGACCTAGTCTCACCCTAATAATTTCCTGAAGGCTCTACCTCCAAGACAATCATATTAGGGCTTTACCATATGAATTTGCAGGGGGAGGGACCAAAGACATTCAGCCTGTAACACAAACCATGGTTGGGTGGGTGGGCACTTAGTAAAAGGAGCTCCATATCCACAAATTGTCACCATTTCTTTAAATTCAAGTATCTTTTCCTAGTTCTTGAATGCCTCCTGTGAGCCAAGCGTAACACCCTGCACTTTGGACTCACTTCTGGATTTCTAAAATCTCTGTCTTTATTGAAAGGAAAGACAAAAGAGTGGAACATAGAAAACGAAAGTCCAGAAGTGCTGCAATGGAAAAGGCATATTGATAATATCATTCTAATATTTAATAGGTGTGTATTATACTTCTACTCCTGTGAGCATAAACTAACACATTTGGAATAGGGGAATTTATAAAGGGCAAAGAATAGCTCATATGGTGCCAGTAAAGTCTTTTAATGGGAAGAATGAAAAATGCTAATAAGGAGAGATTGACCATTAGGGTTCATGGTCTGGGTGCAGTATAGCTGCAGGATAGCAGAGCTGACATCTGAAATCCCTTTGTTTTAAATGGACAAAAATTGCTACGCTTACCTTTTTGCCTACTGGAAAAATGTTTTGATGTGTTGGCTCTCAGTCTACAGATCATGCCTTTTCTTCCCTTCTGTGCGAATTTTGTTGTGTACTGCCTTGTCTATTCCATTTCTGTGTGTGTGTCCCCCTGGCTCCATCAGCCATTAGCTCCTGGTTTTACATGCTTCCTAACCAGAATTTGCTCTGTGGAAAGTCTGTGTCCTCAACATCCTTGCTTCGAAATTACTTTGATCTGTATCAGCTGAAATAGATTGTGAGATGCTGGATTTTAGTATCTGTAGGCCACTTTCTCTGGTAGCTAATTGACTGATTGGGGATGGAGGAGGGATGAGAATCTATACATTTAACCAATTTCACAGAGCTTACCTTGCAAGCCATTGAAATGCAAATACAGGCTACACTTAGAGACTCCAAGAACTCACACGTTCAGTTCTTTGTTTTCTCCTGAAAAATAAGCATTCAAAATTCATGCACATTCTATTATTCATGTGGTTTATATTTAGGTTCCGCTTGTATGTCTAGATAAATCTTATCACCATTATTTAAAATTTCATGAATGAAACTTTGCATCTCTAATGCCACACTAGCCTAGACACCTTTAACCAATCCCAATAATTTGAAATGCAGCCCTTAAAAGAGTTCTTGTGTGTGTCTGTGTATCTGCATTTACATATGTCATTGCCTTATCTATAGCTGTGTTTATTTAAATCTACTCTGTGTGAAGTGGGTGTGAATTCAAAACCACCTTATTTTGTTTCGTCTCAGAAAATCCTGAATTTTTAGTTTGTGGTATTTATAAGGCTTCAATGAGATGGAGTGTTGATGTCACGGCGCTTGTCTTTTGGATGGCTGTCACATTTGTGGTCCTG